>OY759215.1:27337065-27937065 GCA_963662175.1 Aradus depressus
ATGTTTGATAGAGAGCCATAGGGTTCATGTCCACCAGAGCGATGAAAGTCCGGGTATGCGTCACAATAACTAACTCTATTATGTTGTTATGCTTGTGAATTTAAAAAAAAAAAAAGTAAAACAAATAGTTTTAAAAATGTTGTTTTCTTCACATTACAATACAATTTACTTTTAGGCAAATTTTCGCAATTTTTCTGCAGAAACGAATAAGAATGTTCCAATTGGGGGCTTGAATTGCGGTTTATTGACATATAAAATTCTCTTTGCTGGGATTAGACCCATTTGAATGGGTGTCTGGCAGAATGATTTTTTGAAAATCCGTTCTTTCATGGAAGAAGGACCTATGTGATGTGGAGCAAGCACCTGCATAGTTTTAAGTTCAATACTCTATCATTAGATGCCATGAACCTTGATTAATGGAGGCGCGAACGGAGAAGGTCACGTGGAAGAAGGGCCTATGTTATTTTTAGTAGTGTGATGAAGAACATTATTTAAAATAATAATTACATAAATAAAATTCTGTACGTCGTTATGTTCATAGTAGTCACTACTTGTAGTATATATAGGATTTTGTATTAATCAATAATTTTTTTTTATGTTCCGACCTTATTTTGGAATAGACAAATCGTAAAAAAAGTATTTCTGTTTTCAGTATTTTTTCAATGGAAAAAGAGCCTATGTCATTTTCAGCTGGTTTTTATTATATTGCAATTGTTTCAGTTAAAAATTGCGCTCCTGTAAAATTTGAAAACCCTGACATAGGCCCTTCTTCCAGACACCCATTCATTTAAGGAAAGTGACTACCTATGCTACAAGAACGTCTTGCTTTGGCCACACCAGATATTTTCACTAAATTTAGAAATAACGGATAACGTAATATAACGCCAAGTAACTCCCGGGTAAATTGTTACTGTTAATTAATATACTAATTGAATAATAAATTAAAGTGAGGTACACGAGAGGTGTAAGCTTCTTATCTTATATATATATATATATATATATATATATATATATGAATACAAATATAATAAAGGAATTGCTCGCTTTTCCCCATTGGGTATTTTCCCATAATGCATCCTCGACTTTATTGATTGCATTTTCAGGGCTAAAAGGAAAATAACAAATTTAATTGATAGGGAAATAATGAGCCCTTATCAAATCTCCATTTTCAAAAAAATAATAATAAAAAACATATTATGTCATCTAAGCTGGCAACTCGCCTGTGGTATCGGTAGTTATTAAGTTGTTTGAGTTGAGCCCTTTTCTCTGATCTCCCCTTTCTCTTTGGCCGACTTTGTTGAAAATTAATGGATGTCGTCCTTATAGGGGTATGAATTCACATACTGAATTTCGTGGCGATACATTCATTACATCGCCAATTGTGAGGGTTTTTTAGTGAGCCCCCTTCCCCACCCTCTGAACCTCCCCCTTTATCCTTTTATCATTAAATGTTAAATTGTTAAGTTTTTTGCGTAGTTATTTATTTATTGGAGAGTTTTAATTTTTGTTTATTAATTTCACTTTTTAAATTATGTACCTATTATGTTTAAAAAATAAAAAAAGATCTATCAGATAGTTTTTTGTTGAAGTTTTATATAAATTTTTTCTTATTATAATTTATTTCTTGATTTTATATATTGAATTTATTTATTTATTTTTATGAAGAATTTATGCTCAATTAGAAGAATGAAAATTAATTGACACTATATGGCTTGATGGTATTTTCGTGAATAATACCCTAAAATAATTAATTTTCATTTTTTCACTCATATTTTAGTAAAAAAAAAACGTTATGTAACAACAGCGAGGAGGGGGGAGGTCAAAGGAAGAGGGAGGGAGGGGGGGGGGGGGGGGATTATTCCAAAAATTGTGCTGTTGGACGGATGAGGAGATCCTTATAACAGTACGATGGATAAATAAAGAAACTGTGGATAAATATAAATATCATACTTTCAAATTTTCTTAGATATATATCCTGTGTGTAATTTACAGTAAATTAAGAGAAAAAAAAAATTAAATAAATTATACTAAAGCTACAATTTGTGGACAGCTAGATGTCTCATGGCTGTGCACAATATAATACTATATGACTAGGGTTGGACATTATTTATGAGGAACTTCCCAGCCAGGCGCCGATGAAAAAGAAAACTTACCATGACATCTCCAATGTGAGAAAGAGTTCAAAATTAGCCAACCGACCTAGGACCTCAAATACAGTATGAGAAAAATAAATAAAAAATCTATGAGGTAAGGGACAGGGGAAAAAAAACTGAGCATGTAACATTATAATAACGATAGCCTTTTGTTTACCTTCCTTCACAGAATAATATAATAAAAGAAAAGAAATAGTAACTGTTATAATAATAAAAAATATAAAGAAAAACGTGTTTTTTTTAAAATATTATCTATTTCACAAAATATATGGGAGTACTTTCGGTATTTCTATCAGCGTCCGTCTCTGCTATCATCATGGACCGGATACTACTCCGTCGTCTTCGCTATCAGCGAACCTGCCCAGATCGTGTCGTCACATCAATTGCCTTCCTCTTCTTCTCTTCAGGTAGACCGAATACCAATCAGTAGACCTTCTTGGCCCATCTTCAGGCATAGTCCACTCCCAATTTAGTCCATCTCTGTCCCAAACGGACCTGCAGAGACTGACAGCAACCTGTCCAGATAGTGTCGTCACACGATTTTGACACATGTTCACGATCATTTTCAGGCTATCAAATTTTAGCACCTTACTTCTCCATATTTATATTTCATATATACTCAAAGATGTGTCACTGATGATAACGCAGTTGCGTTAAAAGCTAGTTCTGGTAAGAAATAAAACAGTGGGAAGACAAAGTATTTTAGTTCTATGACTGTAAAAATCGGTCAAGAGTTACATCCACTGTTGAATTGGTGTAATAATTTCTGGTTGAAACGAGCCCAGTGGGAGCAATAGAGGAGTTACAGTGAGAATGGAAATTTACCGGAGTTGTCAATCCACTTTCTCATGCTTGGCTACTGGGCTCAAGATCGTGGGTTCAAGCCCAGCTGAGGCCCTTCGAGTACGTTGTCCTTCGGAGGGAAAGAATACTACCCTAATTAAACCTGGGTAGGTAAATTTAAGAGGTACGACTATTGGATGCTTTTATACCTAGGTGTGCAAACCATCCCATCATCAATGTATATAACTCTGACGGCCATTTCGAAAATGTCAATAAACTCAATTCAGATTCACTAAGGGTTCTAATATCTTCAGTTTGATACCCAACACATGAGAAAATATTAGTTTTCAATCATGCTGCAATTTGGCACTTTTTCATACTTCTCAGGGCTACATAACTACAACCCCCTTACTACGTAACAATCGTGGAAACTATGTTACAGAAGTTCAGAACCTTGGAATGCTTGATGAGCCTCAAGCTCCATTTTTTGAACGCACATTTGAATTTTTTTCCGGAAAACTTTGGTGATGGGAGTGAAGAGCAGGGAGAAAGATTCTATCAAAACATGAAGGAAGTGGTTACCAGGGTCGCTGAAACGTTAACATGATGGGCGACAACTGCTGGACTCTACATCGAGAGAACCGAAATGTTACACACAAGCGAAAAAGCTACACTCGGTCCTTCACGACTAAGAGAAAAAGGGACTTCAAGGCTATTGAGTAAACATTTATAAGTAAAAGTAAAAAATTAGAAAAATTTAATAAAAGTACTGGTTTTCAAAGGATTTTTATTCAATTTTATGGAACCTAATCACTTAGCGGAATCAAAAAACAGGTTTAGAGTACAGGAGAGGATTGTGAAAAAATCTGATGTGATAAAGAAAAACTGAGATTTGTTTAAGATTCAGCACCCCAAAAATATGTACAGACAGAAGAAATTTTGAAAAAAGTTTTTCATGACTTGAATTTTGCAGGCCTGTGTTATTACTTTAGAATGAAATGTGGTTAGGACTTATGAAAGACATTTATTTATAGGTGAATAATTTATTTTAAACTAGGCAAAAACTGCTGTTTTAGAGTCTATTCCAGACCTAGAACCAAATAACGAACTGAGCTCTTCTTTTATGCTCGAGTTGAGAGTACAGAAACACGTTAAATCGGAAAATTAACAAACAAAGAATTCTGATAGAAGCAACAGAGGTGCTTTTGTTTTGAAAAACTATCTAAAAACAGTTGCGGAGATGGAACCCTTGACCTGAAACAGGGCGAGACTACTCATAGCTCCACGTGTGAAGCTGACTGGCAAGGAGCCAAAGGGAAGGAATTTCAGCAACACCTAGGCAACACATTCAAAAGTCGTTAAGCCTTCAAAGAGTATCTACTGCCGAAGGCTTGTCAAAATGTCTCAAAATTTGTTAACAGGGTTAGTTTATTAGGCGTAGAAAATTCTTTTTGTATGAAAATGAGGTTCGTGCTCGATAAAAACGAACTTGTAGAATTGCTGCCAAGCTTCCGGCATTGAGTGCCTTCTTCAGCGTCTTGACAAGTATACATTAGCAGTAGGCTTATATAACAAGGGCCGGCCCTACCTAATGGCGAGATGAGTAGCCGCGGGTCGGAGAGGCGCCAAAATCCACCATTGGAAAACATTTTTATTTTATTTCAGACAAGAAGTTTTTACTAGATGACTATTCATATTTTCAATTTTAAGTGTTCTGGATTCACCTATAAGATTCATTCTATCGGGATTTATCGTGTTCATAGACACACAGAGGAAGAATTTTTATTTATGTGTTTAGTTAAAAATCTTCTTTCTACCTGGTATCATAATCATGACTAGTATTGTTCAAGGGGAAAATATTCTCATTTTTTTAAATAATTATTAATTTTTCATAGTACTAGCAGATATTTGTCATAAATAAGACACTTCCGGAAATTTTATAAAAAATTATTATCATAATTTTAATTAAATTAAGAAATTAATCTACTCCATTTATTATATACTTTACTTATCTACTGTAAAATATTATTATTTTTCAGTAGTATTGTTAATTCTAATCCATTTGTGTCAGACTAAGAGTTAATATCTGTTTATGTATCTAATTTATAAGATACAAACCCAGAAATACGTACTTTATCTTCACAACACTTACCACAAAACCCCCCCACGAAGGTTGAATAGAAGATGGAACCGCGACTTACTGCCAACTTGAATCATATTCGTTCTAATTTTTTTTTTTACATCATTCTCCTTTACTTTTATCATCTCTCTTACCCATCCATCAAAATTGTCTTTCAATTTCTTTTTATTTATTTATTTTATTCTATTTATTTATTTCTTCATTTACTTATTATTTTTTTTTTCTCTCTTCTTGCCCTAATAATTGAGATAAATTTTCGTCCCGAGGAACTACCACTGGGGTGGCCTTCCTCTCACATGCCCTTCACGCCAACATATCCATACCTACCATCATAGATACTGGTTGTTGCACCCTAGTAACAGTTGTATCTTTATAAATAAAAAAAAAAAAAAAATGTATAAGGTATCTTAATGAATACATTATTATGTCTACCATGTTATGGTTTAACGGAAATAAATATTATTATCATTATTATTATTATTATATGTATGATAATGGAAATATTTTAATTTTTTTAAATATCACTAAATAAATGAATTATAGAATGGAAGTGAATAATCTAGTGAATTAATGATTCCTTTGGAACGATCTTTTTAATACTACAAAATACAAAATTCAACATTCTGAGGCAGTTTGTAATTTATCATCCATCGCCCACCCATGAATCAACTTTTGTGTGGTGATTTTACAGTTAAACCTTGAATGAATCAATGGGATGCTCCATAAAAAAGTCAACTATAAAAACGATTAATTGACAAACAAAATGGGAGTTTTTAATCTTTTTCATTTGAGACGATGTGAAAACGCAATATAGAATGATATATGATATTTGGTAAACATGAACCTTGAATCAAATAAATATGTAGCGGAAACAGAAAGTTTTAAAATTAGTTTATCTATGGGGGAGAGATGTTTTTTTTATAGCGTCTCTGTTTTTAAATAACAGGCAATGTTCAGTCAGACCACAGACATCCAAATAAACAGTCAGGATTTACGTTGAGACGATACCTAGGCATGTTTTGGTAACACTACGAATTTAAAGCGTCGTAAAGTGCTATCTTCAAGGGTGGGAAACCACCTTCTAACCTTGTCCAAAATTTCATTTAAATAGCTTCAGTAGTTTTGAAAGAATCACCAGGGCATAGAATCACTAGGGCATATACTTTTACTTCCCAGCTATACAAAATAAGGGGAAGTTATGCAATCGGTCGGAAATTGTAGAGTATTCACTGGAATTCCATATTCCTGATTCAGGGACACATTCATTACAGGGTATTCAAATTGAGACCCTCTTCTCTTGTCCCCCTATTCCCTTCGACCGATTTCACAAAAAATTAATATGTACAATCCTTATGGGGGTTTGAATTTAAAAATAAAATTTCATGTCAATACATTCATTACAATGGCAGTTATTGGAAATTTCCCCTCTGTCCACACTCTCCTCCGACTGATTCCACTGAAAATTGATAGTTGTCGTCCTTACATTCTTCCGTTGAAAATTCATCGAATTTTTCACCGATTACATAACCTCCCCTATACTTACTTAGTATAGCTAGGGAAGCAAAAATCTGTCTGTGTGCGTCATGAACACGATAACTCCCAAGAATGAATGTATCGATAAGAAATGTTATGGTTATCCAGAATCTTGTAAGAGTGACAGCTATCGATTTTCAGTCAAATTGGCCAAAGGGATGGGAGGGGGTATCAGCTCAACTCAAAAACCCTAATAACCTCCGATGTACAATTTAGTATAAGGATTCAGAAGCCCCTATGAAAGTCAATGATTAATTTTTAGTCCAAACGGTTAATTGATTTTGGAAAGAGAGCGAAAAATTAATTGATTAATTAGTGCATGAAATTTTTTTTTTTTTTTTTTTTTTTCTTTAATGCCTTTAGATAATTACAAAATAAAAGATAAACATTACAAGATAAATAGGCTACCTCCTCCCAGAAGACGGAGTCTGAGTGTGGGAGGGGGAGCAGTCAGCTAGGACTGTACAAACACTGTTAAAAATTATTTAACATAGTATAGAGAGAAGAAATACAAAAAAAAGAAAAATACAAAAATAAATAAATAAATAAAAAATAGTATCTTTAGTAAAAAATAAAAAATATATTTCCGGTGATTTTTTTTTTCTCGTGAAGGATTTCCTTCATGTTGCTTCCGGAAATTTTTTGTGTTTTGTATGTAAAAGATTTTCTTTTTAAATGTAGTTTCGTTCTGTCTGTGGGCTGCCTCGAGCTCCAATAAAAAAACAAACTCGAAATTAATTTGTGTCTTAGCATAAATGTTTCGCGCCAATACGACAATATTTTCGTACAGAGAAGGATATCAAATTGAAAGGTTCTGAGAGTACAGGATTTTTTCAAGATTTTCAAATTAGTACAGCTGGCGTCAGGACGTCCGAAATAACGTGTCCCTCCTTCCTTTGTGATCGTTGTTATTGATGTTAAAAATTGCCTTTTCTCATGAAGGAAAGTACGTTAGGTTAGGTTTTATGACTGATGCCCGGACTTTAACTACGAGGTCATATCGCCTACTACCAGAGCGCTCTTTCGTCACTCTGGTGGACATGAGCCCGACTCTACTGTGGGAGTACTAAATTTTGCGTACCCTAAATTTTTATTCACCTAGGGTAGAGGGGTCTTTAACGAGTACCTGACATCGTACAGGCTCGGGACCATCGCTTAACGTCCCATCCGAAGGACGGCGTGCTTAAGTTTATTTCACCTCCCAGATAAAATAAACTAAGGGCCTCGGTCGGGTTTCGAACCCACGACCTTGAGCTCAGAAGACAAGCACGCATACCACTGAGCTACCGGCGCCCTCTGAAGGAAATATATAAACGTTTTCTAATATCTCGGCTAATTATGTCGTATTGTACAGCTTTGGGATATGGTTGGTGTCTTGAGTGAACGGGAGCAATCCTTTACACTCTTTCCTGAGGGATAGAGATGGCCATGGAATGCGTTATATATATATACTTACTCTGAAACAGATGACTGTTGATAAACAAATCCAAATTTGAACATAACAGTACTTTGTAATTTGAACGGAACTTCAAAATAATTTAAAATCTAATAGCATACTATTATTGTAAGATAAGAATAGAAAACTGCACCGGCATGCTATCAATATTTATAATTAGCATTTTTAAACTAATGTTT
This sequence comes from Aradus depressus, assembly GCA_963662175.1. Taxonomy (NCBI): domain Eukaryota; kingdom Metazoa; phylum Arthropoda; class Insecta; order Hemiptera; family Aradidae; genus Aradus; species Aradus depressus. The sequence goes on from OY759215.1 coordinate 27,345,310, forward strand.
TTATCATTTAAATAATATGCGATTGCAAATGACAATTTATTTGGACTATCCTCTGACTACATATTACTTTCATTTCCGTAAGGAGCGTGCCTGCACGACATTACCAGTATATATTAGTTAGTTATTGTGACTAATGCCCGGGCATACGAGGTCGTATTGCCAACTACATACATAGTATAAATTGGTAGATTAATTACAGACGAAAAGTTCATACATTATTGATTATTACACGCTGAGGAAGTACATTGACGGTGTTTCACCGGTGACTTTTTTTAAAATAGGAAGAAGTAGGAGAAAAACTTACTTAATTTTTGTGAACTATTAAATGCAGAGTGGGGCAGTAGAATTTTTTTTTTTACTGCGATACCAAGAACTGGATGGCCGTACTAAAGAAAAGATAGTATGGGTGCCTTGGAGGAGCAGGATCGGAGGCTTACTAAGAAGGCAAACTAAGATAAGAGACCCAAGACTCGTGGCAGAGGAAGGTATACCATTTTGTTTACTGAAGCGATGGAGGGTCACTTGGAACATGAAAGTTTCAAAACCTGAACTGCTACTCCAGTCCCAGTCTGTTTACATGAAGGAGGACCTTCTCAAGGTCCTTCATCCTCGTGGGCCACCTACGCAACTCTGTAGCCAGTCCACTGGTGCAGTATGTCAGTATAAAAGAGAGAAGGGGGTTGGCTCCAACTTTGAATGGTCCTGAGGCTACTGAGCCCACAGTCCTTTGGGGATGTGGTTGACGTTATTTGAACTCTCTGCGATCCTTTTATTGTCTCTTATAGCAAGCATACCATACCATACATGACCCTTCTTCACTTCGTTGTCACAGTCATGCGACACAACAAAGAGATTCTGGACAACATTCCTCTCTCTAGAGCATTCATACGCAACACAACATACCTAACATCCGACAGGTCCGAAAAGTCAGACAACTTGGTAAGAGTATTCACGGTTAGTTGGTTATTGTGACTCATGACCGCGCTTTAACTACGAGGTCATATCGCCTACTACCAGAGCGCTCTTTTCTGCCCGACTCTACTATGGGAGTTCTAAATTTTGCCTACTCTAAATTTTTATTAGGGTAGGGGTCTTCAACAAGTACCTACCTGACATATCACACGCTCGGGACCATCGCTTAACGTCTCAACCGAAGGACAGCGTATTCAAGTTTTTTTTTTACCTTCCAGATAAAAAACCTAAGAGCCTCGGCCGGGTTTCGAATCGATGTAAAGAACCCATTGTGAATAAAAAAATCAATCTACTTCCCCAGAACGAATTAATCAATTAACTTTTCGCTCCCTCTCCATAGCGCAACTGGGCTAATATTCAACAGTTGACTCACATAGGAGCTCTACTTCTAATCTTTTTCTTAAACTTGTATTATAAATAAGTCATTCTTTTCTTATACTGGGAACCGGTATGTTCCTGAATTGTCCTGTAGTCATTCCTTCAGTCCGATCTAGAATCGATACATTCCCATGATCCTAAATAGAGCTGTATACATACTGGTCACCCTATAATTAGTAAATTGGAGGTAAATGCAAAAAAAAAACATTTATGTCCTTCCTATAGAGCATATAACATATATCTCCTTTCTATAGAGCATATAATATATATGTCCTTCCTAAAGAGCATATAACAAACATACATGTCTGTTGGGGACATTCATGTCCTTTCTATAGAGCATTCATACGCCTCTATTAAAGACATTTATGATCTTTCTATAGAAGCAATACATCTCTATTGAGGACATATATAGCGGAGCACTTTCTAGGTTAAAACCCAAAGTAATCTAGGAAAGGATTTGTTTGTAGGAAGACCAATTGATAAAGTCGAGCGGGCATGACAGGAAGATAGGAAGTGATGGGATCCAATAAAAACACTGATTGCTCAGGTCCCATGTCGCAAGCCAACTTTTATATTAGTTAGAAAACTCTAAAAACAGCTCAAAATGAGAATGAACGGCATTCAACAAGTGATGCACCAATTGACCAGCGGTCGCCACATTTTCATTTCGATATTTAGAAGGGGAGATCGATGAGTTACAACCTAATCAGGCAAATCGTTTGAAATTCAAATTTCTTCATTTCCGCTTAACGAATTTTGTTTTGATAAATGAATGACGTATTAAACAGTTTTATGCGCGTCACCATATTTTATGTCATCGACGTCACATTTTAATTACTTTAAACTGTTGAGTTAATCTTTTCCTCCTTAAAATCCTTCTTAGAACAGTTGAATTGCCAGATGAAATTAAAGGTTAAAATTGTTTACGAAACCCCTTCAAGCTGTTCATTAGTCTTTTTATCAGGAGTACATCTTATCTTACAGCTTTATATAAGAAAATAACATTTTCTCTGCAATGCAAAGGGAAAAGAAGACCTATTACTTTCAGAATTAGATTTTAATCTAAAAATAAATGATAAAGGCTTTCCTTCAGCTGTTTGCGACCGCATTCAAATTTCCATAATAGAACAAGGCACAGCTCAAATAAAGGTTAATTTTTATGTTCCGACGAATTGAAGGCTATATTTCTAAATAGCACATTAACAGCAACATACGCAGATGACACCGCCATTTTAGCCTCTCACACAGATCCTCACACCACTTCACTCATACTACAGCAACACCTCAACAAAATTGAAGTTTGGAGTAAATCTTGGAAAATTAAATTTAACACCACAAAATGTCAACACATAACATTCGCTCTCCGCCGTGGTGACTGTCCCCCAGTATTCCTTGAAAACCAGCCATTACCCCATACCTCTTCCGTAAAATATTTAGGATTAACCCTCGATAGAAGGCTGACTTGGAACCCTCACACTCGGACGACACGACTCACACTAGACCGGAGACTTAGACTATTGTACAGTATTTTGAATAGGCGTTCTAAATTATCTACTCGACAAAAACTAAATTGTTATACTTATCTTCTCCGACCTCTCTGGACCTATGGCTTACAAATATATGGTACAGCCAAGACTTCAAACATCAAAAGAATACAGATATTTCAATCCAAGACTCTCCGACTGATTACGCAATGCCCACCATACGTTAGCAACAAGACTTTACACCGCGACTTGAACATCACACCCATAGACACTAGCATTAAACATTTATACCAACGTTTCTACACCAAAATTTACTTACACACCAATCCGGAAGTTCGCAAAATCCTAAGTATTTTACCCCACAATCCCCCAAGAAGATTAAAGAGAGTTTGTCATAGAGATCTCCTGGTATGAAGTGATGTCATGAGGGTTCACCGCTGGGTGTTTTTCCTCTCTCAAGCCTTTCATGTCATATTTATTTTTATTATTTTTATTATTTTATTTTATTTTTATTATTTTTGTATAGTACCTACAAGTCAGCCCAGCCGCTGGTTGTGCATTTTTTTTTTACATAGTTGTGGCTTTAAATAAATAAATACAAAAAAAAAAAAAAAAAATATTTCTAAATAGAAGAAGATGCATCGACACTGTTCTTAGGATCGGAAGGACTGGATAAGGTTGAAGTTAGATGGCTTAAATTATTTATTCAAATTATTTCTAATTTATTAAAATTGTTTCAATCCATCATGAGACAGGACCACCCCCATGAAGGAAGGTCAACAACTTGCCTATTCAAAGCATCATTGCCACTTTTTTAGCGTAACTATGGAGGTACTCATATTTCCAAACTTTGTCTGGGACCTGTTTCATAAATGCACTAATACCTATTATAAGTATTACAATACTTAAAAAAATATTATATAATATCTTACTGGTTTTTGTTTCATAAAAAAATTGGTTGGTGAATCATGTACTTCCCCAGCACGAATTAATCAATTACGTTGTCGCTCTCCCTCCGTTTGACCTAAAAATCAATATTTGACTTACATACTGGCTTCTGAATCCTGTATTTGAAGCCCCCCTCCTCTGAACCCCCCCTTTTCCTTTGAACAACTTTGCCATAAATTGATAGGTGACATACTCATGGGGTTTTGAATTTTAAATATAAAATTTCGTGTCAATACATTCATTACAATGGCAGTTATTAGAGTTTTTGTGTTAAGCCTGCCCTTTTATCTTTGACCGATTCGGCTGAAAATCAATAGGTCTATACATTCATTCTATCGAGAGTTATCGTGTTTACAGGCACACACACAGACTTTTCTTTATCATTTTTTGAATGGGGAGTTCGAAAAACATGAAATTCCGTGAAAACAGCATTGCATTTCTGACCGATTAAATAACTTCCCCTACACTTCGTGTAACTGGGGAAATTAACAGCTTATCGCATCATCTTAGGAGCAGATAATATGAATGAAATAAAGATTATTTTTCAAGAATTGACATCATTTCACCAACACACAAAATTGTTTTACTCCGCACGTGAAAAAAAAAAAAACAAAAAAAAATGTAATGCGTTAGATTGGCAACTGACAATCTGGAAAAAAGGCGGTGAAGAAAGAAGAGGATGTCGCCTCAGCAAAGATCTATCGCATTATGAGCTCTGAAGAAATATGCCCCATCGACAGCATAGATGCTTCATAAACAAAACCCTTATAACGACTGTCCGACTTCTCCCCTAAGGTTACGGTTACTGTGCATGCGAATTCGAACGAAAATGTGTTCGGACGAGAACGTCCGAAATCCTCTTTAGAACAAGGTGGTTACACTGTGCGCGTTTTCTGATATTCTGATAGTCAGTACGTTTCTGCCGCCCAGCAAAGATGGACGAACTTGATGAATTTTATTTTCTTGAAAGTCCGTTAATGAAGTTATTGTTGTTAATTGGTGGAAAAACAGAGCATGTCAACCAGTTATTTTTTAGTAGAGACGACAAAGGAGAGTTTAAAATTTTATTTCAAGAATTGTGGGACCAACCGGAAAGGTTTTCGAGTATTTCAGGATGATACCAGCAACATTTAAATACATACTGAAGAGGATAGAAGAAATCATCAAAAAGTTCTCCAAAACAGACGCAGGTCGCACGAAAAAATCAAACTTGTTTGAACGCTCAACTGGTTCTGACGACGTCGTGCATGTTGAGTGTAAGCACTCTCATTGGAACACAGGCGTTTGTTTGTTCGGACGAATTCGTCAGAACACATTTTCGTCAGAACTCGCATCCATAGTAACCGTAGGGTAATGATACCTCGACGACATCTGACGAGCGATACAGTTCTAATGTCTGACTGTGAACGGCTATTCCACAGGATACATGCTTCCTTTGTAGTACAGCAGTTTTCAGATATAAGCCAACTCATGAATCCAGCCTAAAGGATATTATGAAGAGAAAGGATGTAGAAGAGGTTTCAGGGTTCTTCATCCTCTAATGATCCTCTCTCTACAAAGAACACTACGTCCCACCAATTACCGGTATTAAGCCGTCACATCAGGATATTAAATATCGTGTTTGAAAGCCTTCTTGGTATAACTCCGGAGCTCCGCATACCTCAGCTCCTTCTTCTGCTAAGTAGTATACCTTAATTAATATCACAGAGTAAAAGAGAAGTTTCCATCAAGTGACTCTTACAAGAGAGAGTGATGTACTGGAATGTGAAGCACATAATAACATCTGAAAGAAGGAGAAGCAATATTGTTCTTTCTCTTTTAAGAAGAATTTATGAAATTTCAAAAATGATTACGATTATAGAGAGGATTGCGTGAAGAACACAACAATCTTCTTTGTCCACAGTAGCAATATTTGCAAAAGCAGTCCTAAATCTCTGGGTATATTTTTATTATAATATGGAACTTTCTTTGGAGTCCACCCCTACATATATAAATGTATCCCAAAGAACAGGGAATAGAATTTTCCAAGTTTTTTCCATGAAGGGACCGTCTGAGGCTCTACAACAAATTTTTCTTTCAATATCATTTTCTCAGAAACTAACATTCTTTATTACTTTCCCAAAATCATGAACCAAATTCGAAATCAGAGTTTTGCTTTTTTTTTTCATGTTTTAGGACCTCAAGAACAAAAAGAGATAATTTCTGGAAAATGTTTATATGTTCAGGTAGGGATGTTGAAAATGTTTATATGTTCAGGTAGGGATGTTGAAAATGTTTATATGTTCAGGTAGAAAATGTTTATATGTAGGTAGGGAAGAGAAAAAACGTTTAGCATGTTTAGCGATGGTCCCGAGCTTCTATTAGGTACTCGTTAAAGATCCCTACCCTGGGTAGGCAAAATATAGGACTCTCACAGCAGAGTTGGGCTCACGTCCATCAGAGCGACGAAAGAGCACTCTGGTAGTAGGCGATATGACCTCATATCTTTGTACATCATCCATCATCTAGCGTGCTAGGCTACTGAGCTCAAGATCTCAGGTTAGCACCGAGGCCCTTAGATTTTATATCTAAAAGGTGAAAAAACCTTGAGCACGCCGTCCTTCGGATGGGACGTTAAGCTATGGTCCCGAGTCTGCGATGTCAGACTACTGATCCCCTATCCCAGGATAACTAAACCTAGGTAGGCAACATTTAGGACTCTCCTCACAGTAGAGTTGGGCTCACGTCCATCAGAGCGACGAAAGAGCGCTCTGGTAGTAGGCGATATGACCTCATATCTTTGTACATCATCTATCATCTAGCGTGCTAGCCTACTGAGCTCAAGATCTCAGGTTAGGACCGAGGCCCATACATTTTATATCTAAAAGGTGAAAAAACCTTGAGCACGCCGTCCTTCGGATGGGACATTAAGCTATGGTCCCGGGTCTGCGATGTCAGACTACTGATCCCCTATCCCAGGATAACTAAACCTAGGTTGGCAACATTTAGGACTCTCCTCACAGTAGAGTTGGGCTCACCTCCATCAGAGCGACGTAAGAGCACTCTGGTAGTAGGCGATATGACCTCATATCTTTGTACATCATCTATCATCTAGCGTGCTAGCTTACTGAGCTCAAGATCTCAGGTTAGGACCGAGGCCCATAGATTTTATATCTAAAAGGTGAAAAAACTTTGAGCACTCCGTCCTTCGGATGGGACGTTAAGCTATGGTCCCGAGTCTGTGAGATGTCAGCCATCTGTCCCCTACTCCAGATAACTAAGCCTAGGTAGGCAACATTTAGGATTCTCCTCACAGTAGAGTTGGACTCATGTCCAACAGCGACGAAAGAGCACTCTGGTAGTAGGCAATATGACTCGAAGTTAAAGTCAGGGCATGAGTCACAATAACTTACTAACATTAAAATATAGAAATATTTGAGAAAACAATAACAAGTATTATATTATTTATAAGATGACGTTAAAATTACATTACATTCGACATTTCACTAGGCTAGAGTGAACTCACAGTTAATAACTACAAAAAACAAAGACGAATGAGTGTTTTTCTAAATTGTGTCACATAAATGAAAAAAACCTGTTCACTACTAATTTCGCGGTATGAAGATTGCTAAATCGATTATAATCAAAAACAATTTAATAATTATTAATGGGAATAAATACGAGTTCGAAATCCAGCCGATTCCCTTAGGTTTTTATCTGGTAAAAAAACTTTGAGCATGCCGTCCTTCGGGAACGATGGTCCCGAGCCTGTGGTATGTCGCTTACTCCTTAGAAGACAGCCTACGTGAGTAAACTGGGTATGCAAAATTTAGGACTCCCATAGTAAAGTCGATCTCATGTCCAGCAGAGAAACGTAAGAGCGTTCTGGTTACTACCAGACATCACTTCGTAGTTAAAACCAGGGCATATGAATCACAATAACTAATAATAAAAATATTGAGAAATTCCTCCATAACGATGAAAGGGTAGTTTTTATTTATTTTCCTCAATTTGTAGAAGGTTAAGGGTGATGTCAATCGATCACATATAAGTTGGAGTTTTTGAACTGAAGGAAAAACCATCTCAAGATACGTACCAGAAGAGCTTTTTAGCAGTTGATTGGATTTTTGAAAACTCCACGTGTAGCAAACATCCTTATGTGTCTGCACACATCCTTCGTACTGTAAAATGTAGAACATGAAGTGAGTTTTTGGGCGACAGTGTAAGTATTGCCTTTTCTCAAGAGCAATGATTCTTCTGTATATTTGTGAATTCAGCGCCTAAAATCATTGACATTACAAAGTTCTATATAATAAAAGAACCCAAGACTCAGTGATATTAGGTTGAAATGGTTTGCAAGAGAACAACTAACCAGATATGAAATGGTGAGATACTTGATTGGAAAATGTTGGACCTTTCTTGCTAATTATTGTAGACGAGCCAAAAATATCATAGTTATTATATCAGAATACAATTTAAATCATTATTGTGATCTAATGCTATTCTATTTTTCCTAATTTTATATATAACTAGGGGTAATACCCGGCGTTGCCCGGGCAACTTTGACTTTTCTCCTAATATCTCTCGTTCGAATCCATTTCAATTCTTCAATAGTACATTCATGATGTTATAATTTTCAATTATTCATACGGAATAACGCTTATAGTCCTTCAACGGCAGACATCCCAGCTAGTAAGTTTTTAGGACCCCTGGGCACCACAGCTAGTACGCGCCATTCAACGGCGGAAACCACAGCTAGTGAATACTTAGCATCAGTGGACGTTCTAGCCAGTGCGTACTTGAGAACGCTTGTGACCACCAGGTTGATTAAAACATAGACTTCAACCATGAATTGAACCAAATTTTCTTGAGACAATTTGTTTACGTGTTTAAACAAACAAAAGTTCACAAAAACGTTAAATAAAACATTGAATTAGCAAATTTCCTAGCATCCTTAAACGTTCTGCTCAAACATCAAACATAGGGTACGTGACATCACCCAACACTACGTGACATCACCCAACACTCCTCTCACAGTTTGTTCATCTCATGGCCTCAGATTTTAATTGTGAAATGTTTCATGAAAAAGGTACAAACATTATCTTAATTCTAAAAACCGTTTAAAAGCTAGAAATTTGAAGAATGGAGTCTACCGAGCTCAGGATCGCCATTTAGAAATCTAGCCAAGTCACTTAGCTCAGATGTTTTAATCGGGAAGATAAAAATAAATTTGAGCACGTCGTCCTTCGGATTGGGCTTTAAGCTATGATCGAGGGCCTTTTTGTATGTCAGGTACTCGATAATGAGTCGTATGTTATGTATCTCAACCTGGGTAGTTGAAATTACATTTACGTTAAAAATAACTTGAGCACGTCGTCCTTCGGATTGGACTCCAAGCTATGATTGAGGGCCTTATTGTATGTCAGGTGCTCGATAATGAGTCGTATGTTATGTAACTAAACCTAGGTAGCTAAAATTTCACTTAGGTTCGAAAAACCTTGAGCACGTCGTCCTTCGGATGGGACTTTCCCGATATATCTTAATCTGTCTATCAGTTTTAACAAATAGTAAATCCATAAACCGTTAAAAAGCAGGAAATTTGAAGAATGGTATTTAGCCCGACTTTTTTCGAAAAACATTATTATTTCAATTTTTGTGTAGGATTCAGATATCCGGGTTGTTCATCAGTTTTAACAAATATTAAATCTAAAAACCGTTTAAAATCTAGAAATTTGAAGAATGGAGTCTACCAAGCTCAGGATCGCCATTTAGAAATCTTGCCAAGTCACTTAGGTCAGATGTTTTAATCGGGAAGATAAAAATAAATTTGAGCACGTCGTCCTTCGGATGGGACTTTCCCGATACATCTGAATCTTTCTTTGGTTGACCATCTTCGTTTCTGGATGCTGCCTATCTACCAACATAGCTGTATTAATTTGTTTTTCAGAAAATATGTCAAAACGGTACCTCAAAGCCCACTTATATTCCACATTTCTTCCTTGATAATTTTAGTTGGAACCAAACGGTAACTTATTTTATCACACATATGGAGTCTATCGAGCTCAGGATCGCCACTTAGAAATCTAGCCAAGGCACTTAGGACAGATGTTTTAATCGAGAAGATAAAAATAAATTTGAGCACGTCGTCCTTCGGATTGGACTTTAGGCTATGATCGAGGGCCTTTTTGTATGTCAGGTGTTCGATAATCAGTCGTATGTTATGTAACTAAACCTAGGTAGCTAAAATTTCACTTAGGTTCAAAAAATCTTGAGCACGTCGTCCTTCGGATGGGACTTTCCCGATATAACTGAATCTGTCTATCAGTTTTAACAAATATTAAATCTATAAACCGTTAAAAAGCAGGAAATTTGAAGAATAGTATTTAACCCTATAAAACATTTTTATTTCGATTTTTGTGTAGGATTCAGATATCCCGGTTGTTCATCAGTTTTAACAAATATTAAATCTAAAAACCGTTTAAAAGCTAGAAATGTGAAGAATGGAGTCTACCGAGCTCAGGATCGCCATTTAGTAATCTAGCCAAGTCACTTAGCTCAGATGTTTTAATCGGGAAGATAAAAATAAATTTGAGCACGTCGTCCTTCGGATTGGGCTTTAAGCTATGATCGAGGGCCTTTTTGTATGTCAGGTACTCGATAATGAGTCGTATGTTATGTATCTAAACCTGGGTAGTTGAAATTACATTTACGTTAAAAATAACTTGAGCACGTCGTCCTTCGGATTGAACTCCAAGCTATGATTGAAGGCCTTTTTGTATGTCAGGTGCTCGATAATGAGTCGTATGTTATGAAACTAAACCTAGGTAGCTAAAATTTCACTTAGGTTCGAAAAACCTTGAGCACGTCGTCCTTCGGATGGGACTTTCCCGATATATCTTAATCTGTCTATCAGTTTTAACAATTAGTAAATCTATAAACCGTTAAAAAGCAGGAAATTTGAAGAATGGTATTTAGCCCGACTTTTTTCGAAAAACATTTTTATTTCAATTTTTGTGTAGGATTCAGATATCCGGGTAGCTGACCCGACAGACGTCGTTCTGTCAAAAGCTATTGGACTGGATTTTTTTTTTATTTTATTTTTTTCTTGGAACCACAGCAAGTTCCTACTTAAGAACACCGGGCACCTTAGATAGTATGCGCCTTGCAACTCCGTGCAACCAGCTATTAAGTTCTTAGGATCGCTGGGCAACACAGATAGTACGTAGTTAGGAACGCAGGGCGCCGCAGCTAGTATGTGCCTTGCAACAGCGGATGCCCTAGGTATTTTGTGCTTAAGAACGCTGGTGAGAGCTATTATTTACCGTGCAACGGTAATACATGCTAAGGAAACCCACCCTATTAAAATTAGGGCTATTTCCCATCATTAAGAAAGCTCCATGTGAGATTCATTCAGCATTAATGGACCCCCGCCCCTCCCGTCCAAAAGAGTCACAGCCAATTTTTAAATATTGCTTTTGAAACTACTATTTAGGTATATGCTTGCCCCCCCATACCCCCCTCCCGTTGACAATTTTGAGACGTCACATATCCTTTTTTTGTCTTTGTCTTTTAAGAATACTACAAGTGAAATTCCATGACAATCCGACCATTCGTTAATGAGCTACAACTATTTTATGCTAAGGCCTACCCCCAAAACCCCCCTCCCTTTCAAAATGTTGAGATGCCACACACCCTATTTTTTAATTCGGGCTTTAAGAATACCACATGTGAAATTCCATGACAATCCGATCATCTGTTAATGACCTATCAGTATCTTTATATTTACGCCTACCCCCACAACCCCCCCTCCCGTTCAAAATTTTGAGACTTCACACATCCTTTTTTTAAATTTGGCTTTTTAGAATACTAAATGTGAAATTCCATGACAATCCGACTATTAGTTAATGAGTTACCGGTATCTTTATACTAAGGCCTACCTCCACAAACCCCCCTCCCGTGCAAAATTTAGCCAATCATTTTTATTATATAGATGTAGATATGTAAAAACTGAATAAAACGAAACAGTAAGTAAATGACAAAGATGACAACCAAAGATAAATCGAGGAATTTGCCAGAAGCGAAGATTTAAAAACAATCAAGAAAATAAAACGCATTAAAAACTGATAACACGCACTAAAAACTGATAACACGCACTAAAAACTGATAACACGCACTAAAAACTGAATAAAACGAAACAGTAAGAGTTGTAATTACGTTTTATTCAGCCAAGAAAATAACATGCACTAAAAACTGAATAAAACGAAACGGTAAGTAAATGATTTTAGGGTGTCTGAGATCGATTCACTTGAGCGATTCATTGTTCACATCGATTATTATGACCCCAAACATCGATTCTTCGATTAATCTATCTCAGATCGCCATCCCTAGAATTAACAGCTAAGAACTCTTCATAAGAACCTTCCTCGGACTTCAACGAATATTTGAAAAAAAAAAATTAGCCGAATTGGTCCAGCCGTTCTCGAGTTTTGCGCTTAGCAAAATTTAGCACTCATTTTTATTATATAGATTATGACGACTAATCTCTGAGAGTCATCTGAACAAGAGGTCGTCTTTGGTATAAGATTTTTTATTTTCGAATTATTTGTACATGTGTATTTTATTTATAAATACATAAAGACTTAATAAATAATATAATAAAAGAACACATAGTTGTTGTCCCACTAGTTTATTTTGCAGAGATTGTTTCAGTCATATTGACAGGTAAAAAGTTACAATTAATTAAAATAACTTTACTTAGGAATAAATAAAATATATTAATTAACAATCTTTTTGAATAATTGAAAACAAATTTTAGTAGAAAATTTAAAAAATATATATGTAAGAATTACATGTTTTACGACTAAATGAAAAAAATAAGTCTGTCTATCTTTTTCTAGGTGTCTGAGAGTGTGTCTGTGAACACGATAACTACCGATGAAATGAATGTATCAACACGAAATTTTATATGTGTATTCAGAACTCTCTAAGAACGACATCTATTAATTTTAAGCAAAATCAGCCGACACAGAAGCGCCCAGCTGCCCAACACAGAAGTCCCAATAACTTCCGATGTATCGAATGTATCGACATGAAAATGTATATTCAAATTGAAAACCCCATAAGAATTACACCTATTAATTTTCCGCAAAATGGGAAGGGGGGACCAGAGAAGGTACTGAAGGGCTCGAATACCCTAATAACCAGTTAGTTATTATGACTCATACCCTTAACTACGAGGTCATATAGAGCGCTCTTTCGTCACTCTGGGGGAAATGAGCCCGATTCTAATGTGGGAGTCCTAAATTTTTATTGACCTAGGACAGGAGTCTACTGAGATTAACTCGTGCTGGGGAAGTTCACAGCCGGTGATCCACGGACGACTTTTTGAAATGAGAAGGTCGGTAACATGGAACTTTGTATAATTGTAGAAGTAAAAAAGTTATATAACTATTGCCGATAAGCTTATAAACAAGGATAATGAGTGATCGATCTGATCTCATAACAAATCTCAATACTGAACCTGGTCTTCCTCCACTGCTGGACAGTGGATGGTTGGACACTGAGGTGGGAGGGTCAGCGCTGGTCTCCCGCCGCCTCCTCCCCTCTCCACTAGTTGGAGAGTGATATATGGCAGTGTGCGGGAGTCCTACTGGTGCTGTCCTCGTCCAGTTTCTTATATATTTTTAATTATTTTATTTAGTTATTTTTAATTTTTTTGTTTTATCTCTTTCATTTTATGCTTTCTGTTTATTCATCTACCATTGATTTATTACGAATTCTGTTTATTATTTTTGTATATGTTTGCTATTATTTTGTATTATTTATTTCTTTTTTTTGCTTCTTATTATGTTTTAAATATTTTGTATTACTAATTATTTTATTATTTTTATACAGATTGTAGAATAAATAAAAGTGAAAAGTAAAAAAAAAAAGAAATACTGAACTATCTGGCCTCATCCTGAACAAGTTGTTCCTGACCAGTTCTCCACTGGCGTTACACAGAGCTTGCTCCTCTGACGTCTGAGTCGCAATATTATCTATTCATCCTCCTCCAAGTAGGCTGAAGTAATTGAATAAAATAGAAGTAAGTTATTGTATTAGACTAAATGAAGAACTAGGCTGGCTGACAGCCAAGTAGGTAACCTAGATATTTTACGGCAATACACTTCATCTCTTTAGGAGACTATTAATTTGAACAGCTTACGATGTGACACAATGGAGACACAAACATTTTGAATTGCAGTAGACTACAGGACCGGTTGATCTATGGCGCTCATATGAAGATTGTGGCAAGCAAGGTTCGTACTTGTCATTACAAAATTTAAATCGATCTTATTTCTCTTATTATATAATAATGTTTTCATCATTTCATTTTGTGAATCACCGGCAATGTACACCCCCAGAACGAATTCATCAATTAAGTTTTGGCTCTCCTTCCAAAACAATTTGTTTGGGATAAACGTTAATAGTTGATGTTGTCATACCTTCGGATGTGAAGACATAATAATATGTGATAGTAAGATGTTGCGTTACGAGATTTCCAATAGAAATAAAAGATGATGTCTTCCCATTGTTTTGTTTTAGACCAGAACCGGTTTTCGAAGCAACAGCGTCATCATCAGTGGTTCATCTATCATAGAATAACAAAATATACAAATAATAAAAATTATAAATAACTCTTAAAACATCAGGGTACAGAGTAAGAATATAAAAATTATAAAATTAACTTACCCCACCCATACAGCACAACTGTTAGAAGACAACTTACCCCTTAGAGCTATGCCAGTTGTCTTCTAACCGCTGTGCTGTGTGGGTGGGGTAAGTTAATTTTATAATTTTTATTTTCTTACTCTGTACCCTGATGCTTTAAGAGTTATTTATATTTTTTATTATTTGTATATTGTGTTATTCTATGATAGATGAACCACTGATGATGACGCTGTTGCATCGAAAACCGGTTCTGGTCTAAAATAAAACAGTGGGAAGACAACGTCTTTTATTTCGATGTGAAGACATCATCTTCGAGCCACTATTAATGTTGTACTCCATATGTGTATACAACATAATAATATGTATGTATGTATATGTCGAGGATTTATTCATTTATAATAATAAATTGTTTAAATTATTTTAAATTACAATAAAATCACGATTAGAAAATCCGGAATAATTTTAGAAATATTAAATTATATATAATACGGCGGGCTCACGTATTACTTGAAAATTGTTGAAATAGTTCAGAGTGAATTTGCAAATATAGCTTATAAATTTGTGTAAAATCAGTTGACATTAGAAACGTAACAAGAAAAGGAAGTAAAAACGGTGCCATCATTATAGCACGGGTGTGTACTGGCTTTGCTGCGCATGATCTGCATCCGTTCGCTTTTTCGTCACAGTTTCATGAAATTACTCAATAGGTAATTTTTCGTCAAAAATCAAAGAAACAAAAACGAGAATAAAAATGAATGTAAATACAACTCCAGACTGCGAGGGCTGAAAGTGTTACATGGACCAGAGTGTATAGGCACATTGTATGCCCTGTGTACGGTGATGTTTCTGCAGTTTCACTAACTTAAAATATTGACCGGAGTCTCATCTCAAGTGTCATGTTGACAGGGTAAACGGAGCGAGGAGAAGAGAACCCCCGAGTTACTAAAAATAAAGAAACTACCTCTGAATGTACGTTATATATTCATTTATTGAATTTACTACTCGTTCCAGCTTCAGACTTATAAAGGGCTTTGGGACGGACTTCGTGAAGTGTTTTCCACTTGAGTTGAACAGATGAATGACTGGAACGGACGAGGATAACGTTATGTTCCACTGGACCCCCACTATTTCCATCCGAGCATTTCCTCAGAGAAGGGCTCAACTTAAAAATCCCAATAACTGCAGTTGTACTGAAGGTATCGACAAAAATGTTTATATTTAAATTCAAAAACCAATAAGAAGAACCAATAAGAACCTATTAATTTTCCGCGAAATCCGTAGAAGCAAAGGGGGACCACTTAAATACCCTAATAACTGCTGATGTAATGAACCTAACGTCACAAAATTTAGTACGATTCAGAAGCCACTATGTAAGTCAAACGTTTGGTATTGACCCCAAACGGTCAATTGTCTTTGGAGGAAGAGTGAAAAGTTAATATATTAACTCCTCCTGGGGAAGTACGTAGCTGGTGATTCACAGACGAGTTTTTCTTTTTTTTAAAATATTTTTTAATATTTGTTATTTTTTCATTATTATTATTTTTTATATTTGTTATTGTTACTTTGTATACTTACTCTTTACTATATTTCGCACATTGCAACCTGAAGAGATGTAAGAACGTCCCGAAATATGTTCACGAAAAAGACACTTCGGGAAGTTTTATAAAAAATATTCATCTTAATGTTATTAAATTATAGCAGTAATACCCGGCGTTGCCCGGGGAACTTTGAATTTTCTCCCAATATCTCCTATAAGTCTATTCAATCCTTCGACACCACATTCATGATGTTATAATTTTCGATTATTCATACGGAATAAGGCTTATAGTCCTTCAACTATAGTAACGCTAGTAAGTTTTTAAGACCCCTGGACATCACAGCTAGTATGCGCCTTTCCACGGCGGAAACCCCAGCTAGTGAATACTTGGCATCGCTGGGCACCACAGCTAGTACGAAGTTAGGAACGCTGGGCATTACAGCTAGTATGTGCCTTGCGACGGCGGACCCCACATCTAGTACGTAGGTAGGAACGCTGGGCACCACAGCTAGTATGTTCCTTGCGACGGCGGACCCTACAGCTATTACGTAGTTAGGAACGCTGGGCACCACAGCTAGTAAGTGTCTTGTAACAGCGGACCCCACAGCGAATACATAGTTACTACTACTACATGCGAAATTCATGACAATCCGATTACCCTTTAATCAGTCAGAACTTTTTTTTATGCTTAGCCCCCCCCCCCCCCCCCCCCCCCCCCGTGTATTTTTTTGTATTTTTCTATTTGGCCATTAAGAATACTACATGAGAAATTCCATGACAATCCGATCATCCTTAAATGTTCTATCACTATCATCAAATTTAGGCCTACCCCACAACCCCCCTCCCGTTCTCAATTATGTGACGTCACACACCCTATTTTTCTATTTGGCCTTTATGAATACTACATGTGAAATTTCGTGACAATCCGATCCATCCGTTAATGACTTACCACTATATATATACTTAGGCTTCGATCAACCCACCCTCCCTTTCAAAATGTTGTGACATATACACCCCATTTTTCTATTTGGCTTTTAAGAATACTACATGTGAAATTCCATGGCAATACATACAAACAAACAAACCCACAAACAAACCCCGTTTCATCTTTATTAATATAGATAAGTATTGTTATTACTATTCACACGTGTTTTAGACAATAAGAGTTAATATCTGTTTATATATCTACTTTATAAGCTATCTTAATCTATACATTCTAATGACGTATCCTATTACCATGTTATGGTTTAACAGAAATAAATTCATTTTTTCTAATAACTATTAATTTTTCATAGTAATTTTTCGCGCAGATATTTGTCGTAAAAAAGACACTTCCAGAAATGTTATAAAAAATGATTATCTTAATTTTAATTAAATTAAATCGGGGGCCATGGTGGCCGTGCTTTGGTCGCATGGTCTCACCATGGTTTGCGGGTTTGAATCCCGTCCGGGAGTGTTTTATTTCGTAGATAGAACTCCCTCCCAGGGCCATGGATGTCGTAAATATAACTAGAAAACACATTGACATGACTAATATAAGGCCAAAAAAAAAAAATTTAATTAAAAATATATCTACTCCATTTACTAACTCTATTCCATTTATAATATAATATACTTATTTATTTATTTTTATTTTATTTTTTATTTACCTACTGTAAAATATTATTTTTTAGTATTATGTTAATTCTAATCAATGTGTCACACTCTAAGAGTTAATATCCGTTTATGTATCTACAAAATTTATGAGCAATCCTAATGTAAACATTCTTATGACGTATCCTATTATGGTTTAACGGAAATAAATATTATTATTATCAATCCATGCCAGCTGGCTCTCTTAAGTGGACTTAGACGAGAAATTGTTTTATTGGCCCAAGTGCTGCTCCGAATGATTAATTTCAGTTCTTTTACCTATAAATAAAACCTGAAATATGCTATTTGACAGACTAGACAGATGATATTCCAGGATTACCTTGAGAGAGACATATATGCTCTATACCCCAGTTTCTGTCAGAGTTTAGACTTGAGGGGTTTAAAATGTGGCCGTTAAATAACATTACAATTATCCAGAAATGAATTATTAAACCTCTTTGAAAAGGATATTTCACTTTCTGTTATCTCTCAAACATTTATTTCAACGAATGTTTCTTACATCATACAAAGATATCGTTATTATAAGATGAAAACATATTTTTAAAATGTTGAAATCCTGAAAATATATAGATTTTCACAAATCAATTCATTTGGTGCGTACACAGTAATACCTTCGTGATCACTTCGGTCTGTTGCACCGAAATTGGCCCGTCGTTAAAGTGACAGGACCTGAACTGTACAACAGTGTACCTCAAGGACTGAAAGTATCAGACAATGTTTTTCTCTTTATGGTCATTCGTACCTTGAATCATCAACACGCAGGGGTGCCCATCCCCCCCAAGGCCAGGGAGAAGTTCCCCCAGTTTTTGTGACAAGGACCCCCACTACTTTATTTCCAGTTTATGATTATGTCAAGAAGAAGTAGAGGAATACATTTTTCCGTGTTTCTGGAAGCTTCCGTCATCACTCGCCTACTGACCGGACATTCAGTTGAACCTATGAAATGCCACTTTTTGCATCGAAAAAAGTATATTATTCATTAACAAAATGATGTGTTTTCCGACATAGCCGTCTGGAGAACTCCGAGCTAAACAAAATAAAAAAAAAAGTAGCCAAAAAGAATAATTTTTGACCAAGTTTCGAAGGGTCAAAATTGGCAAAAAATAACTTTTTTTTCTTTTTCCTTTTTCAGTGTCCGGGCTATATTGTTCACAACAGAGTGCATTGAACTATCTGAGAGCAAGACCAAAAAAGTTGACGGTATCGCCATCCAATTTTTGACCGAGTACATAACTTCCCCCATACTTCGTAAAGTTGGGAAAATAAGAGTTAGTATTTTTCATATAAATTGTTAATTGATAATATGATTGAGGTCAAATCTGCCATCAAACACCCACTAATTCATAAATACCATCGTCCTCACAACACTTACCAGAACACCTCCTGGTGGGCGAAGCGGAGGTGGAACCGCGACATGTTATCAGTCTAAATTTAACATTTTAGTCCTACAATTATCCGGGTTTCGTCCTAAGGAGCTGCCACTTCACGTCACTTTGATATCAGACACCCACTTAATTGCTTGCTAATCGTTACGCATAGCAACAGTTGTCACTTTTCAAGAAGTACCGACAAGGAAAGTAGAAATTCGTCTAAATCGTTTCATGTTACAAAGAGGGCAATACGATTTAGTAAGTTAGTTATTGCGACTCGTGCTCGAGGTCATATCGCCTACTACCAGAGCGCTCTTTCGTCGATCTGTTGGACACGAGATTCGGCATGCTTAAGGTTTTTTCATCTCCCAAATAAAAACCTACCTTTCAGCCGGATTTCGAACTCGCGATCTTGAGCTCAAAAGGCAAGCAGGCTACCTCTGAGATACCGGTGTCCTCGAGAGCAGTAAGATTAGCTAACCTTATATAGGATTTATTTAAGAAAAAGAGTGAGATTATAACCGTTGTTTATGCAACTTTTAAGAATGGAATCCGGATAACTCGATTCTATATATACAGTAGAACCTCTTTAAGTAGAACCTCAATAAGTCGAAAAAAAAGTTTTGTTCCTTTCCCTTCAAGCTCCAAAACCTCCATTACTCGAAATCTCAACCCTCTATTAGTCGAAATAATCAGTGAGTCCCTACAAGCCATTTTGGTACATATTTTCCCTCTATAACTCGAAAAAATTAATTGGACCTCTGTATCTCGAACATAGCAATGTTTTATTTTACAACCTCTACAACTCGATTATTTGAAACTTATTACCTCTATAGCTCGAAGAAAAATAAGTTACCGACTTTAAAATTTGCCGACAATGTACACCATTGTTTCTTAGAAAAAAATTTAGGAGTATACAATAAATAGGATTACCAATTATCTAAAGCAAAAAAAAATTACTGACTTTTTTTAATAGGTAGATACACCTACATGTACTACTTTTTTTTATTTTAAGGATGTTTTGAAATAATATTGGTTTATAATAAATATAAATATGTATATTAATTCTTGCTGGGGAAGTACATTGATGGTGATTCACCGATTTTGCAATTTATGAACTTTCCTGGTTTATAAATTAAAGTACAGGCGACGATTAGAAGTTGTTAACTATGTGTAGATAACAAATCTCAGAATTTAGTAAAGCTAACCCGATTAATGGTGGCTCTGACCTTGAATTTCACAAATATCTTTTAATACTCTTGAGAGAAGGAAATACTATTTCTGCATCGCAAGAAGAAACAGGATATATAGCTTTCAAAGCAATTTAATAACTGAAGATCATGTTGGCCTAAATATATGATGCAGATTCTTAAGGCTAGAGGTGACTCATGCCCTCCTCGTGCCCGGGCATTAACTACGAGGCCATATCGCCTACTACCAGTCTTGAGTCCACCGTTGTTTACTATTAACACATTTCAAAGTGGATCTTACAAATGCTCCTTCACACAAACTCATCTGTCACCAAATTACCTGGGAGGGCTGCCCAACACATGTGATTCAGCCAAAATCTCCAATCACATCTAAGTTAGCACATGTGACATCTTCATTTTAAATTTCAAGTTTATCGCTACAATCGTTTCGTTTATATCAATTTACCACATTTCCTGTAGAAATGTTAGTAACCTGGTCTTATGTGAAATTTTGATTTAAAAAGTAGTTTCCGAAAAGAGTCTAAATAATTTTTAAAAATTGTAAACGTTACGACGTGCAATTTTGAGGAAATTGCACATATAAATGCATTTATGATTACTGTACTTGGGATCCTGTGTCAAAAAAAAAATAATAATTTCAAGATCCCAGAAATTTATTAGAATTTTAAATATTCGAATCCAAACGTCTTTTTGAGTTCATTTGGCCACGAAATTAATCAAGTTGAAAACAAAATTTGAATACATCTCCAACAAGTCAACATAATCACTACCTACTACATCTAGCACTGATGGCTACCCACTCTATCCTTAACTGAGACCCGAATACCTAATGATTTTTATGACGCTGATATCTTCTCCCACTCCAAACAAAGGGACAACGATTATAGTTTTTAGTGTATTTAAAATTGTTTATTAATTTTAGAACATATAGTGTCTACCTCCTCACTGTTTTTCATACTTTATTAATTTTCACCCTATCCCCTTGTTTTTTAAGACAATATGACAATATGTGTACAATTTGTACATCACAATATATACATATATACCAAATTGTGTTTATAGACATTTACATGTTACGTTTTTTGATAAAAATGGAGTAGAGTAAATATTTTAGTATAGGATTTTTAAAAAAAAGGGAAGATACTCCTTAAAAATGTGTATGACGCAGTTAGGTGTCAGAGTAGGTAGTTAGATATATATGTATGTAGTGAGTGGATCTTCGTCACGTGTAAAGATCTCGTTAGGGGAGC
Source organism: Aradus depressus (assembly GCA_963662175.1). Taxonomy (NCBI): domain Eukaryota; kingdom Metazoa; phylum Arthropoda; class Insecta; order Hemiptera; family Aradidae; genus Aradus; species Aradus depressus. Next base: position 27,366,802 of record OY759215.1, read on the forward strand.
AGTCTTGTTACTTTGAATCACCTCCGTAACTCACTGTTATTCCTACAGTCACACCCCAACTATAACACCAGGCCCATTCCAGTACGAAAAATCACTGTTACTCCCTCCTCGTCCCATTTGTACCTCCTGGAGGGGGGTTTCAGTTGTTAGCCCTGAATAGAGCACATCCTATTCTCACCAAATTGAACAATGAAACCATCCATGGTCTTTATACCACTAATGACCATTCTCCATTAAGACTTTCAAGAAAACTAACTCTCTCACATATTGCAGTTAATCATTGATTCATTTTATGTTAAAAGGTGAGAAGTACTGTTCTATGTGATAGTAAGATGTGTGACGAGATTTCTCAAAACTGTTTTTTCAACGCAACTGTGTCATCATCAGTGGCACATTTACGAATACATATAAAACAACCTCCGGCAACCTCGAAAGCCGGCTAGCATATAATAAAAAAAATATGTGAGAGATCAGACTACATTTTACTTCTCCAGCTATACGAAGTGAATAAAATAATCAGTCAGAATTTCGATGTGGTTGTCAACGGCAAGGGCGGATCCAGGATGTTCATCAGGGGGAGGGTAAAATTTCGTTGACAGGTTGAGTAACATTGTTCCGCCATTGTTCAACTGTAGGTACTTCATGTTTTCAGATTTCAAACATGAAAAAAAAAGTTTGTCTGTGTCTATGTGTGTGTGAACATGCATTGTTAGCCGATAAAATGAATGTATCGACACGAAATTTGATATTTGTGTCGAGAACCTCATAAGGACAACAACACCTATCAATTTCAGCCAAAGAGTAAGAGGGGATTAGGGGGGAGGCTTAACTCAAATTCTCTAATAATTGTCGTTGTACTGAATGTTTTGACACAAAATTTTATATGTAAATTCGAAACCCCATAAGGACGACATTTAATAATTTTCATTGGAATGGGTCTAAGGTGAGGGGGGTACGAAATTGAGCTAACCCACCTTCCCTTTGGCCGATTTGACTGAAAATCACTACTTATCTGTAGACATATTCCTACACAACTCACATAGTAGGTCATTGTTCTCGAAAACTTCAGTATTCGGCAAACTTCGCTAAAAATCAATATGTGTGTAACTCAAAGACTTATCAATCCTCATTTCGTATCGATTCATTCATCGTCATCCATGAAATTTATAATTCTTATTACTTTTTCTAATTTTTCAATAGTTTTTATATTTTTATTTATTGGATAGTGTTTGTGCATTACAATGGACTTATGCCGTCCCCCCACTCCTCAGTTTTAATCCCTAGCAGCTTCACTCTGCAAGATCAGTACTTCTCATGCCCTCCACCCTCACTTTGCTTCTCCTTGTTATTCACATAGTTTTTCTCATTATTATTTTTTTTTTGTAAATTATTTTCTTTCTTATTATTGCCACAAATACTTACGCTGATCTTCAAATGCGCCGGTAGTTCAGTGGTGTGTGTGCTTGCCTTCTGAACTCAAGAACGTGGGTTAGAAACCCGACCGAGGCCTTTAGTTTATTTTATCTGGGAGGTAAAATAAACCTAAGCAAGCCGTCCTTCGGATGACGTTAAGCGATGGTCCCGAGCCTGTACGATGTCAGGTACTCGTTAAAGAAGGGATCTAGGCCAATAAAAATTTAGGGTAGGCAAAATTTAGGACTCCCACAGTAGAGTCGGGCTTATGTCCACCATGTTGAGTGACGAAAGAGCGCTCTGGTAGTAGGCGATATGAACTAGTAGTTAAAGCCCGGGCATGAATCATAAAACCAAACCTAACCTATTACATTATTTTATGTTGTTTCTATATTGAATTTGTTTCTTTGTATTTATTCATTTTCGAGCATATATTTATATTTACTTATTTTAGCAATTACAATTTTATAATGTTTTTGCCAAATTGTTTAGTAAATTAAATTGATGATGAGGGTAACCCCGAAAGCCTGCTAGCATATAATAATAAAATGTGGGAGAGGCCAAACTACATTTTTATTTTACAACCAGTGAAATAATCGTATAATTACTATATTAAAAAATTTTCATTTGTCAGGCAGAAACTTGAAATTAGAGAAATATTGAAAATAGTTATCCCCTAGAACTCATCCAAAACATTCCAATGTTTCCTCTATGCAGTAATTCCTAGAACAATGTCATAGAACAGAACAATATAACAAGTGGCACTCGCATGCTATGGCTCTATTGAGAACACGGAAATACTTATTGTAGATAAAATTACATAAATGTATGTCAATTAATTCAGGTGCGGTCCTGCTATTACATTATAGTTTTGTTTTCTTATTATCTTGTTATCTGCACGACATATACAAAAAAAAATGTTGTACTACTTTTCTGTAGTAATGCAGTTAATAAACCTCAATAAACAAGGAAGTCACTAAACTTTATCAGAAAATTTGAAATGGAAAAAAAGGCTGGCCCTTAAAGAAAAAAGTCAAACTTTATTTACTGTATTTCCTCACCTCCAACGGTTACTGAGAGAAACTTTAAATAAAAAAGTCGTCGGTGAATCACCGGCAGTGAACTGATACCCCAACATGATCTAATCAATTAGGTTTTATATTTATATTAGGTTTTATATATTTTATAGTATATTTATTATGTATATATTTATGAGTAGATGTAATTAATTTCTATTATTTTTAGTTTTTTTTTTGTTTTCTTTTGGCCTTATGTACGGTGCATATTAGCCATGTCAATGTGTTATCTAGTTATTTACGACATCCATGGGCCCGAGAGGGAGTTCTATCTACGAAATTAAACTCACTCCCGGACGGGATTCGAACCCGCAAACCATTGTGAGACAATGCGACCAAAGCCCTACGCTCTAGCCCGCACGACCACCATATCTGCTCAAGTTATGGTTTAACAGAAATAAATTCATTTTTTCTAATAACTATTAATTATTCATAGTAATTTTTCGCGCAGATATTTGTCGTAAAAAAGACAGTTGCCGGAATGTTATAAAAAATGATTATCTTAATTTTCATTAAATTAAGAAATATATCTACTCCATTTATAATATACTTTATTTATTTACTGTAAAATATTATTATTTTTTAGTAGTATTATTAATTCTAACCAATGTGTCACACTCTAAGAGTTAATATCCGTTTTTTTTTTTGTGTTCGATGCATATTAGCCATGTGGCTGTGTTATCTAGTTATTTACGACATCCATGGCCCCTGGAGGGAGTTCTATCTACGAAATAAAAACTCACTCCCGGACGGGATTCGAACCCGCAGACCATGGTGAGACCATGCGACCAAAACTCAACGCTCTAGACGCTATCTTTTCAGTATGTTAAGATGGAGGTGTTATAGTTGTATTGTTTTGTGTTTGATGTTGGTGTTTTTTTTTTTATTTGATTATTTATATATGTGTTGGCGCCTGCGTAGAAATAAATAAATAATGCGGTTCATTGCAATAAAATGAAGTAAAGTTGGGATTTGACTTATTTTCTCAAAGAACGTCGCTGTCTCAGCTAATATGAATCTTCTATTAGCATTCCCTCTTCACTTGATGTTGAGACTTGCCTCTGATTCTTCTTCCTGGTCCTAATTTATGAAAGCCTATAAAAGTCTGAGCCTTATACCCTCCTAATAAAGCTCAGCTTTCCTTCTCCAATTAATTTAATTTTTGATTAAGTAATCCATCTCTTGAATTGACGAAGCTACTTTCATTAACTTCACTACAGTAAACACCTTTTTATATATTTGCATTTTTTCAAACAATTGATAACAGATACTAAATGAAACAAGAAAACAATTGAGAAAAATGAGAAAAAAAGCAAGGATGTGATAAGAAGCGCAGAATCAAATTTTAATAATTTAAAAATATAAATGGATATAATTTTAAAAAATTACCTTTATTTTGACTTTCCAACATCAAACGAATTCAGGCGTTTCAGTCAAAAAGCCTCAGACTGATAACACAGTGCCCCCCCATACATAAACAACAGAACACTTCATAACGATCTTATGATACACACAGTACCCGACACAACACAAACTACTTACAAACGTTTTTTTAGAAAACTTTACACACATACAAACCCAGAAATACGTACTTTATCTTCACAATACTTACCACAAAACCCCACACGAAGGTTGAAGAGAAGATGGAACCGCGACTTACTGCCAGCTTAAATCCTGTTCATTCTTAATATATATATATATATATTTTTTTTTCACATTATTTTCTTTTACTTTTATCATCTCTCAATTGTCTTTCAATTCCTTTTTATTTATTTTTTTATTATTATTTTTTTTCTGTTCTTGTCTTAATAATTAAGATAAATTTTCGTCCCGAGGACCTACCATTGAGTGGCCTTCCTCTCACATGCCATTCACGCCAACATATCCATACCTACCATCATGGATGCTGGTTGTTGCACCGTAGCAACATTTGCCAAAAAAAAAATATGTTGACTTTCTTGTTGCTGTATTTGCTTCTGTCTTGCACGGAATAGTTGAACACGTTCCGTTGAAGTTTTTGGAATTTTTAACTATTTAACACTAACTCAGAATAAAACTAAACATTTTAAATTAATAATCAAAAATATTATTTTAACGCATAAACCGTATACAAACTCATAGCACATAGCAGCTGATGCATCGACACCGCTTAAACTCTTAGTTGACGTTATGCATGCGCTACTCATCCCTATCTCCTTAGTGTTTCATGTTTGATTTTTTATGTCGAGATAATTCCGATTCACTAGTCTCGCTAAACACGTTTCCCTTCAAAAACAAGAAGAGGACGATCACCGGGATGTGAAACCCAGCGCGAATTATGAACTATGTTTTTGCTCTTCTTCTGAACCAAAGTCACCGATTAGGTTCATACTCAATAGGTGTCTGACTCAAAGTCTTCTGAATCATCAGTCTAAATTTCGTGTTGATACATTCATTGCAACTAGAGTTATTAGGTTTTTTGACAGTTCCCTTTGGCCGATTCGTCTGAAAATGGTTCTGGATTCACATATAAAATTTCGTGACAATACGCTCATTTCAGCGGCCTAAGTGTAATCCTCCTTCTTTTCCGCCGATTTGGCTGAAAATCAATGTGTCTTCCTTGAGGGGTTCTGGATACACATTTAAAATTTCATTTAAATACATACACATTCATTCTATATGGAGTTATCATGTTCACAGGCAGACATACAGAACATTTGACTTCCACCAGCTACTCGAAGTAAAGGGTTGTGAAATCAGTCAGAAATTTAATATTCAACGGAATTCCATGTTTTCCAACTCCTTGATACGAAGAAAAAAAAAAAAGAAAAAAAAAAAAAAAAAAAACATTAAGGCGTAGTCAAGGTCGGGAATGAAAACGTCGGGATAAAATCATTTTTCTTTTTCTTTTCGATGCTGCCGTAGCTCTTGCATTTGCTCGGCACTTTTAGGTTTTTAAATTCCTTTTGATGCGAGCTTTCCTCTGATTTGCGTTTTCTATAATTTCGCGCATATTTACGACATCTTTAATTTTTTTGCAATTTTCAATTTAATACCGATTTTTACATATATTTCGGCGAATATTTTTATGGTTTCACTTTGAGTCCTAGTAGTACTCCTCAAGTTCTTTACAATGACACCCGAATCAACGTCCTATCTAAACGCGTTATCACTCTACACTAATTTCTAATTTTACACAACGCTAATTCGCAACAATCATCCACCGGCGCCCACACTAGCCCGATAACGTCACAGACAAAACAAACACTGCACAACAAACACGTACAGACATGCTCTATCCATTGTGACCTCAACCGTTGTTATCGCATTATTAGTCTCGTAGTTATTATCGATTGAAATCTGACGGTATTTTGTAACACAAGAAAGTTTGACCGGCTATCACTGTGCTTAACGAGCGAATTGATGTTTTCACGTCAAAAAAATGTCTGTCTGTGTGGTAACGCAATAACAACGACATCTATCGATATTCAGACATTCAAAACATCGATATTCAAAACAACATTGCATTTCTGACCGATTAAATAACTTCTTCTATACTTCGTATAGCTGGGAAATTAAAATTGAAAAAGGAACAGAAATCAGAGGGGGGGGGGGGGGGGGGGGGAACAACTCAAAAACTCTAATAACGGCTGATCTAATGAATATTCATTCTAATTTATAGTCTCACTGAATTAATTAAATGCTAATTTTAAAGATGAAATTTAATTTTTATCTAGCTGAAAGCCAGAGAGAGAGAAAAAATAAACACAATTCAAAAATAAATAATTTAAATTATTTTATGCGTACAGATATAGTCTCAAAATCTGTGCCAAAGTCAATAATATAGCTTCCTTATTAAAAATACCATGAAAATTAAAAACGGAGCTAAATTCCGTTCCCTCAAATTCGGATCAATGCATGACAAGGTCTTACAGGAAAAGTCCTCTTTTTAATAACAGTAGACTTTCAAGCGGAAACTGATTATGCCCGGATGTTTGTTTTTATTTACCAGAGGGTTTCTATTTTCTAAACAATATAGAATAAAGGATATTCAACATATTTTGATTATATAATTTCAACTCTTATATAAGAAAGTTGGTAGAAACATCGAAAATAGATGATCTTCTTGCCAAGATAGAGTGACGGGAAAAATATTATTCAGAGTTTTCCTGTAACTGGCCGATGTAGTGGGAAATATATAGTCCTTTCCATCACAAGATAAATATTTAGTGATACTTAACGTTTTTTGCAGAAATATGGTGAAACAATAAAAAATATAAAGAAAAACGTATGATTTTTAAAAATATTGTCTATTTCACAAAATATATTCTTCAGCCACGACTTAAAAAAATACAGTATTGTTACACATATAAAATTTCATGTCGATACATTTATTATAACAGTTTTTATGTCAAGCCTCCCCCCTAACCCCCCCTTCCCTTTGGTCGATTTGGCTGGAAAACAATAGGTGTCGTCAGAGGGTTCCGGATTCACATATAAACTTTCTTGTTTGGTTGATACATTCATTCTATCGTGTCCACAGACAGACTCTCTTTTTTTTCTTATTTGGAATCTAAAGGTCGGAAAATATGAAATTCTGTTTAAAACTCTGCATCGAATTTTTGACCGATTACATAACTTACCCTATAATTCGTATAACTCGGGAAGTAAAATGTAAATAGGATTTGGAGTGTAAAGATAACAAAACATCAAATTCAAGAGAAGAATCTTTGGAACAATTCACCGCAACTCAAGAATATCCTTGAATTTTTAAAAGTTATAAAGAAAATTTGAAAAATAAGTGCTAGGGCCCCATTTTCCTTACAATTTTTGAACAAATCCAAGGTAAAGCTTGTGTTGCAGTGAATTGCTCCAATGGGTTATTCTCTCGAATTTCATCTCTTTAGACACCACATCCTATTACAGACTTTTTTTTTTTTTACTTAGGTTTTTTGTTAATTTTTAATCTATTTATTTGTATATATTTTTTCTTTTTTCTTTATTATTATTTATTTTCTTTTATTCAAAATCCTTCGTACAATAGCCAATGCTCCTTACTACGTCTCCAACAAAACTCTTCACACTGACCTTAACATATCTTCCATCACTGAAGACGCTAAATCCAAATATAAAAAATTATTTTCCCTTCTTAGTTCCCACAATAATCCTCAAGTCCGTGCCCTCCATTCTGCCATACTTCCCCAACGACGGCTTAAGCTTCAATGGCCTAGAGACCTCCTGAGCAGAAGCAGTGACAGTGACAATGATTAGCTTTAAACAAGAGAAAAACAGTGACTAGGGAGTGTCACCACTGGGTGATTCCTCATGACATTTTGACATTGCCATTATCTCTTTATTAGCAGATTTGCTTGTTGTATTTATTTTTATACAGTTGTAAATAGCTATTTCTAAATTTTAAAAAAAAAAAGTACATATTTTTTATTTTTTATTTATTATTATTTATTTTTTTTTAATTTAATGTTTAATCTCATTTATCAAATTCACTCATGGTTTATACCGATTGTAATATATATAATTGACATGTTATATTTTATAGGTCAGCCGTCGTCAGATGAAAGAAAGCTCGTTTTTCTAGAATTTTTAAAGAACATTTTGAATACACAAATGTTTTACTTCCCCAGTTATACGAAAACTGGGATTTAAACTGGGAATTTCATGTTTTCCGACCTCTAGATTCGAAATATGAAAAAAAAAGTCTGTCTGTCTGTGTGTCTTTAATAACTCTCGAAACTGGACGAGGACAGCACCAGTAGGACTCCTGCACACTGTCATCCACCACTCTCCAACTAGTGTAGAGGGGAGGAGGCGGCGCTGACCCTCCCACCACACCGCCCAACCATCCACTGTCCAGCAGTGGAGGAAGACCAGAAAGCAGAGCGTCGAAAGTACTGAGAAGCATGAGGGGAGAATATGGTTATCGCCAGGGCCGGCGGAAGGGCTGGGCGAAGAGGGAACAAGTCCGGGGCGCCAAATTGCCGGGGCGCCAATTATGTATAAAAAAAATTGATAATTTGTAAAAGTGAGAAGTGGTATTTTTTCATTCATATCATGCTAATAAAATTTTTTATTTTACTCTCCTCTTTTAAAATAATTAAATAATTGTTCAAAAAAGTCATAAAAATATTAAAAGATTAAAATTAAAATCAAATAAAATTACATTATATGTTAAATTTAATACTTGAAAAAATGTTACTCTAAAAAAAGTAACTACGAGGGCGCCATTTTCATGTTCCGTCGGCCCTTGTTATCACCAGTAACCTCTTAAAAAATGGCATGAGAATAAATAAATTAATTAATAAAAAATAATAGAAAAAATACAAATTAGTATTACAAAGTAGATGCCGAGGCCAACGCCGCCTCAGCCTTCTTAGAGGATTATGCGGATGAGATTGTGATGATAAGGATTTGGCAAGAGAATTATTGTGGAAGGAGAGGTTGGTGTGGAACTTGGAAAAACGGGATTTGATGAGGTCCTGGACAAAAGGAACTGAGGGAGGTCGTTGTGAAGTGTGAAGTTGGAAACAAAAAAAGGAGTATCTACAAAGGTTCTAAGGACTTTGGATAGGAATGATTGAATCCGCTTGATGTTTAATGGCTTGGCTGAGTCCCATAGCTCACAGATCCAATCCATTGGTCCATATCGGTCAGTGAAAAAAGAGTGAAATGTTACTATAAATATGCTGGTAAAAGTTTGATAATATATATATTTTATGTAACACCATGTTACATATTCTAGGATTACTGTACATTAATTATTTTTACAATATTCGGATTTCATGTTAAATAAAATGTCCTAAAACAATTTGTTTAATTTCTTTAAGGGCCGCCTCCATCTTCTTAATTAGTTTTTGAAAGCAGTCATTATGAAACTTATTTGAATAAGTAAGCCGAGGCATTCAAAGCAGGATTGTCTAACGTTGAAAGACCAATTAGGAATAAAATATTCGATATCATAGACAAAAGTAGGAATTGAATGTAATGTAAAAATTATAGAAAAACGAGCTTTCTTTCATCTGACGACGACTGACCTATAAAATATAACATGTCAACAACATAAAAGTTATAATTGAATATACAAAACCTACAATAAACTTGAAGAAAAAACAAACCTCATTTATTTTATGTTTGGAAGAGGGGGGGAGGGGGGGGGGAGGGGGGGGGAGTTTACGCTTTGAAAACAAAAGCATGAAGGCCTCCTCTTCCCTCAATCTAAAACTTTTTTATTTTTTACATTCTGCAATCATTTTGGAGGTCAAAATACCAATGATCGCTGAACTTACTGAATTTGTTCAATTTAAAAATTACGTCACCTTCGCGGTAAAACGTCAGCGACTGCAATGGAAATCGTTATTATTTGAAGGGCGACGGTAGCTCAGAGGTAGTATGCTTTTTTTTTTTTATCTAGGATGTAAAATCCTAGGGCATATCGTCCTTCGGATGAGACGTTAAGTGGTCCCGAGCCTGTAAGATGTCAGGTACTCGTTAGCAGGGGCGTAGCCAGGATTTTGAGTAGGGGATGGGAGAGGGGGGGGGGGGGGGGGGGGGGGGTAAAGTTATGGCTACGAGGGTGGGGCTAGACTCCTGGGGGCACAGCCCGCAGTTTCCGTGGTTAGTGCTGCAAACGTTTTGTTATTAATTTGGGAGACTCGGTACTCTTGAAGCTCCCCCTGAGGTAACCACTGACTGTAATACTTCAGTTGACTTTACATGAGCAGCAAAAATGCAAAGCGCAGCAGCAGCAAATGCACGCTGTGGTTTCTGTGCTTTTAGAATGAAATGACTCACAGCAAATAGCGTGCATTTGCTGCTGCTGCGCTTTGCATTTGTACTGCGCATGTAAAATCAGCTTTAAGAGTATTAAGTATAACATAAATGACGATTTGAGCGAGGAAATGAAATGATCGAATTCATATATATTTAAATAAATGTAATATGACTTGTTTTGTACATGTACATTTATGTAACAGCTGATGGCTGATTTAGGAATCATACGCACGGGAAATTTGAAGATCCTATTGGTAACTTGCAAGCAATCCATTTTTAATAAAAACTATTTTTTTAGTTTATTTAATTTTTATCTTGGTTTTATGCTCTGGCCAGGGGGGGGGGGCACTCGCCCCCCCCCCCCTGGCTTCGCCCCTGCTCGTTAAACACCCCTATCCTAGGTGAATAAACCTGGGTTGGCAACATTCAGGACTCCACATTGGAGACGGGCTCAGGTCCACCAGAGCGTCGAAAGAGTGCTCTGATAGTAAGCGATATGATCTCAAAGTTAAAGCCCGGGCATGTGTCATAATAGAACTGTTGATATACAATTTTACATCAAGGAAGATTCAGATATACCAAGCAAGACTCTAGTCTCTAAACAGATGGATAAGGTCAATAAATTATGAGAATACATTTTTTTCCATATGAAATACAATCAATATGAGACAACTTTCCTTAACTTCATTCTGAGCATTTATAGAATGAAAAGTATTCGGTACATCACCGGCAATGTACTTCCCCAGAACAAATTAATCAATTAAGTTTCTCTTCTCCCTCGTTAACACGTTATTTTCTATTTTATATGTAATACTCAATATAAGTTTTTATTTTGTTTTTTATAGAACATGAGAATTTCTAACACGGAACAGGGAATTTCTAAAGAAATAACAATATTTTTGCGTAAAACGTTTGTTTGTCTCTGAATTATATGCCAATTGCCCTCTCCCATGTGTCGCTAAAACCTATAATCGCATTGTGAAATACCGGTTGAAATGGGGGACAGAGATGCACCGGCAAAATGCCTGCGTTTCAGCAGGTTTTTGGAAATGATCTGGTACATTGAATACAGTAGATGCAATATTTTCCTGCAGTCATCCATATAAACCTTTCTCAAGAACGTCTCATTTAGATATCTCCAATGGATTTAACTCCGTCAATGTAAATATAATTCTAAAAATATATATGGGATAATTAAAGATCCCAGGTAGGCTACCGATGGCAGCAATAAACCTACTCAAAAATAGAACAATCCAAGTCCATTTCAATAACATGACACTTGGTCCTCACTCAAACGGAGTCCCCTTTTACGAGTATTCAGTCATCTCTAGTAGAGATGGAAGATTGAAACTTGGTTCAGCCAGATCACTGCAACGGTTCACCGTCTATCTGTTCCATGTCATATAGTCATTTTTTCGAACGTTTCCTTTATAGGTTAGGTTTGGTTATATGACTCATGCCCGGGCTTTATCTACGAGGTCATATCGCCTATTACCAGAGCGCTCTTTCGTCACTCTGGTAGACATGAGCCTGACTCTACTGTGGTAGTCCTAAATTTTTATTCACCTAGGGCAGGGGTCTTTAACGAGTACCTGAAATCGTACAGGCTCGGGACCATCGCTTAATGTCCCATCCGAAGGACGGCGTACTCAAGTTTATTTTACCTCCCAGATAAAATAAACTAAGGGCCTCCTTTTCTTTATATATAAAGAAACAGTTGACTCTCTGGGAAAATTGTACATTACAAAAAATGTTCCCTTATGAAATCAGAGTAAGTTATTTCCCTATCAACAAAAAAATGTAGTTAATTATCTGCAGCAGTTAAATATAACCTATAATAGATTAGTAAGTTAGTTATTATGACTCATGCCCGGGCTTTAACTACGAGGTCATATCACCTACTACCAGAGTGCTCTTTCATCGCATTGGTAGACATGCGCCCGACTCTACTGTGGGAATCCTAAATGTTGCCTAACCTAAATTTTTATTCATCTTGGGTAGCGTGAAATGTCCCATCTGAAGGACGGCGTGCTTTTTTTTGTCTCGTAGATAAAATAAACTAAGGGCCTCGGACGGGTTTCGAACCCACGATCTTGAGCTCAGAAGGCAAGGAGCTACCGGCGCCCTCGCGTCGTCCCCCTTAAAGAGTGAAGCTATGAATCAATTGAGTATGTGAAACCTTAATCACGAACCTCAATTATGTTATTGTAATTATTGTTTGCTATTTACAATTTTTGGATTAGGATTTGCCAGTTGGTTCATGAAAATAAATATAAGATAGATCCGGATTTCTTGGTTTGTGGATGATATGTTCCTATCTGAGAGTAAGATGTTCGACGAGATTTCTCAAAGAAATAAAAGACGTTGTCTTCCCACTGTTTTATTTCCAACCAGAATTGATTTTCAACGCAATTGCGTCATCATCAATGGCACATCCCACCTGGACAGTATGGAGTCTAATAAAACTGAATACAATCACAAAACGTTCATTAGACTCCTCACTGTATGGATGCGATGTGCCGCTAATGGTGACGCAGTCGTTGAAATCCGGTTCTGGTTGGAAATAAAACGGCTGGTAGAAAACATCTTTAATTTTTTTGAGATTTGTTCATTTCTTTATTTTTATTTTCATAATTATTGTTTTATTTACATATTTTCTTTCATTATTTTTCATTTGCTTCTTCCTACTTGCGAAATAAAGTATTATTTTGGTCGGACGTATCAACAAAGTTTGCAATGGATCTCATCTTGCTTCTCTTCAACCGAGGTCTGATCTTGTCCAGGCTCAACTATGGTGAGAAAGAATAAAGCAGTCTGACCCCTGCGCCGAGGATGACCGCCGGCGGTGGCCCCCTGCGGCTCTCCTTGATCCTGACCTTTCTCCTATACATTCATTCATTACGTCGGCAGTTATTAGGGTTTAGTGTCGAACCCCACCTTCCCATCTCCAGAATTCGCGGAAAATTATTAGTTGCCGCCCTTCTGAGGCTTTTAATTTACACATAAAATTTCATGTCGATTCATTCATACATAGACAGTTATTTGAATTTTTGAGTTGAGCCTCCAGTCTGATCCCCCCATCCCTTCGGCTAATTCAGTTAAAAAGTATTAAAACTGTAGTTATTATTAGAGTTCTTGTGTCAAGCTTTCCCCCAAATCACCCCCTTCCCTTCGGCCGATTTGACTGAAAATCAAAAGATGTCGTTGATTAACATATCAAGTTTCGTATCGATACATTCATTGTCAGTTATCATGTTGACAAATGCACAGAAAATTTTTTTTTTTTTCATTTTTGGAAACAGTGGGTAGGAAAACATAAAATTCCAGCGAAAACTCAGCATCGAATTTCTGACCGATTACATAACTTTTCCGAGACTGAGGATGTATACCTGAGGATGTAAAAAAAATATATATGTTTTCCAATATATGAATATGATACATTACAAGGGCACCCAAAGCCCGTTTCCCGGTTTTTGCTCAGACCATAGACTGAGGGGGAGGCGATTTTTGACTTAGCGCCGAGCGTCATATATTCGTAGTCCGTTTCTGCTTTTTTTTTTTATAAATCTTTTGTTTTTCTTATGTGATAAAATTATTTTTAAAAAAATTAACTTAACCGCATCTAAATAAATGTTGTATTATAATGATCATTATGTTCTGTACATAACGTAAATACAATAATTATTTTACAATAAAATGGCTATAAATATATAATATTATATGATGAACATATTTACGTACTTACAGATACAAGTAGATACAAAGTGCTGCTCACACGAGAACCGTAGAAACTGAACTGAAGTGAAGAGGCGAGATCGGGAGCTGCAGCCCCCTCCACGGACAACAGGTGGAGGAGCTCCCACCGGCCCACTGAGGGTGCGCCAATTACCTCAGTTGCGGTTAGTGACTCTTGAAAGTTTTGGAAAAATTAATTATATTTAGTTTCTAAGTCAAATTAAACAAAAAATATCCTCGATGAATCACCGGTCATGAACTTGGCCAGCGCGAATCATAACCAATTAACTATATTATAGCCAGCATCGGATTTAGGCTCAGGCCCGCTATACCAGGGCCTAGGGCGTCAAAATTAAAATCTCAATAGTTTGAATGAGTTACAAGCATCATGTATCATCTCAATTTCTCAAGCTTTAAGTGCATTCATAGAGGGCGCCGGTAGCTCAGTGGTATGCGTGCTTGACTTCTGAGCTCAAGAACGTGGGTTCGTAACCCGAACGAGGCCCTAAGTTTATTTTATCTGGGAGGTAAAATAAACTTAAGCACGCCGTCCTTCGGATGAGACGTTAACCGATGGTCCCGAGCCTGTACGATGTCAGGTACTCGTTAAAGACCCCTACCCTAGGTGAATAAAAATTTAGGGTAGGCAAAATTTAGGACTCCCACAGTAGAGTCGGGCTCATGTCCATCAGAGTGACGAAAGAGCGCTCTGGTAGTAGGCGATATGACCTCGTAATTAAAGCCCGGGCATGAGTCATAAAACCTAACCTAAGTGCATTCATTAAATCGAAAATCGTAGAAAACAAGCTAAAAAACAGCTGAAATGGGCAATTTATTAAAACAAAGTCCCAAAATATCATTTTTTAATTATATTGATTATTTTTTATATAAATTCTTAATTCCTAAATTCAAGGTTCACCTATTAATATTGTAATAATAACAGTTTTAACTAGTGTCAAAAAGTGTTCAACATTTTTTTTTATTGAATGGGATTTAAAAAGCTCGAAGCATTCTGGAACACATAGATTATATAGAACAAACCATGGCAAAAATCAGCTGCTTTAGATATCCTTTTTGTATAATAAAATTAAATGTGAAAATAAATAACTCAGCCTCCTACCAACCTCCTCATAATTATAACATATCAGCTTAAATCATCATTTTTAATAACTCGGAAATAGCCCATCCTATTAAATAATACTTCGAAATAAACCCTGTTGCGCCTAAAATTATAGTAACAAATACAGCTTAATTGAATCAATAGTACGCTCACAAAGTAATTTTGAAATATGATACATTTGGAAATTGTTGAGGGTTAGTCAATAACTTTAATTTTTTAATAATTAAACATCCTTTTTTTCCCACTATGTTGCTATCATTAAGTTAGTTATTATGACTCATGCCCGGGCTTTTAACTACGAGGTCATATCGCCTACTACCAGAGCGCTCTTTCGTCACTCTGGTGGACATGAGCCCGACTCTACTATGAGAGTTCTAAATTTTGCCTACCCTACATTTTTTTTTCACCTAGGGCAGGGGTCTTTAACTACTACCTGACATCGTACAGGCTTGGGACCATCGCTTAACGTCCCATCCGATGGACGTCGTGCTTAAGTTTATTTTACCTCCCAGATAATATAAACTAAGGGCTCGGTCGGGTTTTGAACCCACGATGTTGAGCTGAGTTATCATTAAGAACTAAGTGGATAAAGATATAAATTTTAATTGTAACAAAATAAAAATATCAAATGATGATAATAAATGTTGGCTAGGAAAAATAATATACATATGGAACCCAATTAACGCCTAAATACGTACATATATGTATGTATTTATACAGAACTGGTTCTAAGATGTTAACAAAGGGGAGTAATTGAACGGCATTCAGAAAACCCGCAAAAAATATAATTAGCAGAATTACAAATGAAAATGAATTTAATAAATACAATAAAAATAAATGGTCTCCAAACGTCAATACGTTAAAAAGTAAGTGAGAGAAAGTTATTTATAAAGTTTCCTGGCAAGGACAAGTTAATAATAAAAGGTAAAGTTGTGGAAATTGGTTACTTAGTAGTATAAAGGCCGTACGTGACCTGCACTTGAAAACTTATGGCATGGATCCGCAAGAGCGAAAAGGTGGGTGACCTCTTACAAAAGGCCAGTTCTATTAGACTTCAATCAGTGGTATGCGTGCTCAAGACCGTGGATTCGAAACCCGACCGAGGCCCTTAGTTTATTTTATCTGGGAGGTAAAAGAAACTTAAGCATGCCGTCCTTCGGATGGGACGTTAAGCGATGGACCCGAGCCTGTACGATGTCAGGTACTCGTTAAAGACCCCTGCCCTAGGTGAATACAAATTTAGGACTCCCACAGTAGAGTCAGGCTCATGTCTACCACAGTGACGAAAGAGCGCTCTGGTAATAGGCGATATGACCTCGTAATTAAAGCCCGGGCATGAGTCATAAAACCTAGCCTAACCTATTAGACTTCAATGAGCTCACCGGTTTTAAAAAACGAAGAATGATGGGACATTTGAATGATAACATGTGAAATGTGAGCTTCAGCAATTTTGATCAATTTCTTGGTACTTTATAACACTATAGTATTTAATTTCTAGTTACTTAACAATACATAAAATAATGGTAAATATTGCCTCGTTTCTCTTTTTTTCACATTCCCATATTTAACTTTCCCGTTTCTAGTGTAACCGGTGCTCAATATTGAAACTCGCCCATACTGTAACAAGGTTAGGAAAAAAGAAGAGACTTGGATCTAAATTGTGTCTCAATACGTTCCTGAAAATCAGTTATAGCTCTACTCCTTTCTGTCACTAAATGGCTCCAGGATCTGTATGGTAAAAATACCAGTTCCAAAAAATACCTAATACTTTCAAGAGCTAAATTTTGCCTCATTACATTCCTGTCAAAACGTTACTTCTTCTTTCTGTCACTAAATGGCTCCAGGAGCTGTATAATAAAAATACCTGTTCCAAAAAATACCTAATACTTTCAAGAGCTAAATTTTGCCTCATTACATTCTTGTCAAAACGTTACTTCTTCTTTCTATCACTAAATGGCTCCAGGAGCTGTGTGGTAAAAATACCTGTTCCAAAAAATACCTAATACTTTCAAGAGCTAAACTCTGTCTCATTACATTCCTGTCAAAACGTTACTTCTTCTTTCTGTCACTAAATGGCTCAAGGAGCTATATGGTGAAAAATATCATAATAAATATTTTCAGTATCAAGGAACATATTGTTTCAGTGACAGATCCATACCTGTTACGTAAATAACAGGATATCACTAGACAGCACGCAACATGACCAGTTGTTCATACAGTTCCCTTTACCCCTTCTCTACTTTTCAGGTAATTAACCTGTTATTCATATTCAGTGCCTTTTGCAATACGTATAAATTCACCACCTGATGGTAGCTGTTGATTGCCAAAACTAGTTGAGGTGAAAATAAAATATATTGTAGGACTGATTTCCTAAGATTGGCCTGTGGGGTAGGGAAGATATCGATAGTTTTGATGGAAGAAATGCGAATTCAATCAATCAATCAGAATAAGGAAGATATTTAGATTTACATTTGGCAGATTCTCACCATCATATGGCTTGAAGAAGAAAAGTAATAACAGAATTAGAGTAAGAATTATACTAGAATTGAATTCAATAATTTAAACATTATTTACAAAAGGTACACTTTTACTTTTATTAACATGGCTAATATGCACCGTACATAAAGCCAAAGGAAAAAAAATAAAAAAAAAAAAAAATACTTTTATTAGATTTTGTAATTAATAAAACATTTTTATCAATTTTAAATTTTTTTACTAGGAGGGGGATTTAGAAGAGATATTATTACTTATATATCGTGGGCGTACAAGGAAAATCAGCTAAGTCCAAATACTTCTAGCCGCACATGTATTTTCTCAGACAGCAAACATTCCACATAGGACTTGATATGAAACCGTACTGTCATTTCAAGCTGTTCAGTGAATATTTTGGAACTGGAGAGTTTTTAAAATGAAGAAGAAAGCAATTTCGGACTTGGTAATGGTAAAATATGCATTTTAACAAAAATGGACTTAGCTGATTTTCCTTGTAAGCCGACGATATTATAGTATTATTTATTATACGTGTTATTATTGTTTGCTATTTAGAATATTTCGATTGGACTTTACATGATAATAATATTTTTTTCTGGATGATAATGTCATACTTTTACCAGTAATAAGTAAAATATTTGTTAACCCCCCCCCCCCTCCATTTGAACCAATCTAACCTCATTTTTTCACTAATTATTATACATTAATATAATTTCTTATACTTATTGAATACATTTATACCAATTTTGGATTTTAATTAATTTCATGGCTCAGCATAGTGACAATAGTTTCATTAGTAAGGGTAATCGATAGGCCTTATCATGATCGATATGAAAACGAATATAACAGTTGTTAGATGGCTGTTTTCATTAGGCGGTCTTTTCTTGGTTGGTAACGCTCGTATCAAAGTAAGTCTTAACTAGTTATTAATTACTTTAATTTTTAATTTATTCTTCATATTAGTAATTGAGATTGTTTTGTTCTTTCTCATCTCATTTTGTTGTTGTGTGTTATGTCTTATCATTCATTATATTTTTGATATATATTGAACAAAACATAATCATTGAAAAAGTGGTAGATTAACGCTAATAGTTTACTGGCAGCATGATTTTAATATTTTATGTAAAATCGTTTTACATGGATATAGCGAAAAACCCTTGAGACGAATACTCTAATTGTGCTTGAATCTGTAGCTCTATAGTTCCAACTCAAATGTCGTCTATGGAAATAAACTTACTGTTACCTTTAAACATACATCTTGAAAATTTTCATTATTTATAATTAAATAATAAAAATAACTAACTGTTGCCTGTTGTGACTTGATCGTTGAGTTAGGTTAGGTTCGAACCGCTTTATCCTTTCATTTATTACTTCGGCATATTTTGCCATGACTGACCTCAGCCTTGGCCTTTTAATTTTCAGAACCTAACAATAACAAACCATACTTTGAATAATTAGTGCGCGTCTAAAATTCCATTTCTTGTATTAATTAGTATGCGTCTAAAATTTCATGATAGGCCTTAATCGTGACTTGTTTCATCGGTTTATCTGTATAATATTATTCGCTTCCTTACGGAGTTATGTATTGTACACTTGAATGTGCGAATGATTCAATTACAATCATTGCTACTCTATGCATTGGTGAAGGAGCCTGTTTGTGTCTTCAAGGTACTATACAAAAGGCTAGGTTGAAAAGTACATAATTTTTGCAGAGGTACTGTGAATAAAAAAAAAGATGAAACGAATTTTTCCAAATAATGTACATTAAGCCTGTCAACCATTATTAACCCTACCGAACATGGCGTATAGACCATATTTTTCAGATAGTTCCTTGGCAAATCTAGGTATCAAAACGCTTCAGACAAAAGTTGTTCATTCCCGTTTGACATAGGATAGACCTGCTTTATATTTTATTTTCATAAGCTTGTTATTGAACTGAAGTTAGGTACCAAAGTATGAAAATATTTTTAGAAATGGAATGAAATTCATGCTTTGCACATTTGTGTTCACACTTGATAAAAACAAATCTGGAAGTGGAGCCAACAAAAATTCCTTTTGAGTTTATGTATAATATATTATCACAGCATCACTTCTCACATTTATTGTTTGCCTTCTTAAAAGCAATTACATTTTGGGAAGCACTCCCACCATCAGTATTCTATAATTTATCTGTTCTTTATGTTTACATTCCTTCTGTCAATTAGAATGTTCCTTTTATATAACATATTAATCAAACGTTTCATCTAGGTAATTTTTGGTTTTCAGATTTAGTTTGTGAAGCTCCATTCTAGAAATAGATAACTAAATACCCAATTTCTTTGTCAAACTTCACTATATATGTATTCTCAAATACTCAACTAGTTTCGCTGTGTTGAGGCATTATCAAGTTTATGTGACTCTTGATAATGCCTTAACGCTGCGAAACTAGTTGAGTATTCGAGAATATATAGTGAAGTTTGACAAAGAAATAGTGTATTTAATTATCTATTCCTTTCATCTAGGTGTTTAAATATAGAAGTCGACTCAATAATATCTTCTATAAAAGGAAGATTCAGATTGACAAAAGAAATGTTAACATAAAGAACACATGTATTATAGATATTGATGATAGGAGTGCTTCCCAAAATGTATTTACTATTTTTTAAGAAGGCAAAAAATAAATGGGAGAAGTGATTATAAGATAATATATGATTTCAGAATCTCCTTACAATACCTACCCAAAAGTAATTTATCTACATATTTTGTAAATTTAGACGTGAAATTATATCTGCTTTTATGTATATATATGTAATAAAGCAAAAATTGACTTGTTATATGTTGGTTACATATCCATGTAACATCCCACCCTTGCCTACCTGACTCAGGTAATACCCTTTACTTTCACCCTCACAGTTCACAATTAGACGCAGACACAAACACATCCTCAAGTTATTATAAGGTAACTTTTCTCTTCATTCTGGTTATATATTCGTATAATACATTCATTATTCACTGGGATAAAAAAAGAAGCCATATAGTCAAGTAGCTAAATTTAAATTAAAACTTTTACTATTTATGTTTTATTGTAATTATTAATATATTTGGGCTTATTGGGCTAGTGGCTTGCGCTTGGATACTTAATGCTATTTGCAGCTCTAGTAAAAAATAAAAAGCTGACCTTTGACTTGTTCATAATCCTCAATCTCATTAAACAAAATTAAAATCCCCGAAATGAGTAGAAAAATACAATTTATAAAAATAATTAAACTTAGGAACCCAGGAGAATACTGTATATTCATAAATGCTGTTTCTGCCAATTTGAAAGGCCAAGAGCAGTAAATTGTATCTCAGATGTGCAACTTCTAAGTAGAATAACTAGGACATACGCGTATGTGGGAACTTGTAATAAATAAAATAAGCTTGAAATATTGTATATTCCACAAAAATTGTGTACACCTTCCTCGGGTGTAGTCTTAAATTTTATAACTAAACTTGACGATGGTGTGATGCCAAAACTGGTAGTGATAGTATACACTTTTTGTGGTATTGTAATGTAAACAACATGTCTCCAAGGAGAATTATTGTTAATCCTCTTCTTGAATCATTTAGTAAATACAGTCAATTCTTTTAAATTTAGTTATTTTAATTCATTTTATAAATAGATTATTTTTATTACAAATTGGCGAATCCCTTGTATGTATATTTAAATTCATGTAATTATTATTTATTGTAAATTATTATTATTATAGTATAGACAATATTTCAAGAACTGTTTACTTCCTCCAGCTAGACGAAGTATAGCCAAAATTATGTAATCTGTCAGAAATTCAGTTCTGAGTATTGATAGGCATTCCGACTTTTAATTTTTTATTTACAACTATATAAAGAATATATACAACAAGCAAATGTGCTGAGGGAGAAAAAATGTCTTGTCAAAATATTAAAACGCAAGAAATCACCCAGTGGTGACATTCCCTAGGCACTGAGATATTTTAAAAAAAATGTATGTCTGCGAACACGCTACTGACATGAAATTTTATATACATATGTAAATTCAAAACCCCATAAGTACGACACCTCTTAATTATCCGCGAAATCGGCCGAAGGGAAGGAGGATCAGAGAGGGTTCGACGCAAAAATTCTAATAACGCTGATGTAATGAATGTTTGGACGCGAAATTTAGTATGATTCAAATGTCACTATGTAAATAAAATATAGATTTTTGTCCCAAATGGTCGATTGGTTTTGGAATGAGAACAAAGACCTAATTGTTTAGTTTGTGTTGGGGCAGAACATTGCCGGTGATTCAACCGACGACTTTATTTTTTATATTTAGGGGTTACCTATGAGTTCACGTACTGCTTTAATTGTTTATTAAGTTGATTTATTCTGTAAACCTCCAAAATTCTTCTGTTGTTTCATTGCCATGAGAAGTTTGTCTCATAATATTCATCATATGTTGCTATCCTTTATAGAAGACCTGCCCTGAAACTGAAAACTTTACCTGTCAATATCTATAAAACGAGGGAGCAGACATTGATTTAAATGATTCTCTCACTTGTTTAGTAAACACAAAATGTACAATGAGTATCGTTGGAGCACACCTTCGCGATTGATGGGGGATTACATTTGAAGGAGATATATTGCTCAGTTGTGTGAATGTTTCAAACTTAAGTTCCCCTGAAAGGTAAGCCCTACGAAGTATAGTAGAAGATACGTAATTGGTCAGAAATTCCATGCTGAGTTTTCGTTGGAATTTCATCTATTTTTTTTATACCCGATTCCGAAAAATTCTGTCTGTGAACACGATAACCTCCGTTAGACTGAATGTATCGACATGACATTTTATATTTGAATTTAAGACCGCATAATAATGGCACCTACTAATTTTCCGCGTAATCGGTCGAGTTTTAATTTAAACAATAAATGGGCTTTTGAGGAAGAGCGAAAACGTATTCGATTAATTCGGGCTGGTGAAGTACATAGCCGGTGATAACTTTTATTAATCATAATTTTGCGCTAATGAGATTATACAATCGGGTGGGTTTCTATAATCTCAGCTGTAAAACGTTTCATCTGCGTCCATTAGTAGTCGAGAAATAGCCGTAGGGATTAGTATCGTCTTACCTCTAAACAACTTCTGTTGATAAGTAAATGCTCAGATTGTAATAAAACTTGCTATGAAATATTGTGAATACATATTGAAATTCACTTACTGCGTAGCTTTTGAGTGCACGGAGATTTTTAAAGATCTAGATATAAGCAACCATCTCATTCATGTGATTACCTTCATCCTGCAGAATGAATGGGGACGAGACCCTCCGGTAAAGATCGTCCTTCTCGATATATTCCCGGTGATGAAGAAAAATTCTTCTATTATCTATGCCCCCAATCTGCTCTGTTGGCTGTCAACAACCTGATTTGCACCAAGATGAATTTTTTTCCCCTGCAATGTCTATTTCTTAAGGATTATTCTGCAATCCTTCGTAGACTCTCCCGTACGCTGACAGCGATTTCTTTGTTTTTGTCATTTTCCATGCCGACTAAATAATGTAACAACGTGTGAAAGATATTAATTACTTTGTATATGTTAGTAACGCGTATCCATAGGGTGCCCCCCCCCCCCCCCCCCCCCCAAATAGAAATTACCCATCTCGATGACTCCTTTTCTCTAATCAAATTTTTTGTTGGACTAATACCTATTTGATAAGTAATTCATTTTAATTAACTTCCCGATTTATTTAATTGGCCTTTTATTTTTCTTCATTTTAGTCATTGCTTTATCGGATACTCAAGATGAACCTAGACCTCGGCGAGTAATACATAAATGGCTAAATATTTGAATGAAACCTATTAAAAAAAAAAAAAGCGAAAAAGATTGGCGAATCTCCAAAGAAGATGGCGACAAAATGAAAATTCGGAACAAGGAAGAGCATTAGAGAGCAGTGAGTTTGAGTGATTCTACTCAAACTCACTGCTCTCTAATGCTCTTCCTTGTGACTGATTCTAGTCATTTGTATCAGAGAGGGCCGCGGCGAGAGCTCCTGTGACTATTTCATCCTACCGGTACGGTTCTAAACGATGTGTTAACCTGGTTTGGTTATTGAAATTGTACATTAAAAAATAGGATCAATTTTAAATGGGAAATTTTTTTCTGGGAGTTGAAAATCCTTCAGCTCTCCGTCCTTTGTATGGGACGTTAAGCGATGGTCCCAAGTTTGTGCGAAGTCAGGTTCACGTTGAAGACACCTACCCTAGGTAACTAAACCTACGAAAGAGCGCTCTGTTAGTGAACTTCGTCATCCGGGCATGAGTCACAATAACTAACATACGGGGGGTGATCAAAAAGTTCCAAAACTCATTTTTTTTTTAATTTACACTATTGGACATTGTCCCCTTCAAAGTACTCCCCTTGGCAAGTTGTGCATTTTTCCACTGCTGGAAGGACCTGAGAACTCATGTTCTGGAATGCTGTTCAGCTCCTCCGGCGATTTTTCTTTAATGTCGTCAGTGGAGTGAAATCTCGGCCCTTTTAAAGGTCTCTTGAGTTTTGGAAAAAGGGAAAAGTCCGCAGGGGCCAGGTCTGATGAGTATGGGGGCTGGGGAATGACGGCCATGGCGTTTTTTGTGCAATAATCGCGAATGAGCAGGCGCGTTGTCATGGTGCAGCACCCACTCCCCTCTTCGTCACAGCTCAGGACTCTTCCTCCTCACAGCCTCGCGCAAATGAAATGGTTAGTCGACGATTTGATCGCACGAGAGTTCACTCTGGCAATATGATCGTCGTCAGTCGAAGTTGATAGGCATCCTGGACGAGGATCGTCTTCTCTTTTGGCTGGTTCTGACAAGAAATACACTTTTTAAGATTTCCATATTTACTTCATTTCTCAGATGGCGCATCACGTAGAGATATATTGCATGATTTCTCCTGCCTTTGATGTTTATAGCCTCATCAAATGTCATTAAAGCCGGAGGTCGAGTTCAAAATTGTACTTTTCGGTAGTGATTTGACGTGGGACGACCTATAATTTAGGTAGAAATATTGAAAACAATGTATATTCCGTAATTGTTTTTGAATGCATACAATCATAATTTCTCATAAATAGGTTTGAAAAAATGGTGACCTTATCATATTAAATTTAATAATTCTTATTAAATTCCTTGGACAACCTTGAAAGATGTGTAACATGACCATTTTGATGGTCGATGGCTTCGCTGAATATTCTGAACCCCTGACCTGAACTATACAGATACCTAATTAATTCTATACAATCTATCTGAACAACTTTTGTCTGAAACTTTTCATTTTTGATTATTCCTACGACCCCCTCCGACTCGAATATTTAAGTTTTTGTTTTGTTTTCGGTAGGGGAAGATTATTGCACCCTTTCCCTCACAGATTGCTGCAGTTAAAGATTGGAGACGATTTCATTAGCGAGCGTCAACGAAACGATTTGAATGGCTCTAAGCAAAAAACTGTTTTTTGTTATAAATTCTACGGTTTAAATTGAAAAGTTTTTACAGCTTTTTCCGATTTTTTTGTAGAATACTGTCATGTTTTTTTTTTTTTTCTGTACTCAAAGGCAGTTTTTCATTTGATTCTGCAGAATTTTCAAATCTAATGGATACTACTATTTCTGTTGTAACAGAAAATGATTAGTTTCTAATATATGTTGTAAAAATAATGTATTCAGGAATGTATAAATTAAACCGAGAGGTGTTGTTCAATTTTATCAATAATTTTATCATATTATATATCATGGCCGCTCTGAAATTCTAGATTTCTAATTTATGTATTTGCTGTGAAAACATCCTTAGCGAGGTTTAGTGTATTCCTGAAATGAGCGAACCCTTGTCACGATTTTCCGTTACGGAAATGAATGAAAAGCTTCTCCCTAGTGTATATACAACAGCAACACTGATGAATACTGACATTATTGCAGAGATATTGTGAAATAATTCAAATGGACTTGAAAAAATAAAATAAAACTTGTTTATTTAAGATATTGTCTAATTTCACTAACTATATATACATGGGAGTACTTTCGGTATTTCTACCATCCTCAGCCAAAAGCGAGTCTTATCTCTTATGCTTTTGCCTGAGGATGGTAGAAATACCGAAAGTACTCCCATGTATATATAGTTAGTGAAATTAGACAATATCTTAAATAAACAAGTTGTATTTTATTTTTTCAATAAGCAACACTGATGCCTCCTGAATTGCAGACAGAGCATAACGCTACAATGTGGATTGTACCAAAAACTGGACTTCTACACATCCTTTTTGAACATTCAAAAAGTAACATACGGTCATTCCATGCTCGGTAAATTTTTAAAAATCATGAAATCCATTTTTTTTTTTTTTTTTTTTTTCTACGACAATACATAGAAAAAATGTGCAGAAGAATGAATTATGATGAAAATCTTCAGGATCTTTATGAATTTTCAGTTTTAAATTTGTATTATGAGAAATTATATGACTTAAACATATTCATTAATTATAAATAATTATTCTTAGGATGACTGACCCAGTGAAGAAGGCATAAGGGTCTTATCAGCAACAGAAACATTTATAATCGAAAAGTATCAAAAAAATAAATGAATAAAAGAAATTGAATATTCAATATAATGAAACGTATTTTGTGATATCCTCGTTCTCTATTACTTTTGTTCGGGTAATATAAAAATTCCTAACTTTGTTGAATGCTCCTATTATGATACAATTTTCTTCAGAGATATTGTGAAACACTTTATAAAAATAATATTTTTTAAAAATAGTGTATTACACAAAATACATGAAAAAAGTCGTCGTTGAATCACGGGTAATGTACTTCCCCAATACTGATATAATGAATTAATCAAATAACCTTTTGTTCCCCCTCCAAAACCAGTCGACCGTTTGCCCTATTATTCAACAGTTTTCTTACATAGGGGCTTCTAGACCCACATACTAAATGTTATGTCGATAAATTCATGACATCGGCAGTTAGTAGGATTTTTTAATTGAGCCTCTCTCCTGAACCCCCCTTCCTTTCAGCCGATATCACTAAAATTTAACATGTTATGTTCTCATTAGGTTTTGATTTTAAATATAAAATTTCATGTCGATACATTCATTACATCTGCAGTTACTGTGGTTTTGAGTTGAGTCCCTCTCTGATCCGGAAACCCAGAAAACCTATATTATATATTAGATAACCTAACAGAAAACCCATTTAAAATGTCCCCCTTGTAACAATGGAATGTTTTAGTGAGTTCATCAATACAAAATAATAATTAAAACCAATATTGTTTTAGTTGAAGAAATTCGAATGTATATGAAAGTGGCGAAGACAAATGCAGAACGTCAACGTGAATTTAGAGCTCGTAAGAAGTATTTATCGCCGATTATAATAAAAAAGGCGAAGACAGGCGCACAACGTCAGCGTGAATACAAATTTCGTCAGAAGTTCGGTCTTCCGCTCATATTACCACGTGCAAAATCTGCAGCAGAAAGAAAACGACTTCAGCGAGAACGGGATAGACTGAAGCAACTTCATGCGCTAAACTACAGCTGTACTGACCGGGCAGTGCCTGTTACCTCCACTGCGTCAAGTCCAACTGCAAGTAATTTCACTTTGTTTTTCCCTTTTTTTTATTTTTTTCGAGCTAAGGATGTTTTCACTAGTTTTTATTTGACTTTGGAATTATTTCATATTTCATTCTCTTTTTATTAAAATTATTAATGCTATGCAAAATAGCCTAGAGCGCACAATCAGAAGTCAAGAGTATTAAAGGTATGTGATGTGCCCCATAACAGGATTTTCTTATAACATTCAATTTTTTATAGGACTCTCCCTTCTCGAAAAATCATTTCATCCCAGCATTACTGGGTACATGCTAGTAATGCGTTGGCGTTAGCGGTTATCTTTCATTGTGTAGCGTGATTCTGAAAGTGACTTTCTTATGCACAGTAATGCCAATGTGAAATGAATTTGAGAGGGAGGGACAGTGGTTTATACAAAACTGATTGTATTAGAAAGTCCTGTTATGGCCACATCACGTTATCCTTTTTAATATTTGAAGGGGTGCCTCTAAAAACGTTCCTTGAGCCATATTGCAAATTTTACAGGAACCGGTGTTGGAGGTTCTTTTCCAGCTTTTAGCGAGCCACATGATTGACTAGTCCACAAGTAACGTTTCTATGCTAAAAAAGCACATTCGAAAATTATGGCTCAAGGAACGTTTTTAGAGGCACCCCTTCATTAGTTGCTATGCCTTACTTTTAAAACATTGCTTAGAAATATTTTCTATGAAAATTTATTGTACATTTTTAGGAGTGCTACCTACAACGTTGTTCGTATTGGTCCTAACCCAAATCTGCATTTCGTTAGTTTTAGTAAGAAACATTTTTAACAAGATTGAATTTTTTGATAGGATTAACTGTTTTCGTCTAGTCGAGCAAACATCTAAAAAATTGATAACATCTAAAAAATTTAAATTTTAGGCGGTTTTCGGAATGTATTTCGCTAATCGGGCATCCTTCCAAAAATCGTACAAAATGTGCCTTTCAATTTTCTATACATTTGTTTGAAAAGAAGTTTTAGGTCATAATTACAAGCAGTATGTACTTAGTCGACGAAGTAAAGTGGTCTTATATTTCGCCCAAAATCTAAGTTAGCACCATAATCAGATCTAAGTTAGCACATGTGACATCTTCATTCAAAATTTGTATAGCTACAATAGTTTCTGAATAAGACCGTTTATAAAGTCTAATCACAGAAACACATCATCGCGAAAAAAAAACATACTCGGTATCCGATTTTCGCAGGATTACAATACTTCCTTATACACTGTCTAAAGAAAGTAAAATTGTATACTGGCCAAATGCTATAGCAAAATCAATAAATAATACTTTAATGCGTGCGTTTCTTGTTCATCGTCCTTGTGAACTCCAGCTTGATCAGAAAGTAAAAGCTTTTTGAATGTTGCTATCAATTTTTGACCTGAAATCTACTATGTTGCAACGTCAGTTTTTTTTTTTATTTATTCCAGTTATTCTCATTAATAATCAATTTAACAATCTTCACACCGCGAAGTAGTTAGTGGGCAGAATTTTTCATTTATGTGACACTATCTAGAAAAACACTCAGTTTTTTTATTTTTTATTTAGTAACTGTGAGCTCACTCTAGCCCAGTGGAATGTCGAATGTAATATAATTTTAATGCCTAAAAAAGTAGTCAAACTGTTATTGTTTTCTCAAAATATTTCTATATTTTAATGTTACTTTAGTTAGTTATTTTATGACTCATGCTCGGACTGTAACTTCGAGGTCATATCGCCTACTACCAGAACGCTCTTTCGTCGTTCTAGTTAGACTTAAGGTTTTTCCACCTCCCATATGGAAAAAAAAAGCCCAAAGGCCTCTGACGGGTTTCGAACCTGCGATCTTGAGCTCAGTAAGCAAGCACGCTAGTGTTACCCTTTGGTATTATTTTTTTCGCATGATTTATTTAAGAAAGGCATTATTGTAACTAGTAGGGTCCAGATGTTTAGGCAATTAAAAAAAATAAAAATACAAAATTTTGGGAAATAGGACGAGTACGTGCAAAATAAAATTAGATCAAGGTGTTTAAAAAAAAAAAAAAAAATCTCCCAGAATTTATTAATATCTTTCCAAAAATTTTCAAAAAAAAAAAAATGAGGGACGTATGCATCGCCAAAAAGTGTCTTTAACATCTTTCAAATACCGCTCAACAAGTACAGAATCCGTAAATCTTCTAGTTAATCTTTTTTGTTAAAAACAAAAAGCAACTCTCTACCTACTGTAGTAGTCTCATATGTATGTACGTGTGTGTGCGTGTCAATGATTTAATCAACATATCGACGTACAATATATCTCGAAGTATTATTTTGGGCTAGAAATAAATAACTTTGAATAAATTCCTATAATTTTTAGCAATGGGTAAGACAAATGCTGAGCGTGGAAAGGAATATAGAGAACGCTTACGTGCGCTTAAGCCGGCGAAAGTTCCAAAAACTGGTGCTCAACGAACTAGAGAATGGAGAGCTCGTATTTCAAACAAAAATCACACTTCTCAATCATTGTCATCAACGAGTGCTTCTCATGCATTGCCAATACCCATCGAAAATGCTTCGACATCACGATCATCGTTAAGCGAACAACCGCGTGAGTTCAATTAGTACTTCATGTGAACACACACACACACACATATGTTTGTACATAACTATTAGAGTAATAATTGGACTCATACGTTTTATTTTAATGTCATTTGTTTTCTGTTACAGCTATGTTTAATTACGATTGCAATAAGGTTTTTATCAAAGAAGAGTACATCGATTCTGAAGACAGCAATGGAGGTATACAAATTAATTATATTTATTTAATATAGCCCAATAATTGGGCTAACAAATGGAGAATAAAAATTAATAGAGAGAAATCTCTGCAAACCACATTTACCCTCAGACACAACACTTGTCCACCAGTTTACATTAACAACCAGCCCATTCCTGCATCCGACACTGTCCGATATCTAGGACTTCATTTAGACAGACGTTTAACTTGGACAACTCATATCAGACTGAAACGCACAGACCTCAAAAGACGATTTGGACGACTGAAATCAATCATCGGACGACGATCGACATTATCGCTTGAAAACAAACTTCACATTTACAACACTATACTAAAACCCATCTGGATTTACGGCATCGAGATATGGAGATCAGCCAAAAAATCAAACACAACGCCTTCAGTCAATACTATCCATCATACTACGCCACATTGCCAATGCGCCATTTTACGTTTCCAACCTCACATTACATAATGACCCCAACATCCCATTTGTACCTTCTGTTATCAAGACACGATATCAAAATTTTCACGACAAACTCCATCATCAAGCCAATCCACTTATTCTGCAATTATCCACAAACACTCTCCCCACAAATCCGCCGACGTCTCAAGCGGGCATGGCAGAGGGACCTGTTCCAGGACTAGCCTGGACTCCTCTTCGGTCACGTACCTCAGCAGTTTAGCGACACACTTGCCACCGCACATCATCACAATCACTAGTGACAAATGTTGTCGTTGTGAATATGTAAATAAATAAATAAAAATAATTCATATTCTGGTTACTATTATGATAAAAGCTGCTGCAACTAGTTTTTATTGTTTTAGCTACTTTAAAAAATATATTTATATATATAAAGTTAACTTCTATAGAAATTGTTTTATGTTGAATCTTAAAATACCACTGTTACGGCTCAGAATAGAAATGAAAACGAAGAACGCTTTTGGACAGCCTGTATTGCTTTCTGAATAAAGTGTTTCCATGTCCGAATACATTTCTGCGATCTGTGTCGATATAGTGGAAAACTAATAAAATATTTGAGGACACCGGTAGCTCAGAGGTAGAATGCTACTAGGCTCAAGATCGTGGAGTTCGAAACCCGGCCAAGGCCCTTAGGTTTTATGTCAGATACTCGTGTAGAGTCGGCTCATGTCCACCAGAGTGACGAAAGAGCGATATGGATCCGGGCATGAGTCATAATAATTAACTAATAAAAACATAAGTGTATCTGTTTCGCCTTATGCCATCGTCAATACAAAGTTTAAAAGTTTGCAAAGTTGTCATTTAGTAGTAACATTTGAGTTGGTAAAGTTTTCTTTTGAACGGGTCGGTCGTTGAGCGTGTAGAATTACCTACAGAAAAGTGTATAAAGAGTTACTCACTTTAGTGTCGATTATTTATTTTCATAACTAAACTCAGAAATAAGGAAACCTGCGACAATATCATTGGTGCCGCAAGTTAGACAATACATGTTCTTGAAGCTGGGTGTCAGTATAAAAAGTTCTATTGAACAATATATCGTGAATACTCATATGGGAGCTTTTGTCCTTACGTTCCTATGTAAATATATATTTTCATACACCCATATGATGTAGTAATAGGTGTTTCGGTTATTTCTGAACTATACCTAATGTGATATGTATTCGTATAATTGTAATGTAAATATATTAATGGGTGGTACGTTGTGTTTTTGGTGTAGGAGGTCAGGATGTGTCGAGGAGGGAGGTGATCTATATCAAGCAGGAGGCTGACTCAGAACCTGAAGAGCAGATCACAGATGATCCTCTAAGTACGACAACTGCAACTACCTCAGGTCTGCAACTCTTTATAAGTGATTCTAGATATGTAATCGGTCAGAAATTTGGTGCTACCTTTTCAGTGGAATTTAATTTTACCTCCTGATTCCAAAAATTAAAAAAAAAAAGAATGTCTGTGAACTCTCGGTAGAATGAATGTACATGAATTTTTACGTGTATCCAGACATCCAAGAACCACACCTATTGATTTTCAGTCAAATCGGCCAAAGGGAAGGGGAGGCTTAGCACAGAAACTCTAATAACTGGTAAATTCAAAGCCCTACAAGGACGACACCTATTAATTTTCAGTGGAATTTGCCGAAGGGGAGAGGTAGCTAACTCATGATTCCCAACAACTGCCGATGTAATGAATGTATCGAAATGAAATTTTAGATATAAATTCAAAACCTGGATATCACCGATTAATTTTCCGCGAAATCGGGGACCAGAGAAGAGGGACTCGACTTGAATTCCTTAATAACTGCCGAAGTAATGAATGTTTCGACACAAAATTATGAGGATTCAGAAGCCATTCAGAACCATTGTAAGTCAAATATTGAGTTTTATTCTAAACTATTGATTGGCTTAAGTTATGCTGTTAAGTCTGCCACACCACAATAACATTCTGATTTCAACTTCACTTTTTATGTAATTTTTAAAATGTATTATCATTTCTCGGGTTACCTAGGTTGAAACCTTCTGCGAAACTATATTAAAGAGGTCAACTGTCTGTCAGTCCTCTCCAATATCTTGGCAACTATCAAAATAAAAATAAAAAAGTTAGAGGGCACCGATAGTTAAGTGGTATGCGTGCTTGCTGACTGAGCTCATGATCCCGGGTTCAAAAACCGGCCGAAGCCCTTAGTTTATTTTATCTAGGAGGTAAATTAACTTATGCACGCCATCCTTCGGATGGGACGTTAAGCGATGGTTCCGAGCCTGTACGATGTCAGGTACTCGTTAAAGGACCCCTAGGCTAGTTGAATAAAAATTTAGGGTAGGCAAAATTTAGGACCCACATAGTAGAGTTAGGCTGTTCATCAGGGTGACAAAAGAGCGCTCTGGTAGTAGGCGATATCACCTTGTAGTTAAAAGAGAAATGCATAAAAGAAATACTACATTTTCAGGTCAAGATAATTAAGCTGGACAGAAAACTTGTTTCAAATATCATTTATATATTTTTTATTACTTAGTATAATCAATTGATCCAAACTAACATAAAACAACGTTAATTCTGTTGTCTGAACCTATGTATATACTTAATTATCAAATGGAAATTCAGTACTACTTGAATACATTGTTCTCCCTTCTGTGCGACATCAAACATCTCAGTAATGTTTTTATATAATTATTTGCGCTTCAACCATTAGACCATTAGTGCTATATTCATCTTGATGGTTTCGTTTTCTTGTTGAAAATATAATAATAAAAATAATAATTTTCTTTTAAATTCTAGTTGGAGAAGATGTGTTTATTAAAGCCGAACCATCACATCCAGGTAATTTTAATTACGATACCACCAATAATATATCTACATATATTTTTACTCTCGAATTTAAGCTGAGTAGGTTTTTTATTTTCTACCAGTTTATAATTCTTCTCCCCCGAAAATCAATGTAGCATCCTTCAGTAATATACTATAGTTGCCCAATTTTGCACATGCTATAATCACCCAACATCGCCTCGCAGGTTTTTATGTTTTGTACCTAATCCCCAATAACTTTTAAATGTTTAATTCCAATTTTTTTTCGACCTTTGCACAAATATCGTTATCTTGTAAAAACGTATTTCGAGTTCATTAACTAATTAAATCTTACCGCCAAAAGGAGAGGGAAGCAAATTTCAAAATTCAGTAATTTCTTTTTGCATTCGTTATTTTTGGTCAGAAATAGTTTATATAGTGTCATTGTGCTTAACAAATGACTCCCTGGAAACATTGGAACCTCATTTTGAAAGTTATAGGGATAACTTTCAAAATGAGGTTCCAATTTTTTCCAAATTTTTACAAAAATCATGTTAAAAGAAATATTATGTTCGTTAACTAGCGTAATCGGACAACCAAAAGAGAGAAAGTAAAAGGGCGAAATTTAAAAAAAAAAATGTATTTTCGCGCTATGCTCTCGAATTAACAATTGTCTGTCAGAAATAGATTATGTAGTTTTTTTTTCCTTGTATTTGTGTCATAAACAATCGTACTCGTATATGTCATTGGTAGGTAATTTATGGCATTTAGAATATCTATGCACAATTGGAATCTATGCAAAGCACCCTATTTTGAGAGCGCTGATAGCTCATTGTTATGCGTGCTTGCTTACTGAGCTCAAGATCGCGGGTTCGAAACCCGGTCTAGGTCTTTTCCCCTATCCTCCTAGTTGAATAAAAATTTAGGATAGGCAAAATTTAGGACCCCCCTCCATAGTAGAGTCGGGCTCATGTTCACCAGGATGAAAAAAGAGCGCTCTGGTAGTAGGCGATATGACCTTATAGTTAAAGCCCGGGCATAAGTCATAATAACTAACTAGTCTTCACGATTACTACTATATAAAAGTAAGTTGAAAATGAAGTGTTTCTTAGATAGGTGACGGAATGTCATAAGATGGCAAAAATTATGTTTTCCGACCTCTAGATTCCAAATATGAAAAATAAATGGTGACTGTCTGTGTTTTTGTGAACACGATAACTCCCAATAGAATGAATATATCTACACGAAATTTTATATGTGAACCCAGAATTCTACCGACGACACCTATTGTTTTTCAGCTAAATCTACCAAAGGGAAGGGTGGGATTAGGGGGGAGGTTTAACATAAAAACTCTAATAACTCCCGTCGTAATGAATACATCGACATTTAATTTCATATGTGAATTCAAACTCCCATAAGGATGACACTTATTAATTTTCAGCAGAATTGGCTGAAGGGGGGTTCAGGGGAGAAGGCTCAACTCAAAAACCCTAATAACTGCCGAAGTAATGAATTTATCTACACAAAATGTAGTATAAGGATTTAGGAGCCCCAAAAAGTAAGTCAACTGTTTGATATTAGCGCAAATGGGTGACTGGTTTTGGAGGGGGAGCGAAAATTTAATTGATTAAACAACTCGTTCTGGATTTTTTTTTTTTTTAATCTTACATTGAAATCATTCATATTTTACCATGAGAAAAAAAATAAATGCATTACTTGTGCTAAATTATAATATATTTTTTTTAGGTGCCAGGAGAGTGTCCATCAAAGAAGAACCAGAACTGAATATTGAAAATGAAAGAACGTCTGAAGAAATTGCAAGTAATTGTTTATCGTAAATCAAACTTAGATATTTTAATGAACTTGAAAGAAATAAAACTTGTTTATTTATGATATTGTCTAATTTCACCAACTATATTTACATGGGAGGAGTACTTTCGGTATTTCTACCATCCTCAGCCAAAAGCATAAGAGATAAGACTCCCATGTAAATATAGTTGGTGAAATTAGACAATATCATAAATAAACAAGTTTTATTTCTTTCAAGTTCATTTAAATTATTTCACAATATCTCTGCAATAATGTCAGTTTTCATTAGATATTTTAGTTGGTTTTTTGTTTAAATGATCAATTATGGCTACTGAAATCTGAGCTAGTTCTCTCCACTTTCTTTGATCTTCAGTGTAAAAACTGATGTGCTTCGTATGTGTAAGGCCACAGAAGGTTTTTTTTATAGTAGGTTCAGTCTCATAAAAGATGAATATTTAGTCTTCTTCAAGAAAATAATTATTTAAATAGCAAAGTATGAAGATTGATGTTTTTGATTCTAAGAAGTAGGTGTTATCGTGTTTAAAACGAACACTGTAGGAGAGATTGACTTTGAAAATTACATTACAGATAGGTTTGATACGGAGATATCAAATGAAATGAAACAAATAGTATTCTGGGACCGAGGTCCTCTACGAATAAATACATGAAAGTCAAAAAGAAAAAACAATAAAATAAAATATTAATTCGCCCTAAATAGGAAAATAATTTTAAAAAAAATTAAATTTGTGCTACTAGTGGAGAGTACAGTACACTATTATTTTTAGTTAAAAAATAAATAATTTATATATATATATATATATATATATATATATATATATATATATATATATATATATATATATATATATATAATAAAGACCTTAACTAAATGGAAAATAGATATAAAGTACAAAGACGAAATGGTTTGAAATGATATTGATTCTAGAGAAACAGATGTAATACTGAAATAAAGTGTATGAATAAATAAACTAAATACAGAGATAGAAGAATTAATGGTCATTATAGGAAAATACAAGTTAAAAATCAGTCTTAACAATTTAGTTTCGACAATTGTATTGTTGGCTGGAACAACGTTGGATGTTACAAAATGCAAATTTTACAGGAGAGCCTTTTTGATGGAAACCCAATAGAAGCTATACAAATCTCAAGGAAATCTCACATCCAACGTTGTTCCCTTGTAATAAATGTTTTCCACCTGAGGTAAAAGATAGAAACTGCATTTCTTTTTGTTTGAAATTTATATTAAAAACAAAAACAAAGAGGAAAATTTGATTTTTACTACTTCATGTTCACAATAACATTGAACCCCATACGTTAAGAATCAGTAAAAACAATCTCGCGGACTGGACGGTGGCTTTTTATCCGGAACAACTTTTCCCGTATGCCGATTCTGG
Source organism: Aradus depressus (assembly GCA_963662175.1). NCBI lineage: Eukaryota > Metazoa > Arthropoda > Insecta > Hemiptera > Aradidae > Aradus > Aradus depressus. Next base: position 27,403,215 of record OY759215.1, read on the forward strand.
TAACTTTTACCACTGTCTTTTGAACGTTTGCGCTTTTTGTCTTTCTACTCCGCGATGTTGCAACATTCTTTTACGATTGTTAACACCTTCTAAATCACTTGAAAATACCTGTACAGCTCTAAAGCTGTATTGAAGTAAACCGGAAAACAAGAGTCGCAGAATCGAAAACAAACTTGACAAAACTGAAACTAAAACTTAACCTCTGGCTTCTTGTTACACATCCAATGTTGCTCCATAACCTGAAAAGGTAAAATGCGCTCTTAAACCGATTCAGCACCATCTAGCGGTTAGTTTGAGAACTTTACACATTCCGATCCTGCGAGTCACAACAAACGTTATTCAACCAAAAGATGACTGTCAAAATACGTTGTTTCAGCCAACAATACAATAATTATTATTATTCGCCATCATGAGCTAGTGAATTTAAAGTAGAGAAGGGGTCAGGCTGGATGCTGAATATATTATATGATCGGAACGTCAGATAGAAATTGAGTTTATGTTGTTAATTGAAATGTTTTTCGCAAACTTACATTTTTTTTTCCGTTCTTAATCTTTATAAGATGCGAATGCCTCCAATGTGAAGAACAGACATTTTTATACTTTATTCTTTTTTCCTGTCATATTTTTGGTATTTTGACGAGACACAAGTGGAGATTGCTTGCTTTGATTCAAGTAGCCCCGAAATACGAATGGTACAGATTTTTTCTTAAAGTAAGTCATTCGTTATATTTTATGTAATGTGCGAAGAGGCTCTGATTCAGGCCCTCTCTTTGTCGTGTCTATTTAACTACTTCTGTTTGAAATATTTTAAAGATTACTCATCGTTTGAAAATGGCGGCTCAAAAAACATTTTACTTATTTATGGAAAGTTATTGTTTCTAAAACTTTCAAACTAGCCACTTCTCTAGGATTTCCTAACTCAAAGAGTCTGATATATTTGTTGATAGTTCGATATCTATTATAAAATTGAATACTCGTGTTGTTTATCGAACCTATATCGCTTTGAAGGTCATACAGTTTTATATCCGTGGTTCCCAAACTTACTATGCCCAAGGACCCCCCCCCCCCCCCCCCCCCCCCTTTTTATAGCAAAAACCTGACCATGAACCCCCAAGTGAAATAACTTCACATAACTGCATAATTAGTCCAGTCAAATTGTCAGAAATGGTTACAAAGATTAGGATAGTTTCAATTTTTCGATATGTTGTCTTGGTTGGTACAGTGTTAAAAAATTCAAGTTCTCTAATCCCCCCCCCCCCCACCACCGCGGGCGCCGCCATCTTGAAAAACCGCTAAATTTTTGAACTTGTTCCTGTTTCTTCCAAATATCTCCTAAAGTATCGGTCTGACAAAAAAAAAAAAGTTCTTTTTTTACTAATTTAAATTATCTATTTTTTGATAATACGAAACTTGTAGCTGTAATACTTCTCGAGATAGAGCTCTTGAATTTTAAGATTTTTGCCGTTTTCTGTGAACAATGAAATAGGGAAAGGTGACAGTTTGAATTTGAAAAATGCTCTCAAATCATCATCTGACTGCTGTGCTATGCATAACCTGTGGAAAAGCATAAGGGGGTCCACAGCAATGCTGATGTTCCCAAATTTGACGGTACTGTTAATAGAAGCAAGCGTAACTATGTCCTTCCGCTTGAATTTGGCATTTTCAAAGTTCTTGCCCATCATTTTTTTTTTTTTTTTTATTTATTTATTGACAACAGCTCAATTACAAACTATACTGTCATGTGAAAACAACAAGATATCATCAATAAAATTATAAGTAAAGTAATGAATTATAAAGAAAGAAAAAAAGAAAAAAAAAAGGAAAAGAAAAAAGGTTTACAGATTCTAAATAAATTAAATTACTATTTCAATGTCTTTGAGAGAGTCTATTAGTTGTTATATTTATCTTTGACGGGGTTGTTCAGGCAAACTTGCAGGGTGTCGTCCGGTTGAGATCTGAATACTTTCGTCTAGTCTCCTCGTACTTCAGACACTTCAGTATCACGTGGTCCATATCCTCTGTGCTGCCGCACCGGTCGCACTGAGAACTATTAGTCACCTTGATGATGTGTAGGTTTCTGTTGACGCGCCCGTGGTTCGTCCGAAGCCAACTGAACTACCTCCCGACGACGCACCCATGTCCTGGAACTATGGTTTTAGTTCTACCGTCTTTTGTACAGCATAGTGCTCCCTTCCTTTTGATGTAGATTCTTCAACGTATGCTTGTTGCCAGTTCTGCATAACAATCTTCCTTAAACAACGTCTTGCAACTCGTGGAGGTGCCCATCATTTTAGTCATCATATTCCTCCCAATCTGCTCAGACAAATGGCAATTTACTTCACTACCTCCCACAATTCCTGAATCTATTGACATTTTCACATCATTATTAGGGAATGGATTGTGTTCAAAAAGCCACTGAGAGAGCTTTGCTGCATCTTTATTATCTCGGGCTATTCGAGAAGGCCACGTGTCGACATGTTTTTCAGAGGATGCTAATGCTATCCCACAGAATTTTTCAATTTCAGAACAAATGTTTTGAAGATGTATCATTCCAAGGGTCCATCGGGTGAGCACTCCATCAGTTATCCCCCTACCTGTTGTCAATCCACCAGATGTTTTCATCATTATTCGCATCAGAGTTTGTTCAATCATCTGATCAGTCCAAATACCTGACCAGAATTTGTTGGACTGCCTGACTGTAAAAAACCCTGAAACCGTAAACGCATGGTATTCCGCTGCATTCATTCTGTTTTCCAATGTCAACATATCTTGCAGGTACAAATGTGCACAAAATTATAAAGAAAACACGAATGTCTATTTCACAAGATATATAAAATATATGGGAGTACTTTCGGTATTGCTGCCATCTTCAGCCACGACTTAACAAATACTAAATGGAAGTTCAACTATTTTTATAATCTAACCGGTAGGTAGGTGCCCTCCATGGGGTTTTCCTATCCCTCCTGTACTGTTAATATTATGTATTATAATATTATGTATGCATACATGAAATAAATCAAAGACTAATAAATATACATATTTTGGTTTCTTCCTCAATCAATTGAAGCTCGGATACATTTTTAATTTTTTCGTGGAAGGTAAACAAAACATCACTCTTCCGGGGTAGGTTTGATGAATCCTTCTTCTTTTCTAGCAATGTTTTTAGTTACACTACAAATGTGCACATTTTGCATAAAAGAAATGTCCAGCTGCTTGAAAAAATGGCAGCATTTTTTTGACAGTGGTGAGATGGAGGGTCCAGTTTCCCATCTTCTCTGCTTCTATGAACTGTTTAATCAGACTGACCATTGAAAAGTACTGTACCCACAACTTTACTGGTAAGTCCACGACCTTCAAGGGTGTCCAGAGCCTCCATGAATTTTTCTGAAACTACCTTCAATAATTCATTTTCTTTATTCAAAACAACAGATGTGTCTTGGTTGTTGTGTTTTCCATCATCACAGCCTCATCTTCTGATAGGTCTACTGACTCCCAAATTAATTTGGCCAAGACAAGATGAACCAGAATATGATCTCTTACGGCTCTTGAGTACGCATGACCTCTCATAACTTTCTCTACACTGTTCTCCGCGTAAACCATTGTCAGCAGTTTTTTTTTAGCCCACTTTCGACCATAATGGTTCCCATGAAGGACATTAGGAGGTGAAAGCTCCCAAGCTAACCACCATATTCTCCATTTCTGAGTTATTATCACAGTTTCTTATTATTTCTTGTGCTTTTATGTAAAGCGGCCGGTCGAATATGACGAAACAAGTCTTTTGGCCAGGTTTTGTGCTCTTCTTCCTAAGAAGAACAGTATAATTTGTGTCAAATTAAGTTGGTGGATTATTATTGAAAAGAAGACATACTATCTTGGAGCGCTCATATTCTTTATCCTGGGTAGCAGCTTCCATGAACCCATTCCATCCAGGGATCTCAGTACTATCCGAGTTCTTGCCATACAACCAAAGGATATCTGAGCCAGAAGGCAGTATTTCATTATTCAAGGACTGAATATTTACATCTGCAATCGATACACTTTCCTAACCTGCATTGCCACCTCGTTTCTTATATGTTGCCAAGTCAATATTACCACCAGCTTTTTGTATGATTTCATTAGTTGAACACCTACCAGTACGGGCAACATGGCTCAGGGGTTATGGCTTCATCAGGAGTAACAATCATAAGGTCTTCCACAGCGTGGAAAGTTCCCAAACCATCTAGGTTGTTAAAATTAAAGTCCGCATTGTCGAATACGAACTGGAGGAATGTATTTTTCTCAGTGCCTGGTTTTTGAGGTTGTAATATTGTTGACAACTCAAGCAATGATGCATCAGTATAACTACATGAAAATCCCAATGTTGACAACAGGTTAATAAGATGTTTAGACCCGATATGTCGATATAAATAAACATATTGTAATTTCTCTTCTGAAATTCAAATGGGTCAAACTTTCTTTTCCATTTATTTCCTTGTCGAGAATCCATGCTACTACAACAGCCATATTCAACGCATTTGAAAATAAATTCCACTACCATATTTTAGATCTAAACTTCGGTCTATAAGAGGATTGCAGACGATCGAAAATTTCGACGCTCATTCCTAAGTTGTAGTTGTATGGTCTGATAGTTTTCTTTTTCGCAGAAAGGCAAGGTTCTTTAATTTTCTCTGCGTCACCTAGACCCTCGACACCTGTTTCTAAGTCATTTGCGTTATTTGAACTTACACATACCTCACCATCAGAATTGTTGGGCAAATTATCCATTTTATCTAAATAATGCGAATAGTCGACTGCTTCTTCCACCGTACGGAACACTATTTCCATTTTACAAAAATATTTTTAAAAAATAAATAATATAAATATCATAGTTCCACTAGCATTAGAGCATGGCATAAACGTGAGTCTATCGGCCTGGAGCACTGGCTTCTCCCTTTTGGATGAATGTTTCGTTGTCTCCAATATTCCGAAAGTCTCCAGAACATTCCGATTTCGCCCGCGTTATAGATCTGATCAGGCCCAAGATTTAACTCTTCTAGTTTTTTTTTTTTTTTTTTTTTTTTTTTTAATTTTCTCTATACGGTTCATCAGCTTCAAAGTCACAAGCTTCTTCAGCTTCTCTTTCTTGTGGTTAGCAAGCGGATTCCAAATTGTTTTTTAAATGTATTAAGCCATCCGATACTTGCTAGGATATCGTCTTTTTCATTATCTCTGTTTAGAAAAATCTCACTTTTTCTTTGATAAGATCCCCTGAAATGGGAGTGTGTTTACTACGCTCTTGAATAAACCATGGGTACAAAGCGTCTTCTATTAAGGGGTACTCACCAGTTTTTATCACGTTCCTATCACTGCTCTTGGTGTTCCAATTGTTTACAAACCCCTCAATTTTATCTCGATTTTTTAAAATGTCATAAATGGTAGCACTTCCAACGCCATAAAATCAAGCAAGTCACCAAATGTTTCTCCTTTGTCCAGTTTCTCTATTTTATGGTTACAGCATGGTGTAGCTCTTGTTATCGACTGAAATCAATCATATTCTTCGAAAATAAATTGGAATATCTGTTCTTATACACCATGGACTGATATCTGGCGAAAACATTTTTTATCTCTGCTCATGGTTTCTTTGAATTTGATACTTTCGACCAATATTCGAATAAGATTGACCACCTTGTCTTTTATCAATGCTTTTGTATAAAAAATGAGCAACTATCAAGAGCAAAAAATGTAAACAATGTCGGTAAAAAATACTGGCTAGGCTAGCAATATTTCGGAACGTACATTTCAGTTGAAATACATGAAATTCCAGAGTTAAGGCACTGCGTACCGCATCAACGCAGTTTAATGTATTGTAATTTCTGAATATTCAGGTCTATACATTTTTGATGGCATTATATACATTTTTAACACAATAACTACACTTATACGATGCACAATAAGTAAATTTAAAGCGTTGCACACTAAAACAAAAAAAAAAAAAACTGCTTTAATTCAAACACAAACGGATAAGAAATACAGGTGTTGTATTGAAGTATCACAGGTGAAAGGTTAAAAGCATCAAAATTGAAAGGTGCGCATGCGTATGCGCATCCTGCTCACTGGGCGTCAAGCATGTTACGATTTTTCGTTTGCGTTTTAGAGGGGGAAATCGTCGCCATCTTCCTCAAAACCTCCTGCTATAACTAAGTGACGAAGTTACACTTCAAAAACTGACAATTTTATGATTTTAAAATAATCGCATTTACTTTTAGATATTAAAGAAAAACTATGGAGGGCTGAGTACATGAGAGAGTATCGAGCTAAAAATAAAGAACGCAAAAATAGAAAAAACGGTAGGTAGTTGATTTTTGTTTTATAACCGTTATTCTATTCTAAAATTCCGAAAACGATTTTACGATTTTAAATGAATCTCATTTACTTTTAGGTAAACAAAAAAAATCGAGGGCTGAGTACATGAGAAAGTATCGAGCTAAAATTAAAGAAAGCAAAAATAGAGATAAACATGGCAAGTAGTTGATTTTTGTTTTATAACCGTTATTCTATTCTAAAATTCCGAAAACAATTTTACGATTTTAAATGAATCTCATTTACTTTTAGATAAAAAAAAACAATTGAGGGCTGAGTACATGAGAAAGTATCGAGCTAAAATTAATGAAAGAAAAAATAGAGATAAACATGGTAAGTAGTTGATTTTTGTTTTATAACCGTTATACTATTCTACAGTTCCGAAAACAATTTTACGATTTTAAAATAATCGCATTTACTTTTAGATAAACAAAAACCATCGAAGGCTGAATACATGAGAGAGTATCGAGCTAGAATTAAAGGGGAAAAAATACGAAGCGGAAATAAACCTCCTCCTCTATCTTCAACGGAACGTTGGCGGCGGTTTATAGCCAAAAAAAGGAACAGTTTAGCACAAGCTACAAGTTCAGGTATTGATCATTTATATTTTTTGAGGCTGCGACTATTCGCCCGCAATGTGTGACGTTTTGACTTATCGTGCGGGGTCCTTCGGTTTCGCTGCTTAACATTTCCTGGTATTTTTAAAGGTGTATTCAGATTTAAAAAAAAAAAAAAAAAAAAAAAAAAAAACATTTTTACATATATACCTCCGAAAAATTAGTTTAATTTATGTTTCTCTGGGGTAGTTGAACATATTTTTTTTAAATAAGCGAAAGGACTCCCCGCAAAGTCACAACGCTCCCATTGAAATGACCCATATATTAAAATTTTCTTTTGTGAAAATAAAAATTAAAACAATAAAAAATGTATTTAAGGTCAAGAAAGGATCATTGAAGCTGTCAATAGGCCTACGGATTCGATTAATAATCAACTCATCACTCATCAGCAAGAAAATTCACCACGGCCGTCAACTAGTAGAAATATTGTGAAGTCGAAGCCTCCTCCTCTAACTTCCACGGAACGTGCGAATAAATGTAGAAATAAGAAAAGAAAAAGTGCATCCATGGACGAATCTCTCATAATTGATAAAAGACATGCATCACAAAACTCTCTTTCTACTTATTATAAACATGGGTTAATTATTAACAATAGTAGTACTTTAAATGAACAGAATAACGTTCCTCGCGAAAGTTATATTGCTCCCGTTATCAATATTAGTGAAAATTCGTTAATCATGATCCATGAATATCGCACCCCTACAAATTTAATTGTTACAACCCCGTTCGTGAATGCAATGCCGCGGTCTGAAAGTAGTGATGTACCGGTCAATTTAAATATTAACAATAAAAACGTGCGATTAGGAAATGCGTCGGAGATAGAATTAAGATTGCCGCCTATTTTGAGTCCGGATTTTGTAGCAGTAGAAAGTATAATTGATTCCGACGAAACGATTTGCATTAATAATGATAGTATTTCTTCAAATTTGGAAGAGCACACAGATTTTGTGATAATTCAAAACAATTAACATTAGATGATAATCAAGCGATTCATAATAAGTCTAACCGAAATTTCATGATGACATGAGACGTGATTTGCCTTTATGATCTCTCTTTAGAGAACATATTCCGCAGACTTGGGTTGGATTTTGTTTTTACTCTGTTGGTGGGATGTAGTCTGGAAAATGTGTTTCGGCCAACCGAATAGGGTTTGGCTGTCTTCCAGGTCGACCAATTTTTGGAGAGTTGATTTTCCCTTTGTATTTTTCAAAACTCATTTCCACCAATGTAATGAGGTATTCGAGAGAATTCATAGTATCTCCCGCTTTGCGGTATAATATAATTCCATTCCACACAGCAATTTCTAAAAGATGAAAAAATATTTTTTTTTTGTAATATTTTTTCCTCCGTTTTCTAGGGATAGGGTAAGTGGTTTCGTTGATCTGCACAATCAACCCTTCCCATTGTGTCGTTATGGAGAAGCTTCACAATTTTGTTTATTCCGCATTTCTATTTCTACTGTATTAGTAGTACTACGTATTTTTTTATCACGCCAACGAAGTGCGAGGACTTCTCCTCTTCTAAAAGCTACAATTTCACCTTTTTTCAATTTGCGAGTTTACAAGGTAGATGGCATTTCCTTACGATTTATTCCCACTGTACCTTACGCGTCAGTTCCATTGAATATTAGGTAGTCTGCAAGCATTGGCGATGTATAAGAATTGTCAGTGGTGACACAGTACCCTTTTTCAAAAGTCATTAGGACATTGGTTGATCCGAAAATTCAGGAGCAAACTTACCTTTGCCAGTGTAAATGACAAATGACCAAACGAAACCACTTGATGATTCGCACACCATAAAGAACTTCATCCCAAATATTGCTCTCTTCAAAGGAATATATTGAACCTATGCCCACCTACCTTTGTAACGTAGGAGACTTTCGTCTATAGCAATATCATGTTCAAGCACATAGGAAGACTGAAATTTTTTCACAAGGAAGTCATATACCGGCCAAATTTTGTTCAGCTTACGGCGCGGGTGTTTATCATAAGCGTCATTATCGGAAAAAATGGATATATTTTTTGATTTGGCACAGTCTTTTGTAGGACATGATTTTGTTGAAAAACGGGGTTTTTCACAACACTTCAGAACAAGCTAATCACAAAGTAAACCCGAAGCTCTTCGCAAGTTGAAGGAGTGACAACAGATCTATTTTGAGCGATATATTTTGAGGTTTCTTCTTTAATTTTACTGACCAACATGTTATTAAATAAATGCTCAAAGTTTTGCAAAGGATCAGTTCCTATGACAAAAGTAATACCTGGTACAGCAGAAAAGGGAAATGTGGGTGTAGCACGTGGTATTTGTGTAGTCGATTCGTGCTTGAGATAAAAGAGAAGACTGGTCATCGTTATCCCTGTCACTTCCTGTCGAAGAAAGATCAAATTAATTGTCACTCCCTGATTCGGATATAGCAAGATCCAATTCATCATCACTCTCAGAATCACTTGTATTGTTCATTTTGCAATAATAATCTAATAAATGGACTTGAAAAATAAAATAAAACTGGTTTATTTAATATATTGTCTAATTTCACTAACTATATATACATGGGAGTACTTTCGGTATTTCTACCATCCTCAGCCAAAAGCGAGTCTTATCTCTTATGCTTTTAGCTGAGGATGGTAGAAATACCGAAAGTACTCCCATGTATATATAGTTAGTGAAATTAGACAATATCTTAAATAAACAAGTTTTATTTTATTTTTTTAGACAGAGCATAACGCTAGAATGTGGATTGTACCAAAAACTGGACTTCTACACATCCTTTTTGAAAATTCAAAAAGTAACATACGGTCATTCCATGCTCGGTAAATTTTTAAAAATCATGAAATCCATTTTTTTTTTTTTTTTTTTTTTCTACGACAATACATAGAAAAAATGTGCAGAAGAATGAATTATGATGAAAATCTTCAGGATCTTTATGAATTTTCAGTTTTAAATTTGTATTATGAGAAATTATATGACTTAAACATATTCATTAGTTATAAATAATTATTCTTAGGATGACTGACCCAGTGAAGAAGGCATAAGGGTCTTATCAGCAACAGAAACATTTATAATCGAAAAGTATCAAAAAAATAAATGAATAAAAGAAATTGAATATTCAATATAATGAAACGTATTTTGTGATATCCTCGTTCTCTATTACTTTTGTTCGGGTAATATAAAAATTCCTAACTTTGTTGAATGCTCCTATTATGATACAAATTTCTTTAGAGATATTGTGAAACACTTTATAAAAATAAAGAAAAAATAATATTTTTTTTAAATAGTGTAAATAAACCAGTTTTATTTTATTTTTCAAGTCCATTTGAATTATTTCACAATATCTCTGCAATTATGTCAGTTTTCATTCAATAATCTAATAAAGTCGAACGAAAACTATATTCAAACAACCCCGAAAACCAGCCTCTTCTGGGAGGTTGGGGACGGAAGATTTCCAGGAGAGACCATGATTTCTTTTTTGTCTTGGAACCAGAAGGTGGTTTTTAATGTTGCTCGTAAATACAATTGAGGACCTTGCTGCAAGAAGGGGGCAGCTCCATTTTTATTAACTTTTGGGAAATTAGGAAAAACATTTTATAAAAATTTATTCGTGTTTTAATAAAAATAAAACGTTTTAGTTAAAATGTAGCATATTGGCACACACTTTAAAACTTTTTTTTTGTTAATATATGCTTATTTGACCAAAAAAAAAAAGCAAAAAAAATTCTTCCTTCTTGCATCAAAGTTTAAAAAAAACATGGTACCCTTTGTACTTATTTTAAAATAACAACAAATTTTATTGTAAAACTTGTTTATTATTATTAAAAATGAGCAAAAAAACGTTTTTTCTTTCATATACAAACAGAACTTCAGTCTATTCATCAGCTTGATCATCGTCATCCGTCCCAGAAGTCAGGGAAGCATGGTCATCATTACCAACTTCTTCACATTTAAGGGCTTGGTAATACGCCATTTCGTTGGGTGGAACATAGTTGGTAGCTAACTGCATAACGTCCTTATATTTGGCATTTTTTACGGGTATTGGAGAGTTGGAAACTATCAAGTTAGTTTCAACTGAGAGATTATCATTAATGTCCCTCAAAATTTGGAAAGATTCAAAAACAGGCAGGCCAATCGAAACAGTTACATCAATGGTATCCATATGGTCCTTGTAGTATTCAAAAATACGGTATTGAGAAATCTTGAACCTATTTTTCTGAGAATTCATAATAATAACTTTCTTAAAATGGGTCTCAAAATGATTTCTAAAGTTGAAAATCATATGGTGTACCCTGGTGTACCATAATGGGTATAAAACCTTTAGATGCTTATTGAATGACTTGTGTAGGAGAAAAAACATAATATTTTTTTCGTAAAAACTTCTCTATAACTCCAAAACAACGATCGCATGGCAGGAAACTGTGTCCTGGTTCAGGAAAACGATGTTGAATCTTCTCCAAAGACGTGGTTCTTACAAGAAGATGCAAAAACTGTAGTATGGTTGCATTCTTATTTTGAGCTGCAGCATTATTCGAAAACAAGTAGAGCTGTTTCACATTTTTTGGGAGTACGTTTTTTATATAGTGAAAAAGAAAAGAAATTACTTCGTTTGGTGATTTTCTGGCAGTTGTTTCATCATAAATGTAAAAATGAGCTTTGCCGGTCTTGCTTGAATGTATGCAAAAATTGTAAGTCCAGAGTTGACGTTTGTAGAAGGCTTTGCCGGCCGGAATTTTTGGCAGAGGAAGATTCTGCTGAAAATCAAACGTTAGAACTTCTACGTCGTCATTTTCTTTGCACAGTTTTGTTTTTTCCTTTAATTCCGTAAAAAAAAAAAGGCTTGCCTTAATTATGTATATACAAATCCCTCCTCCGTCGTGACAGAAAAAAACAGGTTTCACCTCTTGAAAGGGTATTTTAACCTCCTCAGGGGGAGCGTTCCGAATCGGATGTTAACCCCCTACCCTCCTCATGTCTCACTTTCCAATAAATGAAGAAGAAGAGCAGAGGACACCCAAGTCAAATGCTGAGAAACGCTAAAATTAAGAGAAAAAATCCTCAAGTGAAAATTTGAGGTATTTTGGTGGTTTACGCCGTCCATAGACCTGATGGGGTGAAACGGACGTCGAATTCCGATTCAGCGACCTCGAAAACATAGACATGGGGGTTAGTCCAGTGGCAATGCAATTTTTTTTTTTTTTTTGTTGGGCTGTGATATTACATAAAACAAATATAACTAAAAAATATATATATTTTTTGATAAACAGACTAGTAGATAAACAATCTTATATCAGGAAGCATCGTTTATTCAGGAACTTATTATTCACAATATAGTATGTACTATCAACAACAAACAAATCAGTTAGAGATGTTTTCGCCAGAGATCTTGTGGAAGTTCATTGTGAATACTAATGAATAAAAAACTTAGAACGAGTCAACAAATTCCACTTTATTTATATGAAAAATACAATATATTTCGCTCGTTAGAGCATTCTCAAGTGTACAGACAGAGTCATAAGTCTGTATCTGTCTGTACACTTGAGAATGCTCTAACGAGCGAAATATATTGTGTTTTTCATATAAATAAAGTGGAATTTTTTGACTCGTTCTAAGTTTTTTATTCATTAATAAACAAATCAGTCTTTTATATAAATGCTACTGGTCATTTGACAAACATTAGATCACAAATTAATTGCCTTAAAAACTAGATATGCATTGTGGGCAATCAGTCATGACCATTATTTGTATGCCTTATGTATCGGGTTTCTTTGGATTGTAGACTGGATAATTTACTCTTCCTCTGAATGGTACTTCATCGATAGTCATGTGCGCCCCTGGTAAATAATGTTTTTGGCAATTAGAAATTGATTGAAGACGTCTGAAATGCATCCATCCTTGTCCGTTTTTCCTCTCTGCTCTGGTAGCGCTGTCGCTAAACCTCAGTGCTCTGACAAGTACTGGACACTGTTTTTCACTCATTATGACACGGAATATTGGACGTCCAGAGATTGTGGTTGAATATAATGAGGACAGTGGTTCGCGGGATGATTTGAAAATTGAACAAAAAACCATAATTCCAAGCAGAGCATCTATTTCGTCTAGGATTGTGTCTTGATCTTCCAGTGTTGTTAAAATGGCTGGCGCGCTACTCAAGATTTTTAAAACCAGGTAAGTTGTCATTAACTTGATTGTCAGTGGTGTCGAGTCGGGAAGTGTATCGTCCAGGAGCTGCATTGCTGATGGCGTTGCAGATTGCATCTGATGGAATCATATTGTATATATCATTTGGAGTGTCAACAATAGCAAACTTACTTACATATGTTCATGTTCAGGAGGTCTTCAATTGTTTCCTGTGTCTCAGCGGTCATTTCTCCACCTGGAATCATATTGTATATATCATTTGGAGTGTCAACAATAGCAAATTTACTTACATATGTTCATGTTCAGGAGGTCTTTAATTGTTTCCTGTGTCTCAGCGGTCATTTCTCCACCTGGAATCATATTGTATATATCATTTGGAGTGTCAACAATAGCAAATTTACTTACATATGTTCATGTTCAGGAGGTCTTCAATTGTTTCCTGTGTCTCAGCGGTCATTTCTCCACCTGGAATCATATTGTATATATCATTTGGAGCGTCAACAATAGCAAACTAACTCAGCTGTGATAAGTCAGACTACAGATAAACTGAGATCAGCTCAATAGGTTACCTGAGTGGTCCATTTTTGGAGAACAACAAAACGGATATACCAAATGTACAGCTAAGTAACTATAACGTTTGATTGAGGCGTTGCGGATACGAAGGGCGAACTCAACAAAAAGTTGTTTTCAGAAAAACGCGTTTGAAAAATTTTGCAAAAGGGCGAACGCAACAATAAAGGTATTCTAGTTATTTTCGTTGTGGGTTGTCGCATATTGGTTTGTTATTTTATAATAATATTATTTATGAAACCTTAAGTAAATGCTTACCTGAACTGTGATCCATAACGAATAGCAATGTACAATTAGAAGAGACAAGAGGGATTATCTGGGTACAGGTTGGGATCTATCGATACAAGTAAAGTATCGATACTTTTGGCCGATACCAATACTTCTGGTATCGATAATTTTCTTCCGATTCCAAGTACCATCTTCTCATAATATGCCGTTGGAACCTCTATCTCTTCTCGTTTTTTCAAAGATGTCTTCATGATTCCAAAGTTTCGGTCACATTGACCGAACGAGTGTCCTCGTACAGGGAACAAGTGTATGATATCAACTTGTAATGCTTTTGCGAACCATCTCGAAAACTTCATTAAAGTCTTGTTCTTGTTTTGCCCTCCGGCAGCGTCTGATATGAAGATTATTTCTTTAATAGTACCACTAAGTTCAGAATGTTTAGTTTTAACACAACCGAACACGAAATAGGCAACAGAGTCTGGTCCTTTTTTTGTATAGGATTCTAAAAACGTATAGAAATATGAATCATCGTCGTTATGCACATGACAGTTAAACACGTACAGCCAAAGCAAGCTTTTATAAAATTGTTTGGTAACACTCAGTTTTGGTAGGGCCAGGTTCTGCCAATAATCTAATTCTACAACTAAAGTATCACTGTTTGGAGCTTTGGCTTTATCGATGTATTTTCTTTTCATAGAGTATAACATTTCAGCCTTTTTTAAATGTAATTCGTAGTGCACTCGACAAGCATCATTACAGTTTTTTTCTAATTTTACTTGGCACTCTCGACAAAAGTCACATACATCTTTGGTTGTCCCGGTGTCCTGGTTCTGCGCACCATCCACAGTATTCTGCTTCCTTCTTGCAGTTCTTTGCGATGTGACCGAAGAACTGGCACTTGAAGCACCTGGGCTGTAGTACATAGTCTGATGCGTGGAGTGTAAACCACCCCATCTGGATTGGATCGTTGCAGAGAGTTTTCCTCGCCGCCCCGTCTACATCTATCACCCACTGGGTGAGGGTTGAGTTCTTTCGTCCTCTTTTAAAAAGAGGTCGGATCGTGTCTTTTAGGGCTTCTGGGTTCGCACGGTTGACTTTTGTGGTTAATTTGTCTCGCAGCCCCTCCGCTGTCCAATAAGAGGGATCACATCCACCTGGGGGCCGGTCACAACGATTGCGGCCATAGGCCGTTCGTTGTTCCGTGCGCCAGTTATTATTCTGTGGCCTAAACCTAGGCCTGCCACGCGATTTCCTATACAATAGGGTTCCTGTAGAGCCAAGAGCTGGACGGACTCATCGTACACCAATGTTCGCAACTCATCCGCCACTCTCTTACGCCTATTCATGTTGTGTTGGACAACGTGGATCCCGGAGCGCTCCCTTTCTCTACCCGCCATAGTCCGTGCGCGAGGCCAGTTTCTCTAGCGCGCGGATGTATGACGGGCATGTCGCGCTATCAGCGCTATGGGTCACGCCCGTTTTCGCGGTGCCACAGTTGCAACATTTCGGCGGCAACGCTTTCTTTTTACAGCTGGCGCTGTCGTGCCCCGCTAGTGCGCACCAAGCACACACCTTCTCCTTGCTTGGGCAGCGCTTCTCCGGGTGGCCAAATCCATGACATTTGCCACATCTGGTCACATCCAGGCAGTCTCGCACCGCACATGTGTACCAGCCTAGGGTAATCCTGCCTGAGGTGATGAGCGTCCTCCGAGTCGCAGGGGTGGTCTCCACCACCCAGCGCACAGTCGGTCTGCCGGGGGGGCCCTTCCTATAGATTGGGACTATGGGGGAGAGGGCGGGGAACTGGGCTTGAAACCTCCTAGAGAGATCCTCGGCCGACCAACCCGCTGGCACATCGAAGACCGCAAAGCGCGGTTTTCTTCTGTGAAGCGCCTCCGCCTTCAGGCCCAACTCAGAGAGTCGGGCGTTGGACGTCAGCGCCGCGAGTTCCTCCGCCGAGGACACCTCCAGAAGGATTCCCCCCCTCCTGGCGGGTCTACTATTTTTCATTGTGATCTCGAGCTCTCCTGGGGTCACCTGGTCCAACGCGTCCGCTAGTGGACGTATGTTGTCCTTGCTGGACAGCTCAACCACAGCCAGAAACGTCTTCCCCAGCTGTGGCGAGCTGTTTGAGGGCATCCTCCTTCCTCTTTGTGGGGGGGGGGGGGGGGGGGGGTCGTCGTCCCGGGTGAGATGCTGCCGCTGCGGGTGCTTTTGCCGGATCCTGAGCTGGGAGCTGAGCGGCGGTCGTTGTTTTCCTCTTCGCCACCGTCGTCCACGGTGTGGCCTCCGGGTAATCCACCTCGGTGAGGGGGGGCGGGGGGGAGGGGGTCTCGTCCATCGCCCTTTCTCGGTTGGGTGCTGAAGCGTTGGGGTTTATTTTGTTTTTTTGGGGGGGGTTTCTTGGGAAGGGGGGCGTTCGTCTTCTTTGCCCCGTCCGCTCCTGAACTAGGTGCGGGGGGGGAGGGGGCTGCTGCGTCTGTCGTCGTCCTCTTCGCCGCTTCCCGCGATACCCTTGTTTGCCCGCTCCTTGTCCGCGATGTTCGCCTTGCTCTTCTGGAGTATGGCCAAGACCTCCACCTGGATGGCGTAGGCCTCATCCAGGGGGCTCCTGGGGCGGTCCTCCGCCAGTTCTGGGGTCGCATCTCGCGGCCTCTTCCGTTCTCTTGTGTCTTGTGTAGGGGTATAGTATAACTCCATTGCTGCCTTCAGGGCCCCTCGAAGGGGCAGGGAGTGGGACCAGTCCCGTGGAGGGCCTCTGAAGCCCTCATCGTCGGGTAATGCCGGTTCTTTCTTCTTAAATCCCGCGGCGTCTTGCTGCTGGGTCCGCCAACCGGCGACCTCGCCAGAGCTTTAGCTGCTCGGAAGATGCTTCCTTCTCTGCCTGTTGGGTGGTTTGGGGGGGTGAGCTGGGTGGCTCATACGGAGATGGCACGTTATCTCCAATTCTTGTTTCTGGCTTCATTTTCATTGTTCATTATAGTGTGTATATGGAAGGAAGAAGGATCGGGGAAGGATAGGGTGACTGAAGGGAGGGAAGAGGGTGATGATGGGTGTCTACTAAGGAGGTGTTTAGGATAGGAATCTCTGTTCGCTGGGTCACAACTGGGTTCAGCACCGGGGGGCGCCTCATGGTCCAGTCCTCGGAGTTGAAGGTGGCCTCGGAAAGTCCCCCCGCACCGCCTAGCAGGGTCCCACCCATGCACCATATGGCGCTACTAGGCGGGCGGGATTTTTCACCAGTTGATGGGGCAGCCACTCGCTCCGGTTAGAGGGAGCCGGGCCCCTGTACTACCTGGCGGCCCAGGTGTGCCGAACCTGGTTTGCGGCCTGTACCCTCCTCCAACCCCGACGATCGGGGGGCACTCCCGGTCGTAGTCAGTGCACCCAGCGCGTAGAGGTGTGGTGAGTTGGTGATGTGGTGTGTATGCAGTGTTGAGCTAGGGTACCATGGGTTTGCTGGGCCCTTTCATCCTTGCATATAGAATGAACCCTGTGGCCGGCTGGGGGATCCGGGGTGTGTACTATGTGCCCCCGAGTGTTATAAGTGTGCCATGAGTTGTGTGTCTGCGGTGCATGCGGTGTACTGTGAATCAGGGTGTGTGGGTGAAGCCCACCAGCTGCGCATGTCAGCCGTACCCGGGTCTGCTTATTTAGTGGCGGCAGCGTCGCCACGTCGCGAGGGCCGTCATCAGGCATTGCAAGGCATTTAGATGTCGACTGGCTACCGTACCACTGGTGGCCGCCCGCGCCCTCTCTCTCGCCCGCTGTTGTCCGGGGGGTTTTCAAGACGCTGGTCTACATAGCTGCAGACCTTCCCCTATCCGCAACCTGGGGACCCGCCAGGAGGCATCAGCATGCCCCTACGCCGACAGTTGGCCAGTAACTTCTGGTCCGTCGGCGCAGGTGGGGCCCAGCGTGCCGTCCGGTGAAGCCAGACGCCAGGGTGGGCCCCCCTGGCGCTGGCTTAGTTAGGACAAGGAATTTAACAAGGTAGGGCGATAATAACCAAAGCAGTTGTTCGCCCCAAATAAACCAACCAACCAACCAACTATCCTCAAAATTATCATCCAACATTACTTGATCAATCAGCCTATCAATTGTTTTCGGACTATCCTGCGATAATTCCTGGAATCCTGATTCATTTTGAATTGTACTGCTCGCCCTACCCGCTATATAAATTTCACTCTGTCTATCAGTCCGTGCGTCTCACAGTTCTACTTGTCCGCCATCTTTACTCGGATTAGTGACCTTAGAACTCTCTACATTAGAATCCGCCATTTTGGACGCTATTATACTGAATTTCTCAAATTACAATATGATTATAACAAAATTTAATACAATTATTACAAACAGACACTATTACAAATTTCAAATATAAGTCTTATATTTCAGGGCCAATTGTATAACATTTTTTTTTATAAATTCTTATTTCTATGTAAGAATTATTTTCAAGACCCTGTTCTCGGGAGCTATTTATGTCACGGTACTTATAATGAATAGTTTTAAATGTTAGATTAAAATTATAGAGCAAATCTATTGATAAAAAAATTAAACAACCAAAGGTGTCACATGTAATACATTTATATTTATTTAAATATTTAATATTTTTTATTATAAGGGTTAGTGAGTAGTAGTAATAAATTATATATAACTAATACAAAAGTAAACCTTTATACAGCATCATCAGATCTGATGGTTCCCATGATCCTTTCTAGTCTTAGAGGGTGAATCCTGCAATGTGGGATGTCTTATTCGTCATCTTCAATTTTCACAAATCATGGTTCTATCTCGTCTTAGAGGGTGATTCCTGCCATGTGCAACTTCGTCTTCATCACAGCTCTCTCTCTTTCTGTTCACTACTTGACCACACTCAAACTACCAGAACATCTACTGTCCATCCTAACTTTCCACTCCACTTCTTAACATCCACTGTCCATCCTGACTCTCCGCTCTCACCTCTCAACATCGACTGCCCGTCTCCCCTCGTGAAAATCGCCTTCCACCATCTTTCCACAATCAGCCACTCTGATTGGCTAAAATTCGCAATTATGCCTTTTATATTGTCGTAATTATAATTAAGTTTTTTTTTTTACATTTTTTTTTCTATTTCTTATTCAAAATCTAATTTTTTACAATACTATTAATATTCAAATACTTAAACCATTTAATCTTTTTAATACATCCTATCTATTAATTAAATAATAACATCCAATTGATAACCCTTTTGATTGCTGTACCTCTGTGTCTGGACGCTTAAGGCGTGGCCTTCTAACCAGTCATACCTCCCACTTTTACACAATCTCTTTTTTTTTATTTATGTGGCGGTATAATGCACCGTCACAATATATATATCACACCAGAAACGATTGCTTATAAACATTTTGAGAAAAGTACATAGCTTCACTATAAGGGATTATTTTCATTAGCCATGATAGTTTTGATTTTTTTCTGTTTTTCGGGGCATTCATTAAAGTCAACAGATGAATGGTTTTGTTCACATTGCACACATTTACAAACGCTAGGATTAGGACAATCTTTCTTTTCATGTTGGCCAGAACATAAACTGCATCTGATATTGCCTTTACATTGAGCGTTGACATGATCAAATCGAAGACATTTATAACAAACGACGACCGGTTGAACGTAAGGTTCAACAGGTCTCCGTACAAAATGGATGTAAACATAGTCCGGCATTAACTGACCTCTGAATGTCAACAAAACTGTGGGAGTTGGCCTTTCTATTATTTCGGTGCTTTCTTTAACTTGTCTAATGAATCTTTTAGCTACTCTCTTACGCCTATGCATGTTGTGCTGGACAACGTGGACCCGTGTGCTCCCTTTCTCTACCCGCCGTAGTCCGTGCGCGAGGCCAGCTTCTCGAGCGCGCGGATGTATGACGGGCATGTGGCGCGGTGGGGGCCTTGGGTGGGGGAGGGGGAGGAAACTCGGTCATAGCCCCACTCCCTCCTGGACTAGGTGCGGGGGAGGGGCGGTAGTACTTGGCGTCTTTTCTTCTTCCCGTCTCTCCGGCTCCTCTTCCGGCAGGGTCCTGTACTGGGGGGGAGGGGGGAACCTCTGGTCCCATGGAAGGGGGCCGCTGGGGGTGGCCGGCCAAGCCGGCGGCAATTGTTGTCGGCACAGTCTCGGTCAGACTTCCCACGATCTCCCGCGCCATCCTTACCTTGGCCTCGGCCACCTCCTGTATCGTAGACGTCAGGACCAAGAGGCGGGTGATCCCCATGTTCACCCGCTCGCGGTCCGTAATGCTAACTTTGACCTTGCGGAATATGGTCGAGATCTCGGCCTGGACGGCACGGGCCTCATCCATTGGGTCTCCTTTTCCCCCGTCTCCTATCTGCTCTGTTGGCCCTGACGAGGGCCCAGCAACAACCGTTTTGCTCGAATGAATTGTTTGCAAGAATGTTTTCCAAAATATTTTACCATAGTTTCATCGTAGGATAAAGTTTGCTTAGGAATAAAATATTCTAACAACCTAGTTTAGGTCAATGAGTGGTTTTAGTTTTCACATTTTGTCCGTCATGTCAGGTTGGTTATTGTTGCAGCAATGAAGAAATCTCAATATTTGTTCAAAGCGATTTCTTCTTATCGCTTCATAAGTTATAAGATCAAACTCCAAAACTACCTTTTTAAAAAGCACTTTATTTTACTACAAGAATTTACACCTTACTCACTAATACAACATCAAGCTAGATAACAAAAAACGACAAGACTAGAGGGTGAAGCTGTCTTATATAGCGAAGGAATGTATACTCAGCACCTTGTCAGCAGTAGAGGTTGTTGTACCTATGTAACTCCTCCATCCTTAATTTGGAAGCTGTCCTCAGCGATCAGACAGGTAACCGAGGGTAAGGAAATGGACCTTCAACAGGTGGAGAGGCTGCAACTGAAATGTCATCTTCATCTACCTCTATAGTTCTACACCCTTTTAAAATAATATTCTTATAAATATACATTACATAAAAACATAAAGCTATAATAATCATAAAAAAGAAGAAATAAACAGGATTATATTTATG
Source organism: Aradus depressus (assembly GCA_963662175.1). Lineage (NCBI taxonomy): Eukaryota > Metazoa > Arthropoda > Insecta > Hemiptera > Aradidae > Aradus > Aradus depressus. The sequence continues at coordinate 27,424,138 of OY759215.1, forward strand.
AAGAGGAAGTTCATCGAGAATATCTAAAGATTTGATATGAATATTAGCTCTATGAATTTCCTCAAAGGTGAAATTAGTATAATGTTTTTGAACAGGTAGTTCTGAAGGAAGTATTACATTGCTTTCCCAAAACACATGTCGTTGGGCATGATTCAGCAGCTGCTCTCAACTATTAAGAGATAGCAGTTGCGTTAGTTTGGGGTATATTGTAATATTATTATTATTAACAGTAATGGTACTTTTACTAATATTATACATAAGATATTGATTAATAATAGGAATATATTTTACAAATGGGGATAATATTACTTATAACTAGAGACTTACAATTACCTAATTCCTTATCTTCTAATAGTTCATATATACATTTGTTTATAATTGTAGATGTATTTTTACAATAATATTTATCATTTATCAAGTTACAATTACCTGTGAGTAATTCGTTATATCTCATGATGAAGGAAGGGTATTCATGAATTGTAGTAAGTTCATGGTTTTTATAAACAGGATAGGATAAAAGAAAAAATGTTTCGTGGGCTGGGGATTGCAAAGGAAATTGTATGAAATAAGAAATGTATTCACTGTGAACCGAACAGTGCACTGTACCTAACTGCCATAGAACTTCTAGTTCGTTGGATACTAGGGGTACTCGGGAATTTGCTATTATGTCCTCTAGCTCGTTATAAGACAGTATGCTCGAGTGTATTATGCATATAGGTATATGTTTGGTTAATAATAAATGAGTCCTGAATTTTAATGGGAGTGATTCCAGGTGATTTACTTAAGTTAATTATTTTATGTGCTGCCACTGGGACCAGCATTAGAAGGAAGAGCATCTTCTGAAACAGACGGATTTTTAGGTTTAGTGGTTTTCCTTAGTCTTTTGACTCGATTAGGGTGAATTTTAAATGTGCGTTTTTGAATCGCATTCTAGTTTAATGTTCCTACTTTTTTATTTTGATCATAACTTACTTTAAAGAACTTAGGTTTATTCTTTTTATTATAAGTTGTTTTAATGTAGGGTTCTACAGGGATTTCAGTTTCCTTTTCGCGAGTAGTGTTTAGCCTTTCGGTTCTTTTTTGTTTTTCTTCTTCTACTCGATTTTTTACTAATTTATGTACTAATTTTAATTTTTCTAAATAATCATTAGTTCTTTGTTCTATTATTAAAGGTTCTGATAGTTCACTTACAAAGGGATTTTTAGAAACTCCAAACGTTATTTCCATAGGAGTTAGTTTTAAGTTAGAATTCAATGTGTTGTTAAATGCTATTAAGGCTAACTTCATATTGTCTTCCGTTTTTTGACTTTTATTTTCTAGTTGGATAGCGTTTAAAATTTCAATTAGGGTGGAATGGGCTCTTTCAAGTAGCCCTTGAGAGTCTGGGTGACCAGGTGTGATATAGTACGGTTCTACTTCGTATAATTTTAGAAAATCGCGTAAACCTGCGTTATCAAATTCTCGGCCATTATCCATCTGCACGGTTTTAGGTATTGGAAATATAGAAAAGTAATCATTAAGACAAGATTGTATTTCTGTTTGATTTAGGCTACTGAGAGGGTAGGCCATTAATTTTTTTGAAAAACAGTATTATCGTTAGAAATTTACATTTGTTATATTGGAAAGTATCAAGTTGCAATTTCTCAAAAGGTTTTTCGGGAGTGGGCGTGATTTTGTACTCTACTTGAACTGGTTTTCTTTCATATTTCGTTTTTAGACAAACGGAACACTTGTTTACATAATCGGTAATGTCTCTTAGCATAGAGGGCCAATAATATCTTCTTCGGATAAAGTTATAATTTTCGTTTATTCCGCGATGATAAGTTTTTCCGGTATGATAATTTGCGATTATTTCTTTTTGTTCTTCGGGATTAGTGACATCTAAATTTAATTTTTTGTATCTCTTAAGTTTTATTAAGGCAAAGTTATTAATAATCATATTTTTGAAGTTTTCGAACATAGTTTCGTATTGTTCGTATAATGGACCTTCTTTGGAACAGAAAACTCCATAGACTGTGCGTGGTTTTAAATATTGCACACACAGGGTTTTTATTTGCTCAAGATCGGAAGTGTTTCGGATATAAAACGTTAACCTAGTTTTACCGAAAATTTTCTGAGAGGTGGGGGCTTTGTTACCACGTTCTAAAACTAATTGATTCTGTTCTATATTAATAATTTTGTCCTCTTCTGCTATCCCTACTTGCTCGTTCGAACTCTCCTGGGAATGAATTGTTACAAGACTATCATTATCGTCCTCATTATTATTTTCATTTCCGCAATCCCTAAGAAATTCATCCAGCACTTCTTGTGGGTTAATTTCTGTTTGTTCGTCTAGCATATTTATTGGTTGGTCAGTTATTCGTGATAGTGCGTCTGCTACATTGTTAGTCTTACCCTGGACATATTTTATATCAAAATCAAATTCTTCTAGTGACAGTTTCCAACGAATGAGTTTAGAATTTGGTTCTTTAATACTATGTAACCACTGAAGGGGTTTGTGGTCTGTTTGAGCCAAAAATTTCCTGCCGTAAAGGTAGGGTCGAAAATGTTTACAAGACCAGACGATAGCTAATAACTCTTTTTCAATGATAGAGAGATTAACTTCGTGCTTGTTTAATGTCCTCGAAGCATATGCTATCAGCAAATCTTTCCCATCGAATGTTAGTGATAGGACCGCGCCTAACGCGAAGTTAGAGGCATCTGCTGTTAGCGTAAATTGTTTTGAAAAGTCAGGTAATTGCAAGATTGGGTTGTTCTGTAGCAATAATTTGAGCTTTTCAAAAGCTTCTTTATATTCATGATTTTCAGGGTTAATTTTATTGTCCTTTTTTAGTGCGGAGGTGAGAGGCTTAGAGATTTTAGCATAGTCTTTTATCATTTTACGATAGTAACCTGTAAGACCCAAAAACTGTTTGATTTGTTTTACTGTTTTCGGTATTGGGAAATTTTTAACTGCTTCTAATTTTAAAGGATTGGGTTGAATTCCTTTCTCAGAAATTATGTGACCTAGATATAGCAGTTCACGCTTGAAGAACTCCGTTTTATCGAGCTGTATTTTTAAATTATGTTTTTTGAGTTTTTCGAAAACCGATTTTAAGTGCTTTAGGTGCTCTTCTAAGTTGTCTGAAAAAATAATTATATCATCAATATAGACAAGCACGTTAGGGATTCTAGAAAAAATTATATTCATCGCTCGTTGGAATGTTGGCGGTGCGTTTTTTAGGCCGAACGGCATTCGAAGGAATTCATAATGACCGTTTTCGGTTGAGAAGGCAGTTTTCGGTATAGATTCTGGGTCCATCTCAATTTGATGAAATCCAGAGGAATCTATAGCCGAAAAATAAGTCGCCCTCCCGATTTTTCCGAACAAGTCCTCGATATTGGGTAGTGGGTATTTGTCCTCTACCGTCTTATCATTCAGTTTTCGGTAATCCAAAACAACGCGAATCTTCTTTTTTCCAGAAGCGTCGGGTTTTTTGGGAACTACCCATATGGGGGAGTTATATGCCGAATTTGAATATTGTATTATTTTATTTTTTAAAATTTTATCTATTTCTAATTGAACATCGTTACGAAAAACTTGAGGGTATCTGTAATTTTTTGTATATACAGGCAGATCATCCTTAGTATTAATTTTATGTTTTATTAGATCTGTACTGCTCAATTTATCATTTTCGCGCTTTACAATCTCTGGATATTGTTTAACTAAATTTATAATTTTATTTTTTTCTTCTTCGTTCATATGTTCTACGCGCAATAGCTGAGGAATTTCGTTTACTATTTCCCTAAGGTTTTCGGGACGGTTGGTCACGAATTGTTTAGGTTCAAGAACTGTTTCCAATTCTTCTACTTCCATGGGCTCAGGGCAAATGGTCATGAGCTCGTTGCAGTAGGCTACGCACATACATTCATTATTAGTTATGTTAACGATACCTTCTTCAATATTATATCCATTATTTTTAACTGCTTGAATTAATCCGGTCCTCAAGTTGGCAATTGACCTAACTGGCACATTGATTATATTAAAACCTGGGTTCAATTTAATTTCATTATTGTCCATTGAAAATAATAATTGTTTTGAACCGTTCTCGTGTTCTAATAAGTTTTTATCGAAATTTACATTAGCTTTAATTTGGCTTAATGTTTCGTGCCCTAAAAGTACGTCATATTTTGGGGAAAAGTTAAATAAGTACACTTTCATTTTGGGGGTCCTTGGAAAAACTTTTACAGGATCGAATAATATATATTGTGAGCCCTTACTTTTACCATTGGGTGTTTTAACAATGAACTCCTCCTTATATTTAGTGACACCAGGGGGCACTATGGAAGGGTTTATATAATTTTTGAGGGATCCCGTGTCTACAAGCCATTTTCTATTTTTCCAATCTAAAAAATAAGGAAGTGATTTATTGATAACTTGTAATTCAAATTGTCTGGGGGATCTTCTGAGAAATTGGGGTTTGGTCCTAAAAAATGATCTGTCAGTTTGTTCATAGATTCAGTTAGTGAATTAATTTGCGACTGCATTTTTTGTATTTGGTTGTCGTCCTGTACCTCTTGAGGGTTATCCTCTAAATAGGTAATTTCATATGGGGATATAACATTTTTGAAGTCGGGTCTTTTATTTTGTGTACGCATCGAGACCGTATTTTGAGAATTCCATTTAGTATTGGAAAACTGTGGTCTGGGAATAAAAGGAGCTTGTTGGAAATTTCTGTACTGTTGACTTTGATTAGTAAATCTCGGTTGATGGAAAAATGGGGGCTGATATGTTTTTTGTATTGGTCTGTTCTGTCTGGGTTCATAATGGGGAATTTTATAGGGTACTGTTGGTTGGGGATGTCTTTTTAATTCTCCTCCGTTAATCGTGTCGATCGTCGTACTATATTTTAATTGTTGTAACACGATGCTACAATCATTAATTAACTTGTGTCTAGCGTCATCTAAGTCTTGAATTTGCAGTAACTGTAGATGAGAACCTAGCGTGGGCTGAACGCCGTGAACTAATGTTCTAATTAATGTAGCGTTTAGTTTGTGAGTCAAATTTGTCAGTAAGTCACCTGTTATGCCGTCCAATTTATACCGGGTGATAACAGTGGTCCGTTTTTGGTCCAGTCTGTTTAGAAATTCTATGGGGTGTTCCTTAGGGTGAGATCTCATTATGGCTAATTCCGCAATTAGGTCTGGGATTGATCTATTGTCCGCGAAATTCTTTTTTAACGCGCTAATTAAATTTAAAACATTTGAGCAACTATTATTAAATGCTACTGCCTCGGCCGGGCCATCTAGGCGGCACATAGCTGCCTTAAAAAGGAGCCAATGGTTTCCATCCCTTTCTATAATACTTTCATTGCAATAAGTGCTACATAGCTCTTCGCATGTAGCTATAAAATGGGGTAGCTTAAAAGGAGTACCATCATAATGTGGTATATATTTTAAAATTTCATGGGGAAGAGGTTTTGAGACCTGATTTTGTGCCATGTTTGAAGTTAATTGGGGATTGAATTTAGAGGGCTTAATATAAAATTTGGGGTTAGATATAACGAAAGTACTCACAGTTAGATTATTTTGGGAGTCTTCCGGGTCTTCGTCTGATGATGTTGAGGGAGTCCGGCGATCTCTGTAGACGGGCTTCCTGGGGTCGGGGTTGCTTCCTGAAGCCAGTTTAAAGTGGTTTCTGTGGTGGAGCTGAGTTCTATTTCTTCTAATCTTTGGGTGAGCAGACAAAGAGTTGAAACTCACGTTCTTCAGATGCGGGAAGTAGATCACGCAGAAATAAGACAAATGGTCTTATGGAGTAAGTCAATAGGACGTACTTTGGTATGAAGAACTTCTGCTGTTCCTGTTCACGGGCGCCAGTTATAAGATCAAACTCCAAAACTACCTTTTTAAAAAGCACTTTATTTTACTACAAGAATTTACACCTTACTCACTAATACAACATCAAGCTAGATAACAAAAAACGACAAGATTAGAGGGTGAAGCTGTCTTATATAGCGAAGGAATGTATATTCAGCACCTTGTCAGCAGTAGAGGTTGTTGTACCTATGTAACTATGGACAAGCTATTTTTTGTATCCAAACCTTGGTCCCAGTATAACCGCTTAGATAGATATAGCTCGTTATACCCACTCAAAATAAGAGTGGTAATGAAACGAAAATTTCGTCAGACGAGATTTAGGGGTTTGGACAGTTTTTAAAAACGACGTATTTATTGGTTTCTTGAATGAGTAAGTCGATTACTTTATCGTCAAAAAATAATTCGAAAAAGTCAGCAGCAGATTTATTGGTCATGTCCTGAATTTGATGTAATGACTGAAATGGCCGCAAATTTGGCTGAATATCACCTTTTATCCAAGTTTTTTTCTCTTTCGGTCGGAGGTACGTAAGGTTTCTCGTATTTGTAGGAACATGGAACATGAACATCTTCATCTGAATTTCGATTAAATCTGATTTCAGCATCGGCCCGCCTGCGCATGTTATGCTGCCACAGGCGCAGGTCTCCGGACCTCCTATGCACCATAGTCAGTCCGGAAGACCTGCGCCTCCAGGGCCTTTATATATGCTGGGCATGCTTCATCGTCCGCTCCGTGAGGGCGAGCTTTCCCCCCGCAGTTTTTACACTTTGGGGGGTCACTCTTTCCCGGGCAGGCAGCTTTAACGTGCCCTATGGCTGCGCACCATGCACACGCCATCGGTTTGGTGCAGCCCTTCTCCGAATGACCGAACGCTAAACACCTCCCGCACCTCGTGATTTAGAGGCAGTCGCTGACCCGACAGGAGTGCCAGCCCAGCGTTATTCGGCCCGCCTTCAGAAGTGCAGTCCTGGTGATCGGGTCCGCCTCGGCCACCCAGTGGACGTGCGGCTGGCCTCTTGGCCCTTTCCTATATAGGAGTTTGGGGGGTTCCAGTTCGGGATATTGCTTCCTGGACCTCTCTCCAAACTGCTCGGCCGTCCACTCTGCTGGGACGAACCTTATGAGAAGGCGTGGTTTCCTCCTCCCCACCACCTCCACACCTAGTCCCGCCTCGGCTAGAATTCGGCTCGAGGCTAGCGACTGCAGCTCTGCCGCGGTAGTGACTTCCAGGAGGATCCCTCCCCTCCTGGCTGCCCTACTAGATATAATGTTGACCCCAATCTCTTTGGGGGTCAACTTACCGTATGCATCGTCCGTGTGTCCCTCCCTAGGGGTCACCACGGCTACATAGCGCTGCTTCTTGGAGGGGACCGATGGAGCAGCCTTCAACCCGTCCAGTATATTCTTTTTCGTTTTGCCCTTTTTAATGGGCCTGGCATCGCGTTGAGGTGGGGCGGCAGTGGGCGCCGGTGGGTTTCCTGTCTTCCTCTTCTTACCCACCACCTCTGTCCAGGCGGTGGGGTCGGCTGGCAGCTGCTCCAGCTCCATCTCTGAAGGTGGGGGGGATAGGGGAGCAGCAGGGACCGTAGCCTTGGGAGCCTCTTTAAGTACGCTTTCTCTCATGCTACTTACAGTGGGGGCATTTGTAGGTAGGCGTTCTTTCTTTTTCCCTGCCAAAACAGGTTGGGCTGAGGCGTGGTTGGGTGCTTGTGGTTTAGAGGCTCCTGGTTTCCCCTGCTTCGTCGGTAGCCTCTGTCTCGAGGGAAACGAACCTTTCTTCTTCCCTTTTCATGAGCCTCTCCTCCAGGCTTGTGATGGTTTCTGCCTTCCCTAATTGTCCCATTATTATACCGACTAGGCGCCTCACCACATCGTTTATTTCATCCCTTGTCCTTATCGGGAGAGTTTTATTTGTTTTTAGGACACTATCCAGGTGGAACACTAGGTCCCCAACCTCTTCCTTGACAGCCAGTTGTTCAGGCGAGGTTTCAGGAGACGCTTTCCTCTTCTTCCTTTGTCTTAGCTCCCTTGGGATGGCTGTCTTGGGCGTGAGGGTATCTAAATTCCTTGCCTCTCTCCTGGTATGGTCCATCGGGGTGAAGAATTTTTCTTCATCTTGACTCCCGGACACATTCTTCTCTTTCCCAGTTGTAAAGGTTTGCCTCACAATCGGGGCACTGGCAGATCGCTCCGGTGGAGGTGGCGACCTGCCAGGGGTTCGGGCCGGCTTGAAGACGCTTAACCTCCGTTCTTCAGCACTCATTTCGGTGTCTTCCAAAGTTCCTGTGTCAGATTCGTTCAGCGAGAGGCTATTGCCGAGGCCAGCCTTACTATTCTCTCCCGCCGTCCATGCGGGTCTTCCTGAAGCTTGTGGCTCCACGGAGGCCAGGTTGCCTACCTCACGATCCTGCGGTCGCTCGATGACGACGACCGGGAGCCCGCTCGCTCGCTCCCGACCACCGGTACTGGGGATCCGAGCCCCTTTCTTCTCCTTCTGAGAACTCTTTATATTGTTTATTTGCGGCTAACCGCGTTTGGCGGTTTAACTCTCGCCAGAGTTGAAGTGTGTTTCTGTATATGTTCCGGTGTACGTATCGTGTAGTTATCATTCGAGGGTTTCTCCTGCCAACCGCCTCTGCCCCAAGTCCTGCCTTCCTTAGTGCCAGGCTGTTGAGTTCTGCTTCTGTTGAGACCTCCAGGAGGAGGCCCCTCCTCCTTGCTGTTCTGGTGGCTACCACGTTGGCCCCTATGGCTTCAGGGGTCAGCTTGTTGAATGCCTCATTTGTGTGTCCCTCCATAGGGGCCACAACGGCCACAAATTTTCGCTTTTTGGCGGGGTCAGGTGGGGCGGCTCTTATTTTTTCTAATAAGGTACACTTAGTCTTCCCCTTCTTGTTTGGCCGGGCCTGTTGGGGTAGGACGGTAGGAGGGGCAGGCTGTTTGGCTCTTTTCCTCTTCTCTTTTTTCCCCAACACTTCCGTCCAGGCTGCGGGGTCGGCTGGCACGCATGTAGGAGGCTGCCTCCTTGTTAACTTTTTTGGAGGGGTCCAGTAAGAAGGAGCCGACTCTCTCCTGGATCTCGTTAGCCTCCTTCCTGGCAGTCAAGTGATCTATTTTTTCGGCCTCAGGGAATAACCCGTACCCGGATTCCCTGGACCTTTTTGTTCTGGGGGCTCCCGCCAGCTCTGGTACCAGAAAGCCATGCGGTGCTCCCTCCTGTAGGAGGTCAACAATGTCCCATTTTTTCTTTTTGCTATACATTGCCTTTATAGTCGATGGCAGCCTGGGCTTGTCGTGTTAGAGCGGCTCGGCTATCAGCGTGCACCGTGACCACTAGGTCGTCGACATAGGCTACTGCCTTAAATCCACGATCCTCGAGTTCATGGAGCCTCAAAAATCCGTCAGTATGTTCCACAGAGCCGGTCCTAGGATCGACCCTTGCGGGCAGCCACTTGTGATGTCCACTGACGAGCTTGAGTACAGATTGCTTATGGCCGCGGTAGCGACCTCCAGGAGGATCCCTCCTCTCCTGGCTGTCCTACTTGATAAAATGTTGACCCCAATTTCTTTAGGGTTCAACTTATCGTAAGCCTCGTCCGCGTGACCCTCCCTAGGGGTCACCACGGCGACATACCGCTGCTTTTTAGTCGGTTCCAGTGGGGTGGCCCTTATCCTTGCTAGGATATTGGACTTGGTTATCCCCTTCCTTGCTGGCCGGGCTGCCTGTTGGGGTGAGGCGGTAGGAGGGGCCTGCCGCTTCGCTCTTTCTCTCTTCCCCTTTTTCCCAACCACCTCCGTCCAAGCGGTGGGGTCTTCTGGAGGCTGCTCCAGTTCCATCGGGGACATTTTGTTTATTATGTTGTCTAGGTGTCAGGTATTGTTTTAGTTGAGAGACATGTACTTTCTTAGCCTCATCAGGGTTGTGTATATTTTTAATTATATAAGACACGTCTGAAATTTGTTTCACGATTTCGTACGGGCCATTATATTTAAAAGCCAATTTGGCAGAAAAATGTTTGGACTTATCCGATAAGTTGTATGCCCTGAGAAGAACCTGATCGCCTAAATTAAACTGAACATAAGTATGTTTTTTATTGTAAAATTTTTTATACATTTTCGCTTTTTCTACATTTTGTAGTGCCATTTTCCACATTTCAGTTGATGTCCTTTCTTTATCGTTATACTTAATGTCCCATAGTAATTCTAGGGGAGTGTATATAGGTCGTCCAAGAAAAAGCTGTGATGGAGTGAATTGAGTGCTAGAATTTTGGGCTGTATTGAGAGCTAACTGCAACTACTGCAAACCTTCCGACCACTTGGATTGATTAGTTGCATAAAATGCCGTAAGAGCAGTTTTAAGGTCTCGCAAAATTCTCTCAGCTTTACTCGGGTTCGGATAGAAACGTATGAGATAACTTGTTTTAATGGCATGATTTTTTTCTCCAATTATTCGCATTATTCGCGACGTTCTACTTCCAAAATAAGATTTTCCAGTTGGTTTAAATCAACCGGACGTCCCATAAATTGAAAACGGGTGCGCGTACTGAAATTAACTCCTGAGATAATAATGTCTATAATTTCGGTTTCCGAATAATCACCGAGAGAATATCTGCCGATTTTCGAATATCGTATGCATATTCGCGAAAAGATTCGTTCAGCCTCTGAATTCTCAAAACTTTACGCGACACTAAAAATGTTTTCGTACGGACATTAATTAATTGATGAGTAATATAGTTGGGAACATAATTAAACTTCGTTCCAGAACTATTTGACTTTGTCAAAATCTGTGTAAGTATAGAATTTGACTGTAATACAACGATTCGCCTGAAAATTTCGTCGAAATATCTGAAATTATTTAGATTGATATCGTACAATTTTTCGATAAAATTTAATATACTCCAGAGATCATTACTTATAAATACTGGTATTTCCTTAATCATATTTTCTAGATATTTGGGTAATCTATAAATAGTATCAGACGAAATTTCTAATGTTTTATTTACAGGCTGGACCGAGGGAGGAACGCACGGTGCTTGCTGTGTTAAAACGGTTTCGTCCTTTTGAGGAGGATGAGACGTATTTTTTAACATTGAAATTTCTTGGGTAAGCTGTGCGACATGAGTTTGCAAATTTTCATTCGCCTTACTAAGAGTTTGAATGTTATTTAACGAGAGTTCCAGTTTCGCTGACAATTCATCTATATTTTGCGCGTATGCGCGATTTAATTCTTTGGCTTTAGCATTATTTTCCGTAAGCTGCTGAATTTGTTCCGTGTAAAATTCTAACGAGCTCTTACATTGATCGCATTTCCAATTCGCTCTAATTGAGTGCTAGAATTTTGGGCTGTATTGAGAGCTAACTGCAACTACTGCAAACCTTCCGACCACTTGGATTGATTAGTTGCATAAAATGCCGTAAGAGCAGTTTTAAGGTCTCGCAAAATTCTCTCAGCTTTACTCGGGTTCGGATAGAAACGTATGAGATAACTTGTTTTAATGGCATGATTTTTTTCTCCAATTATTCGCATTATTCGCGACGTTCTACTTCCAAAATAAGATTTTCCAGTTGGTTTAAATCAACCGGACGTCCCATAAATTGAAAACGGGTGCGCGTACTGAAATTAACTCCTGAGATAATAATGTCTATAATTTCGGTTTCCGAATAATCACCGAGAGAATATCTGCCGATTTTCGAATATCGTATGCATATTCGCGAAAAGATTCGTTCAGCCTCTGAATTCTCAAAACTTTACGCGACACTAAAAATGTTTTCGTACGGACATTAATTAATTGATGAGTAATATAGTTGGGAACATAATTAAACTTCGTTCCAGAACTATTTGACTTTGTCAAAATCTGTGTAAGTATAGAATTTGACTGTAATACAACGATTCGCCTGAAAATTTCGTCGAAATATCTGAAATTATTTAGATTGATATCGTACAATTTTTCGATAAAATTTAATATACTCCAGAGATCATTACTTATAAATACTGGTATTTCCTTAATCATATTTTCTAGATATTTGGGTAATCTATAAATAGTATCAGACGAAATTTCTAATGTTTTATTTACAGGCTGGACCGAGGGAGGAACGCACGGTGCTTGCTGTGTTAAAACGGTTTCGTCCTTTTGAGGAGGATGAGACGTATTTTTTAACATTGAAATTTCTTGGGTAAGCTGTGCGACATGAGTTTGCAAATTTTCATTCGCCTTACTAAGAGTTTGAATGTTATTTAACGAGAGTTCCAGTTTCGCTGACAATTCATCTATATTTTGCGCGTATGCGCGATTTAATTCTTTGGCTTTAGCATTATTTTCCGTAAGCTGCTGAATTTGTTCCGTGTAAAATTCTAACGAGCTCTTACATTGATCGCATTTCCAATTCGCTCTAATTGAGTGCTAGAATTTTGGGCTGTATTGAGAGCTAACTGCAACTACTGCAAACCTTCCGACCACTTGGATTGATTAGTTGCATAAAATGCCGTAAGAGCAGTTTTAAGGTCTCGCAAAATTCTCTCAGCTTTACTCGGGTTCGGATAGAAACGTATGAGATAACTTGTTTTAATGGCATGATTTTTTTCTCCAATTATTCGCATTATTCGCGACGTTCTACTTCCAAAATAAGATTTTCCAGTTGGTTTAAATCAACCGGACGTCCCATAAATTGAAAACGGGTGCGCGTACTGAAATTAACTCCTGAGATAATAATGTCTATAATTTCGGTTTCCGAATAATCACCGAGAGAATATCTGCCGATTTTCGAATATCGTATGCATATTCGCGAAAAGATTCGTTCAGCCTCTGAATTCTCAAAACTTTACGCGACACTAAAAATGTTTTCGTACGGACATTAATTAATTGATGAGTAATATAGTTGGGAACATAATTAAACTTCGTTCCAGAACTATTTGACTTTGTCAAAATCTGTGTAAGTATAGAATTTGACTGTAATACAACGATTCGCCTGAAAATTTCGTCGAAATATCTGAAATTATTTAGATTGATATCGTACAATTTTTCGATAAAATTTAATATACTCCAGAGATCATTACTTATAAATACTGGTATTTCCTTAATCATATTTTCTAGATATTTGGGTAATCTATAAATAGTATCAGACGAAATTTCTAATGTTTTATTTACAGGCTGGACCGAGGGAGGAACGCACGGTGCTTGCTGTGTTAAAACGGTTTCGTCCTTTTGAGGAGGATGAGACGTATTTTTTAACATTGAAATTTCTTGGGTAAGCTGTGCGACATGAGTTTGCAAATTTTCATTCGCCTTACTAAGAGTTTGAATGTTATTTAACGAGAGTTCCAGTTTCGCTGACAATTCATCTATATTTTGCGCGTATGCGCGATTTAATTCTTTGGCTTTAGCATTATTTTCCGTAAGCTGCTGAATTTGTTCCGTGTAAAATTCTAACGAGCTCTTACATTGATCGCATTTCCAATTCGCTCTAATTGAGTGCTAGAATTTTGGGCTGTATTGAGAGCTAACTGCAACTACTGCAAACCTTCCGACCACTTGGATTGATTAGTTGCATAAAATGCCGTAAGAGCAGTTTTAAGGTCTCGCAAAATTCTCTCAGCTTTACTCGGGTTCGGATAGAAACGTATGAGATAACTTGTTTTAATGGCATGATTTTTTTCTCCAATTATTCGCATTATTCGCGACGTTCTACTTCCAAAATAAGATTTTCCAGTTGGTTTAAATCAACCGGACGTCCCATAAATTGAAAACGGGTGCGCGTACTGAAATTAACTCCTGAGATAATAATGTCTATAATTTCGGTTTCCGAATAATCACCGAGAGAATATCTGCCGATTTTCGAATATCGTATGCATATTCGCGAAAAGATTCGTTCAGCCTCTGAATTCTCAAAACTTTACGCGACACTAAAAATGTTTTCGTACGGACATTAATTAATTGATGAGTAATATAGTTGGGAACATAATTAAACTTCGTTCCAGAACTATTTGACTTTGTCAAAATCTGTGTAAGTATAGAATTTGACTGTAATACAACGATTCGCCTGAAAATTTCGTCGAAATATCTGAAATTATTTAGATTGATATCGTACAATTTTTCGATAAAATTTAATATACTCCAGAGATCATTACTTATAAATACTGGTATTTCCTTAATCATATTTTCTAGATATTTGGGTAATCTATAAATAGTATCAGACGAAATTTCTAATGTTTTATTTACAGGCTGGACCGAGGGAGGAACGCACGGTGCTTGCTGTGTTAAAACGGTTTCGTCCTTTTGAGGAGGATGAGACGTATTTTTTAACATTGAAATTTCTTGGGTAAGCTGTGCGACATGAGTTTGCAAATTTTCATTCGCCTTACTAAGAGTTTGAATGTTATTTAACGAGAGTTCCAGTTTCGCTGACAATTCATCTATATTTTGCGCGTATGCGCGATTTAATTCTTTGGCTTTAGCATTATTTTCCGTAAGCTGCTGAATTTGTTCCGTGTAAAATTCTAACGAGCTCTTACATTGATCGCATTTCCAATTCGCTCTACGCTCTCTATTTAATCTAATAAAATTTTCACGCTTTTTAAGGTTATCGCATGAAAAATGCAAATATATTTTTACAAGCTGCGCAAATCGCGGCATCTTCCCCGACAACTGCGAGATGGCAAGTAAAACAAGTTTCATCACCGGCATTAAGAGTGAAATCGGTCTCGCGTGAAACTTGGACAAACTGCATAATTATAGAATAAATTTCAAGATTTTATTGAAAAAGAGTGAAAAATAAATAAAATTATTACTTCGTAATATTATATAGTTTAGTTTGGAGCTGCTGATTCCAAACGTACTCGAACTTAGAACTGAAAAATCCTGACTACCTATTTATATTATATTTTAAACATTTCATATATGAAAATGCGTATGTTAATAAAATATATATATATATTTTTTTGTTTACTTTTTACTACCAGCATGCAGTTAGAACATTCATTTACATTAATAAAAAAAAATAACATATACTTGATTCAAATGAAAATTATATATCACATTTCACAAAAAAAAAATATTAGTACTTTAATTACAAATCAAAATTTCTTAGTAAATTAATTAAATTTTGTTACTGTGAACGTAATCACTCTCTGCTACCATTTGTCACCCTACCCTTCTCAAGGTTTTGCCCTTGGAGTCAGGGTAGGAAACAAGAAAGGGAAGAAACCAACAACCAGATTGACAAATAATGAATTATATTTTAGTGAAAGACACATATAAACAATTGCTCCCAGGAAATAATTATTAATATAGATACTTAGATGGTTTGGCACGAGCCGCCTCCCAACGTCCGTCCAGCATGAGACCTCAAGCGTTCCTACCCCCCACCAGATATCACCGCCCATACCCTCTCTCTGTCCTCTCAAGTGAGAGGGGGAACAGGGGCCGTGTAATCGATTTCCTATATATCAATTTCGGAACAATTGCAAGTCCCCTTAATGAACTAAGGAAAAAGGACACCCCTCTTATTTGGACGGAAGCAGCTGAAAATGCTTGGCTCGCTCTTCGAGAGAGTATTACAAAACCGCCTATACTGTCGACTCCTAATTTTTCCGCGACTTTTGCTGTGTTTTGCGATGGCGCTACAAATGGCGTATCAGCAGTTCTGACTAACGTGACGAATGGGGATTGTTATAAACCCATAGCGTTCGCTTCACGTAAAACAAAGAATGCTGAACAAAATTACTGTGCGTACGAGCTCGAAGCACTGGCGATAGAGTTCGCATTGGAAAAATTTAGGGTTTACCTGGAGTCTGGAGTATTTGAACTCCATACTGACCACCGAGCACTTACAAGCATGATAGACATGCAGGCTCGTGGAGGTCGGTACGCCCGTTTCGCTCTTAAATTGATGTATTTTCAGTATAATGTACATCACATATCTGGGAAAGCGAATTCTTTGGCAGATTTTCTTTCGCGTCACCCAATTAATGGAAACTTAGGAAAACAGGCAGAAAAACAGATGAATGTCCTGCAGGATTTACCCGAAGTTTTTAATTCCTTAAGTGACGAACAAGTGAAAGATCCAGATCTGGCCAAAATAATTAATAGTATAGGGCGTGGAGAGATTGTTGAGGGATATAAGTTGAATAATAACATATTATATTATGATATAGGGAAACAAAAGTTCCGAGCAATAATTCCCGAGAACTTAAAACAAACAGTTTTTAATTATTATCATGCTTCCACCATAGGTAGACATTTAGGTATCTCTAGAACTATAAATAAAATTAGAAATTTATACCATTTTAAGGGTTTAAAACGCTACGTCTCTGACAATGTGAAGAGTTGTTGTGCTTGTGCACGATCGAAACCGGATCAACGACTTCCGTATGGAAACATGTCCAGTTTTGAAGCTACTCGACTGGCAGAGCGATTGTTTATAGATTTGGCTGGACCGTTACCCAAAAGCGATGGTTTTTTCGTACATTTTTGTTGCAACTGACGACTTTTCCAGGTTCGCTTTTGTAACCCCTATTCGAAAACCGACAGCACAAACGGTCATTATAGAATTTCAGAAAATTGGCTTTTAAATATAATGGCCCGTACGAAATCGTGAAACAAATTTCAGACATGTCTTATATAGTTAAAAATTTACACAATCATAAGAAGAGCTTGTTTCTCATGATCAGACAGTGAGGAATATGTATCAGTCTTGCTTAATGCCGTATAAGCCCATAGAATAGCAACCAATTGGACTAGGAGCCACTTTTGAGGCACTATGAGCATTGCTAAATGAGCTAGCAATATAGTCATCTATTGTATTGATGAAGGCATTATTGGCGCCATAACACTTCTGAATTTTTCGAAATGCCTGACTCATTTCCACATCCTTAACAAATGCCTGTTTAGAAAAAGCAAAGTAACATTCTGAAGCATATGAGTCCTCGACCTTGATGAGATGTCCGAATTTCTCGCCTATAGATGAAATGCTCTTGAGGAGAATTGTCTTAAGCTGATCTATGGACTGCTGCTCAAGAACCACAGGGGGAATTTGTACAGTGACTCTTAAATCATCCCCTTTGCACAATATGTAGTACGGATACGGAAAATCCTTCATACACACCTTAATTTGATGTGTATACACATAAAGCCAGGAATCTTGGTTAAGACCCTCTACTAACAGCTCTGTCACGCAATCTATTGTTCAATGCACTTGCATCAACGTTAATTATGATAGTCTTATATCCAGGATATGCCCTTCCCATTTTTCGATATGCATATAATTTCCTTGTGAGTGCTAATTCTGACTGGGTCATGGCGTGCTCTTCTGAATAATGATGCAGAAATTCAGCAGCATTTGACTCTTGAATAATGCTCCTAGCCCTGTCCTGAAGAGTCTTGCATCCGAATCCTCGTGCATTGATCTTGTGCTCTTTTTCTTTGGGAACTAATCAAATAACTAACAGATCTTCAACCATCGACCAGTCTCCTCCGATATATTCTTGGAGATGCATCTGGTGATCCGTCTTTGCCTCAGGAAGAAGCAAGTAAGCCGTCCAGTCTGACTTAGAAGAAGATCCTTCCAAGTATTTTGATATGACTTTCGATCATAACAGTGATACAGTCCTATCTTTAATATATGGGAAGAAATTTTCCAGATAGTCAAATTCGATGTTCTTCTCCAATGTTACGCCATCATAATCTGTTAATGGGATGACTCCATACTTTTGTTGATGTCTTCGATTTCTGGGATCTACATTAAGAAGGCATGCCATGTTCAGGGATTTCTTGTGAGAAGATAGGCTTACTAAAGGCTATTTTCCATGTCTCTTAAGGAAGGCCCTGATAAAGTGCTCCTTTGCAAATCTAGCACAGTCTGCGACAGCGCCCAAGTTTACGGGTCGATCTTCTGTGGTCTTTTTCTTGAGATCCATTGCACCTTCTTTTATATTACAGAAGGGATGGCCACAAACTCATGCATGAAAGACTCATGCATGAATTGGTCAAATGTTGTTGAAGAGCTGATCCCTCGTATTGAAACTCAGTCGCGTCATATACCCCCTCGATTAATGTCTCCAGAAATGCCTTGTTCCTATATCCCTCTATGGAAGATAACGATTCTCCTATTACCAGGGCTTCTAACACCTTTGATATATGAAAGAACTGTTGTCCATATTTTTCGGCTAGTTTCATCCAGACTTTAATAAATTGTACCGTAGTAGAGTAAGCGTCAAGTTCATAGTAAGATCGATTGTCACTCAACTTATTATGCATTAGAAGAATGTAATATCGAGGATAGAAGTATTGCATGTGATTATAGTATATAACACAGCTATTTCTACTCCAGTAAATTGACATCCCTAAGCATTTAATTCCTGTAGAGCCAAGAGCTGGACGGAATCATCGTACACCAATGTTCGCAACTCATCCGCCACTCTCTTACGCCTATTCATGTTGTGCTGGACAACGTGGGTTCCGGTGCGCTCCCTTTCTCTACCCGCCATAGTCCGTGCGCGAGGCTAGCTTCTCGAGCGCGCGGATATATGACGGGCATGTCGCGCTATCAGCGCTATGGGTCACGCCCGTTTTCCCGGTGCCACAGTTGCAACATTTCGGCGGCAACGCTTTCCTTTTACAGCTGGCGCTGTCGTGCCCTGTCAATGCGCACCAAGCACACACCTTCTCCTTGCTTGGGCAGCGCTTCTCCGGGTGGCCGAATCCATGACATTTGCCACATCTGGTTACATCCAGGCAGTCTCGCACAGCACATGTGTACCAGCCTAGGGTGATCCTGCCTGAGGTGATGAGCGACCTCCGTGTCGCAGGGGTGGTCTCAACCACCCAGCGCACAGTCGGTCCGCCGGGGGGGCCCTTCCTATAAATAGGGACTATGGGGGAGAGGGCGGGGAACTGGGCTTGAAACCTCCTAGAGAGATCCTCGGCCGACCAACCCGCTGGCCACATCGCTAGGCGCGGTTTTCTTCTGTGTATCGCCTCCGCCTTCAGGCCCAACTCTGGGAGTCGGGCGTTGGACGTCAGCGCAGCGAGTTCCTCCGCCGAGGACACCTCCAGGAGGATTCCTCCCCTCCTGGCGGGTCTACTATTTTTCATTGTGATCCCGAGCTCTCCCGGGGTCACCTGGTCTAGTGCGTCCGCGAGCGGACGTGTGTTTTCTTTGCTTGACAGCTCGACCACAGCCAGAAACGTCTTCGAGCGATTCAGGTTCTCCCCGGCTGTGGCTAGTTTTCTCAGGACATCCTCCTTCCTCTTGGTGGGGGGAGGCGGTCTTCGTCCCGGGTGGGGTGCCACCGCTGCTGGTGCTGCTGCTGGGTGCTGAGCGGATGTCGCGGACCTCTTCTTCTTCTTCATCGCCACCGTCGTCCACGGAGTGGCCTCAGGATATTCGTCTTCGGTAAGGGGGGGGGGCGGGGGAGGAGAGGACGGGAAGGGGGTCTCGTTCATCTCCTTTCCTCGGTTGGGTGCAGAAGGGGGGGCGTTGGGGTTTTTTATGGTTTTTGGGGAGGGGAGCGTTGGTCTTCTTTGCCCTGTCCGCTCCTGTACTAGGTGCGGGGGAGGGGGGGGGGCTGCTGCGCATGTCGTCGTGCTCTTCGCCGCTTCTCTTTTCTTTTTCGCAACTTGTTTCACCGGTTCCTCTCCCTGCGGAGCCCTGTGCAGGGGGAGGGGATGGGGGGGGGGGGGGGGGGGGGGGGGTCCTTTGGTCCCCCGGATGGGCCTGCGATATTGGCTTTCTCCATTGCTCGTTGTACCTCACACTGTACAAGCTGATCTCAACAGCAAAAAAAGCGGCGCACCTTCAGTTTCATTAATATTTTTTATTTGAATGCTAGAAGTTGTCCAATTTTTTTTTATCCTTAGAATACTTAAAATACTGTATAGAAAAACAGCAAAATGGATCAGAACATTATTTTATAAGATAAAAAAACATTATTTAATTTTAAAAAACAGAATACCTACTTTATTTTTTTTTAAATGTTACATCAGATTTCTTCCAATAACTGAAATGTCCACACGCCTTTTCTTCCTTAGTAACGAGTGTTACCTCCTCTTGCTTCAATAACTGCTTGTCTTCTAGACATGCTTCTGATGAGACTAGCCACGCTTCCTTGAGGCATCCCGTCCCATTCATCTACCACAGCAGTTCTCACTTCTTGTAAGTCAAGGGGAGGGTTTGGTCTGCGGCGGATGCACCTTTTCAGCTCGTCCCAAAGGTGTTCAATAGGATTAAGGTCAGGGCTGCGGGCTGGCCATTCCAGGGTACAAATACCGACCTCATTAAGGTATTCAGATACCACATTTGCAACATGCGGCCGAGCATTGTCCTGCATGAAGATAAAATCTTCCCCGATTAATGGAGCAAAAGGCATCACATAATCTTGTAGGACTTCAGCCACATACGCATGTGCATTCAGGGTCGGCCTCCTCCAATACAATTGAAAAAGAAGGTGCGCCGCTTTTTTTGCTGTTGAGTGTATTATTGGTCAGGCGTTCGTCCAAGTGTCTTGTTAGCCGTTGTTCGACGCGATTGAGCGCCCCCGTCGCGACTAACAGGCCTTGCATCATGCCCTGCAAGCGTCCAAGAGTATTCAAAACCATATTCTTAGTTCCCACCGGCAATGTCTTATTTGCCAGTAGGGCCTTCGTTGCTTCCTTTACTAGGTCGCAGGCCTCCTCATCCAAAGTTGTGGTTTCAGGTGATTCCACCATCTTTCTTTTACTAATTCTCTGTGGTCTCGGCCCCTCCACGCCCCGTGGGGTCGAGAACGTTTCACCTGCGTCATCAGATAACTGAGCCGATGTTTGGTTATTCTCGCTAGGTATGAGGAAAGCCCTAAGGGGCTTCCCACTTTCACACTTAGACCAATCAGGTTTCAACTTTCGGGTGGTAGTCCCGCTCCCTGATTTAAGGTTAGGAGCGCTAACCGTCCTTTCAGGGGGTGGTGGAGTTCTCCTAAGCGCACGGGTGGGTCTGAAGCTGCCTCCAGTCACCGATGTAGCGCTAAGCTGTGTCACCTTTATTCCTGAAGTCTTAGGCGGCTTGGAGGCCAGGTCTGCCACCTCTCAAGTCGCTGCAGTCGCCTGATGTTAACGGCTGGGAGCCTGCATGCTCACTCCCAATCGTCATGGGTTCCTCATTTTCTGAGCTGGGTAGCTCGAACGGAGTTGGCACTTGATTTATATTTGTGTCTTTCATTTTGTTTATTCGCGGTTAGTGTGTCTATGTAATTGGAGGTAGGATATAAAGGAAAGGAAAGGTGTAATTCAAGGATAGGGAGGGGAGGTTACGGTGTATGGAATGAAGGTGCTTGGAGTCACCTCCCCTCAAACTGCTCTCCTGTCCAGTCCGCTGGGACAAACCTGATTAACATGCGAGTGTTTCTCCCGCCAACCACCGCTGCCCCAAGTCCTGCCTCCCTTAGTGCCAGGCTGGTGGTTAGCGCCTGGAGTTCTGCTTGGGTTGAGACCTCCAGGAGGAGGCCTCCCCTCCTTGCTGTTCGGGTGCCCACCACATTGACCCTTTTGGCTTTCGGGGTCAGCTTATTAAAGGCCTCGTTTGAGTGTCCCTCCATAGGGGCCACCACGGCCACGAAACTCCGCTTTTTAGCGGGGTCTGGTGGGGCGGCCCTTATCTTTTCCAAGATGGCTCTCTTATTTTTCTGCTGGCCGGGCTGCTTGTTGGGGTGGGGCGGTTGGAGGGGCTAACTGTTTTGCCCTATTCCTTTTCGCCCTCTTGCCCACCACCTCCGTCCAGGCTTCGGGGTCCCGGGAGGGGTTGACTAAATTAGTTACCCTCTCCTTTGGGTTTTTGGTTCCCTTCGGCGGTTGAATAACCACCACGGACTGGGCGGGCTTAACGGCCCGCTGGCCTAAGCTGAGGGGGGCGGTGAAGCTAATAAGGTGACTGCGGACGCGCCCTTGGGCATGGGAGGGAGGGGGGGCAGAGTCTGACGCTGCTCGATAGCGGCCAGAGTAGCCTCTATCCTTTCACTAGCAGAGGAGGAAAAAGAAAAAGAGACTGAAATAGAATTTAAAGAAAAACTATAAGGAAAATCCAAAGACAGTTCCAATTAATAATTATTATTGTTAAATATTATTATTAAATGCTCGTGCGACCTGTGATTAATAAAAACTACCACTTACTTGGTGTCCTGATATATCTGTAGCGGGTGAGAAGGCTGGGAGTGGAGCTAGACCTTCACCATTCGGAGGTTGGACCTGGACCGAAGTGGGCCTAGCTAGGTGTGGTTCCCTCGCATCCATTTTCCCGCCCCCGGGACTCTTTTGGGTGCCTATTGGTTGTTCAATCCCCCACCCTTGCATTCCCCTTACGGTTGGGGTCTTCCAAAGACTTCCGGTGGACTTCCTGCCTTCCAATTCAACTATTTTCACTTCACTGATTATAATTATTTTAAAACAATTAATATCCCTAATTTTGGGTATTACAGTCTGTTTTCTCGTTTATTGTGGTGCCCTGTATCATAATGATATATACTGTAAATCACCTCTAGCATGTATCCTTGTGCCAGGTAGTCTCTCTGCATAATATGCTTTTGTTGTTGAAATCTTATTGCTTTATTTTATTGTATTGCTGGCAGTTTGGACAACGTCGTGCGTTTGCTTTGCAATCTGAGAAGGGGTGATTTCCAGCACATTTATTGCATACTTTGCATGCTGTATCCAGAACAATTTTTGGAACAAAAACTCCAAAAAAGTTTTATATACAAGTTAAAGTATCATTCTTACTAGTCACTAGTTTCTATCATCGCATGTCTGGCATTCAAGTTATACATGGAAATGAAGATATCTTTTATTATAATTTCCGACTCCCTGCAGCTGTCTACACCGATTTGTTCAAGTAAAGTTGAAATCAGATTATTTTCATTGACCGTGTCTGGGATATTCTTTATGATTAAGTTTCTTAATATGCGGCTTTTTGTTATTAATTTCATTCTTCATTTTTTCTTGTTCAGTCACAATGTGCTCTATGCCGATCTTTAGTTTTACTGGATTTAGTTCCTCTTTGAATTGTTCTCTTATATTTTCTATTGAGCTTATTCCATTTTTTAATTTAACAATTGATTTATACTCTTTTAGGGATCCGATTTTTTTATTACTTCTGCATAATTCTTACACTTATCCGGTGTTTTTAAATTCAAGCTCTCCTGCAGTTTCTTATTTTTCTCCACTAATTATTTCATAATTTCACGTATAGTTTTTATCCCTTCTAAACACGAGTCCTTTAGTGATTTATCTAAAGATTTAATATAATAAACTTCACTAGTTCGTTTTGTAATCGCACCTCACTGTTCACCATATTAGAAACTTGTCAACAATCACGATTTTTAATTCGGTTATAGGGCATAAACGTATTTTATTAATCATTATTGTGCCTGTGAATCCCATGCCGCCATCCTTCAAACATTTGGCTAAATAGAGGGAAGAAAAATACCGGTCAACATAAATTTGAAATAAAGCTTTTGGTAAGCCTTCTACCAACTTGAAAATGACATGTCCATCCTAGGTCTATTTTTTGCCCTATTTTCATCTTTCCCGCCATAAGGAAAAACTTTTACTATTGATAGAACCGGTTTTCAACGCAACAGCGTCATCATCAGTGGCACATCTATGATAGGATAAATATAATATAAGTCACTGGACAAGTTGACAAAAAAAAGATTAAAGTCACGATGAGCCGCCATTAAAGATAGGTATTTGATTCTGATTGGATGATGGAAGATTGGAGTCAAAAGTAACAATATCCCATGGAGATTGCTAGTTCTGGCTCCAACCAGGAACTTTGACCCTTCGAATAGACTGGAAAAAAAGTTATGACTCTGAATAGTTTTTAATATGATGATAAAACAGGCCAGAAAAGAAAAATTTGAACTTAAAACCCATTTTTGACAAAAAATGAGAGTGTCACTTTTTATTTATATCCATATATATGGATATAAATAAAAAGTGACACTCTAATTTTTTGTCAAAAATGGGTTTTAAGTTCAAATTTTTCTTTTCTGGCCTGTTTTATCATATATATATATATATATATATATATATATATATATATATATATATATATATATATATATATATATATATATATATATATATATATATATATATATATATATATATACTATATATGTATATGAGTAGGTTAGAACCAAACGTGACAATCTCCTTTAGGAAAAGTTGACAAAGAATTGTTTTTTTTTTCTTATTTTAACTATAATTTAGTAGCATGTTTCAGGTTTTTCATTTTTCACCCATTCGTATTTTATTTTATTTATCCTAAGTTTTCCCAAGAAAAAATGATTAAAACATGGGCCAAACTCTCTTAAAAATCACATAAGGAATTTTTTTTTTAAATTAAATATCAATTTATATAGATTAGTAATTGGGATTGAGAACTGTTATAAGACATTTGTTAAGAGTAATATAATGTTGAAAAACAAAACATGAAGTAGTATTATTATTACAATTAAATTATATTTAACAACTAATGTTTATGAAGGAATTACGTTTTTTTATATAATTGGATTTCTCTATTTATGGAACATTGATTTTGTAATGGCTATTTTTGATATATTAAATTAATAAAATAATAATAATGTTTTAAAGTATATATATATATATTTATTATATTAGTATATACATTATACTATACAATAAATTAAATGTGTGTTAATATGTTAAATATTTTTGTGATAAAAGATACTATATGTCCGTCAGCGATTGGATGGCTCATGTTGAGTAAAGTATTGATGGGGTTGATAAGAATGGAATTTCTATGATTGAGGGTTGTTATATTACCTTTCCTAAAACAGTAAGTTGACCTGTAACTGAAGGTAAACTATGTTTTCGAATATAGTAAACAAAATAATGTATCAAAGAGAAAAGAAAAAAAAAATGAATAATGTGAAGAATGAATATTTTCAGGTGGTATAATATTAAATAGCTACCTAGTTTGTGTGGTATATAGGGTGGGCAACGGCCTGGTGCGCCTTCCAATCACGGACATAAATAATTAACCTATTTTTATTATTACAATTAAATTATCTTTAACAACTAATGATTTGCACTAATGTTGATAAAGGAATTACGTTTTTTATGTACTTAGATGTCTTCTATTAATGTAACTTTGTTTTTGTAATGGCTATTTTTGTAATAAAAAAAATTTAATAAAATAATGTTCTAAAGTATGATTGTTGACATTTTTAGATATCCAAATAATATGTAATAATTATTTGTACTGCAGTGCATTTAGTATTTTTTTTGTATGTCCTATTCTTCTTTATTGTTGTCGTGGACTATTTGGTACCTTTGTGAGGAACCTTCACCCCTGAGCTGGGACCTGCCCGGTATCCTGGAGGGAGATGGCGGTAAATGGACGCGCGATGCCAGAAGGAGCGGTCAAACTGCGCCTTAGTCCTTAAATTCCCGGTAACTCAGATGAAAGTTTTTCGGAGAAAAAGTTACTTTTAATGATTATATTGATCTATTGTTTTTTTTATTTTCTTCTCTTTTCTAAAATCCGCGTTTTAGTCGTTGTCTCATACAAATTATAAAAAAGGATTCACAGACAGTAGTAACTTGATTATCGACCGTCCCACGTCAAACTGAGCAATAAAGGAAAAAAATTATAATTTCACCATTTCCAATTTTGTTGCTCACGTGAGAGATGCCACATTTATGAACAAATCCATTTTTCAGAGATCAATTAGTTAAATAATTGGAAAAGCACTTCTGTTTGGTATTGGCAGTACTGCAGCGTTCCATTTGCCGCACATGTGCACCATAATAATGAACACGAACCATAAATAATATATTTTTTTCTATGGCTCCATTTAAATTCAGAATTGTCGAATCTCGAGCAAATTATTATTATTCAAATTCTGATAATTATGGGTGCCTGTGATTTGTGTTATTTTGGCGTTAAAATCAAGATTTGATTGTTCTCAGTCCCCGATTATATATTTTAAAGTTCCTTATTGTAATTTTTAAGGGGAGAGCTTGGACCCAATATTTCAACTATCACTCAAACAAAGCAATAAACATTCAATTTGGGAATTCATTCTTGACTTAATTTAAAATTTTGGAATTTTCTTCTTTTTTTTTTCATTATGCTTAGGAATCATATAAATAATTTATATGCGTATAAGTAATATTTTTCAACTTATTGACAGGTAAAAATTTAGACGAGCTAAGAGAAAGTCTTCTTAAAAAAATTCATTCCAGCACTTATATAAGTGAATCTGATTTTGTATTGCTGTGTGCTCTTCGTCGTAGAAGGAATAGATGTAAAGTACGTAAATAATATGTCAAAATATTTATGGTACTATTATTGCTAATAAAATGTATTTAAAGTTATTGTCATTTGAATAAATGTTATATTTTGATCGGAGACATTTTCTGTTTATTTTTTCTTAATTACTGTTTCATTCATTTAAATGATTCCTTGAATAAATGATAATAATTTATCAATAAACTAATATTTTGTTATGAAATGTTTTTATTTACCTTTCTTATACCTCAATTGTATATATACAAGAGAAGGTGTCTCACACAGGTTACATCGTCAGAAAAGTTGGCATATCTCAATTTAGAATATAGCAGGAGGAAAATACAGAATTCATTGCAGAAATAATTTTATTCACTACTAAAAGATATTAAATGGCATGTCTATTTCTTATTTCACAACGGAAAAATCTATAACTATTTAGATCTACTATATTAACAGATATTTCCAATCTCCTTAATTATGATATATTATATCATTATTACATAATTTATTTGCTGATCTTTATTTAGTTATTATGACTCATACCCGGGCTTTAACTATGAGGTCAGATCGCCTACTACCAGAGCCCTCTTTCCTCACTCTGATGGACATGAGCCCGACTGTAGAGTCTCATAGTAGTGTCGGAATCCTAAATTTTGCCTACCCTAAATTTTTTATTCACCTAGGGCAGGGCTAGGAGCAGAGATGGGCATAATCATAATCAATGATTAAGATTACGATTATGATTACGATTACAATTTAAAGAAAATTAGGTGATTACTTGAGTACATGATTGTAATCGTAATCACGGTCATGATTATGATTGTAATCATGTAATCGTAATCATGAAATCATAATCACAATGTTCACATGATTACACAGCGCGAACCATCGCCTTCGATTTCCTTTCATTTTAAAATGTTTTATTTTTTACACTAATAAGAAATTTTTTTTAATTTTATCACGTAACCAAAGTGCTATTACCATTTTTTTTTAAATTTGAAACCCACGAAATCCCCCGATTACATGATTGCAATCGTAATCACGATTTCTGATTACGATTATAATCATGTAATCATGTTTCAATTTTAGCTAGATTCACAGTGCGATAGTATCAAATATAAAATAGCAGTGATGATTAAGTTTTATTTTCTCTGTAATCATTTAATCATTGATTACGATTATGCCCATCTTTGGCTAGGAGTACCTGACGTCGTACAGACTCGGGACCATCACTTAACGTCTCATCCGAAGCATACTTTTTTTTTACCCCCCAGATAAAATAAACTAAGGGCCTCGGTCGGATTTTGAACCCGCGATCTTGAGCTCTGTAAACAAGCATGCATACCACTGAGCTACCACCGCACTCTGCTGATCTTTATTATACATAAACAATTTGTTCTTTATATCGATCATTGAGTCTCTAGACGAATGGTTTTACACAGAGGTCGACTCATAAAATATGTTCTACAAAAAAAAGTATTATAATCATTATAAGAAAATAATTGTATATAGTTCAGCAAATAAATCTTGGATACTGACGGTGGAAGTTCTTCCCGAAACGGTCTATAATAATTGCTACGTTGTAAAAAACCAAAAATATATATACAGGTATAAATATATATATGGATTGAAGGAAATCGAGGTTCTGTCGTGTAAAAGAAAAATGCAAAATTTAGCCAACGTTTCGAAAACTATTTTCTTCTTCATGTCCTACAGAATATAAACAAACAAATTAGACATTATGGACAATTATATAAACAGATACTTTATAATAATTTGAAAAAGAGATGGAAAACATTTTTTTAACATAAATGAAAGAGAGAATAATAATAAATAAATAATAAAAATAAATACAACTTTTGAAAGTAGTAATAAACTATATACAACGATATATCGTCACCTTAATACTACAACTAGACATCTCGAAATTATTATTTTTGAGAAAAACGCAAATCTTTTTCTTTTTTTTAATCAGCCGTTGTAGAATGACCCAAATTGAACTACTGACATTTTTACATAAGTTCTTAACATATTTTCTTAGAGTTGTCTACTTCTAGCACAACAAAGATACCTGCAAAATACAACTAATGGTACAATTATCCCATAAATGCCGATTTTCGAGTTATCGTTGTAGTATTAAGGTGACGATATATCTCTCTAAATAATTAAACTACTATTACTACTTTCAAAGGTTGTATTTATTTTTATTATTTATTTATTATTATTATTTTCCTCTCTTTCATTTATGTTAAAAAATTGTTTTCCATCTCTTTTTCAAATTATTATAAAGTCTCTGTTTATATCATTGTCCATAATGTCTAATTTGTTTGTTTATATTCTGTAGGCCCTGAAGAAGAAAATAAATAGTTTTCGAAACGTTGGCCAAATTTTGCATTTTTCTTTTAC
This sequence comes from Aradus depressus, assembly GCA_963662175.1. Taxonomy (NCBI): domain Eukaryota; kingdom Metazoa; phylum Arthropoda; class Insecta; order Hemiptera; family Aradidae; genus Aradus; species Aradus depressus. The sequence goes on from OY759215.1 coordinate 27,452,681, forward strand.
ACGACAGAACCTCGATTTCTTCAACATTGAAAAAATACTGTCGACTCTATTTATTAATCAATATATAAATATATATATATATATATTATAAATTCAGAATCTCCTTTCACAACTCAAAAGTGATACTCCTTATTATAATTTATAGTAAAAAAATAATAACAATAAACTAAAAACAAGTATGAAGATAAACAACTGTAGCAAAAATAACTATATATATATATTTTTTTTTAATCTTAAAAAGCAATAAATTATTCCTGAAATAACGTTGCTTTAAAAAATAATATTATTCAAATAAGATCTCTTCTTTTTTGTTGTGATGCTTCGATGTTTGTTTCGTCCAAATGCTTAAAAAAAAAACAGTTTTGACAGAATATTCAAATATCCGACAAAATATATTACGTTTTTTTTTGTTTTTTTTTTTGAAAATGTATTACTGCCCCTCTGAAAGAAGCTATTGCCATCGACAATATATTTTTCACCTATTATTATTCACTGTTTTAAATGATATTGGTGCAATAACCATACCGATAAAAATAACTAAATATTGTAGGTAATATGTGCAACAGTTAGAACAACTTAATAATATTTTAAGTTAATACTACAGGTAATAACTAAATAAGATTAACGTAGTAACAAGGGCTTAGGTGAGATAGCGACTGTCCATATACACAAAACCTGAAGGGCCAGGTTCGAATTCTCTCCACGGAAGTGGTCTACTTTCGTCTCAACCCGCTTCAATGGAATGAGGTAAGTTGATTTGACTAGTGCCAATTTGTACAAATCTTATAAATACACAATAGCAGTTGAATCGACCTAAGACCTTCGCAAAATGTTGCTGTTTCTTAATTATCAGGATAATAATCCTATTGTTTAGCAGAGAAATAGCAATGTTGAATGTGAGTCCGTTGGATGAAGGCTTGTTTTTTTTTTATACGTAATTTAAACGAATTCACTCATAGGAATGAGATTCCTGCGATAATCAGATAATATTTTAAAAATTATGTTACACTATGAAACGTAATGTCACAACAAAAAAAAACATAAATATACAGAAATCAAATTTCTGTGATAGTAAACATTTTAAAATATCTTAGCTTATAGGGATGGCACAAAGTTTCATAAAACACATTTCGGTCACTCGTTCTTTCGTCCTAGATATCAAAAACCATATGTTTATAACTCAAAATACCGTTTTAAGGACATATTTCAGCGCAGAGTTCATTAGTGATTTTTTAACAATTTTTGTTAGGTTATGTTTCAGTCTATTTTATACTTATGAAATATATACTATTTGATATACAAGGTCTCTCATAAAAAAATTACACCGAAATCACATAACCTCATTAGGTACACTATTTACTTAATCTTTTACATTTAAAAGATTAAGTAAATAGTGTTAATTTTATTTGCAGTACATGCCGGCTCAACGTGATATGACGAGTTATGGCTTTTGACGCTCACACATTCAGTTTCATGCACAGAAAGATATTAAAAACAATCATTAGTTTACACATTATAGTAAAAATTGCTATTTAAAAATATAAAACATTTAAAGATAAGGGATAGACAGTCTACACAATAAAATCCTCTGGCTAGAGAGTAATATAAAAAATTATACAAAATAAGGTGTTTCCATGGCTACATTATGGGAGAAGGAGAAATCTTCAGATTCAATAATGGAATATGACTCAGATCAGTTCCACATTTTCCAATACACAAGTATTCTGAAACAAAACAAGTACTATAATAGATTTTTTATTCTAGATATAAGACGGTTGAAGGTTAAATCAAGTCAAGATTTAACCCAGGGCTTAATATTACAATTTTTAATTGTACTTTTCTAGCTATACGAGGTATAGGGGAAGTTATGAAAGTAATCGGTCAAAAATTCGATGCGGAGTTTCTGTGTGTTTTTGTGAACATGATAACTCCCCGATAGAATGAATATATCGACACGAAATTTTATATGCGAATCCAGAGCATAAAAACTCTAATAACTACCGTTAGAATGAATATATCGACACGGAATTCTACTATAAGTGTCACCAAAACCCTATAAGGACAACCATAGATTTTCAGCGGAATTGACAGAAGGGTGGGGGCTCAACTCAAAAACCCCAATAACTGCCGATGCATCAACATGAAATTCGCTATGAAATGATTTCGAATTCAGAGACACAAATATTTTTTTGGAATCTAGAGGTCGGAAAACATGAAATTCCGTTGAAAACTGAGCATCGAATTTTTGACCGATTGCACAACTTACCCTATATCTCGTATAGCTGGGGAAGTAGCAGTACTTGATGTACATATCTCCTAAAAATAAATAAATAAAGTATAATTACCAGTAAGGAGACCAAGCGTTTTGTAAGCTTGTAACGTCTTAAACCTGGATTTAGCTTCCTTATGACCCAAATCCGAAGCCATTTTGTACAATTCAAAAATTAAATGAGGTACTTCAGAATCATCTGAAAAAAATAAATAATAATAAATAAAAAATACACATAATTCTCCAACTTCCTGTCATTCAAGAATAAAAATAAAAAAATTGTGTTCGAGCCCTTTAAGTTTCTATTTTTATAGCGACACCTGTTGAGTTTTGGTCAAACTAGTTACGTTAGTTTTGGCTACCTGACCGCTAGAGAGTGCTCATCTTTCTAGCTAGAGTATCTTTTCCCCCACCTTTCCACCCTTGTATCACCAGCCACCGACCGAGAAGATCCTCTTAGCTTCCAGTGTTTCCTAGTCTCCACAGTATTTTTGCCTCCTGCTGCCCCAGAAGTTTCACCCACATTTCAGTCCTTGCAGCTCAGGTAAGTAAATTATTCGACTGTATTTGGGATTCTTTGGTCAATGTTTCTCGTTTCAGTCGAGTGAGCACCCTGACCTGCGTGGGACTTTTGGATCTACACACCCCCCTGTGGTAAGTTGATTTATGGTTCAACATAAATTCGCCTCCCCAACCTTGTCCTATGCCATTAGGCGGGGCCACATTTTAGAACCCCCCCTTTTTGGCGTAGAAAAATTGTGAAAATAAATCAAAGAAAAAAACGTAAGTTACCACAGGGGTTGTTCTCGTATGAGGCAGCGAGATCATAGAGCTGGTTGGGATCACAACTAACGTCTTTCAATGGCGTTTCTTCCTCAGACAATCCCCAATCATTCAAATCTTCTGCTGTGAAAATAAAATAAATATCAGTTATATATACACGTGTAAGTTGAGAAACGAAGACATATTGTGAAACAAACTTATTTTTTGAATTGTTGTCTATTCCACTAAGTTATTAAAACCTTAAAATAAAATAATTGAACGAAAAGGTAATTTACTATTTATACAAGGAAAAAAATTAGAAAAAAATTATTCCCCACAACGAATTAATTAACTTTTCTAAATCCTCATACTAAATTTTGTGTCGATACGTTCATTACATCGGCAGTTATTACAGTTTTTGAATTAAGCCCCCTCCCCTGAACCCCCTTTTCCCTTCGGCCGATATCGCTGAAATTTGACAGGTTATGTCCTCATTGGGTTTTGACTTCATATATTAAATTTCTTGTCGAAACATTCATTACATCGGCAGTTATTAGGGGTTTGGAGTTGAGCCCCCTTCCTTTCTGCCGATTCCGCTGAAAATCAATAGGTGTCATCATTATAGGGTTCTGGATTCGCTTATAAAATGTCATGTCGATACATTCATTATATCGGGAGATATCGTAAACTCCGCATCGAATTTTTGACCGATTACATAACTTCCCCTATACTTCGTATAACTGGGGAGTAAAAACTTAAAAGGGCATATAAAATGTACTAATCCATGAGACAAAAAAACAAAACAAAAACAGGAACCAAATAAATAACTTTAGACACTCATTACAAATATAGTAAATACGAAAAAACAGTCTTGTGAGAACTAAAAAAAATTTAAGAGAAAGAAAAGTTCAAAAATAATAAAAAGATAAATACAAATAAGCAAAAAAATAATAATAAAATACCTAATTATTGAAAAAGTGATTATATAAAATATATTATAGGTTAGGTTAGGTTTTATGACTCATGGCCGGGCTTTAACTACGAGGTCATATCGCCTACTACCAGAGCGCTCTTTCGTCACTCTGGTGGACATGAGCCCGACTCTACTGTGGGAGTCCTAAATTTTGTCTACCCTAAATTTTTTATTCATCTAGGGTAGGGGTCTTTAACGAGTACCTGACATCGTACAGGCTCGGGACCATCGCTTAACGTCCCATCCGAAGGACGGCGTGCTCAAGTTTATTTTACCTCCCAGATAAAATGAACAAAACTTCTATTTTTGTGAAAATTGAGTTAATGAAGCCAACTTGACTTCAAAATGTTGTTATTATGACTCATGTTCATGCTTTAACTACGAGGTCATACTGCCTACTACCAAGAGCGCTCTTTTGTCACTACGTAAATGTCTTACGAGTACCTAAAATCGTACAGGCTAGGATGTTCCATCCAAAGGACAGCGTGCTCAAGGGTTTTCACCTCCCAGATAGAATAAACTAAGGGCCTCGGTCGGGCTACGAACCCACGACCTTGAGCTCAGAAGTCAAGCACGCATACCACTGAGCTACCGGCGCCCTCAAATATATTATATATAACGTGCTAATATATTTTAGTTAACTAAAGTTGCATTAACAGTAGGATCGGCTCGTTGTAGCTTCAACTGAGCTCAAGGTGGCGGGTTCGAAACCCGGCCGAAGCCCTTAAGGCCAGCACACACGGAGGAGATCGGTATGAGAGATTAGTACGATAGACGAAAAGTATGACATACCGGGATGAGAGACTGGCAGGAGATTTCCCTTTCTCATCTCCTCTAACCACTCATTGAGATATGCTTTGTTATTTGTGGTTAGTTGGACTATAATCATGTTTGAAGAAGAAGCCGTAGCATTGTGGGTGCATTCTATAAACGCGCGCAGAAAGAAGAATGATGCTGTTTTTACTTTATCACGAAATACAAGACAAAAACAAATTCTTCAATTACGACAGAATGTCACCATTTTCTTTTGATGAGCTTCTTGACAAAATTTACAATAAGATCAAGCCTAAGATAACCCCGAGAAAGGCAGTCAATGATGCTAAGGTAAGTTATTAATGAACTATGTAATCACTTTAATAATCAAGTAAAAAATCTTTGTATAATACATTTTGGTTTATTATTTTCAATAATAAACCTGTGGAATTTTAATTTTTAATTCTAATTTGGTGCATCTGCACTGCAGTGATTAATTCGTCATTATCAAACTCCATCACAACATGCAAAACAAAAAAAGAAATAGGCAGCGAACAGGTTGGTTGGACGAGATAGTCGCTCTCGTGCGTCGCAGGAGACTAAAGATCCGAGACGACTGCAATACCGTCTCCTCTCTGCTTCCTCCCGTGCGGGCGATCTCGTCTCTTTGTATAGAACATAAGCATCTTTCATACCGATTTCCGTGTGTGCCCGGCACTTAGTTGTATTATGAATATGAAGTTGTCTTACTAGCTATAGGAGGGGGTTGGACTTTAGCAAGCCCTAGAGCGTCTCGTGCCTGGGGTTGTCCTTTCTGTCCGGCCATCTCCAGCCAGTGTCTGGCTAACTTGGTGTCCGAATCCAGGCCTCCCCACCCGTGAGCATAGAACACAGCCAAGTTGTACATAGCAGTAGCATGCCCTTTCTCAGCAGCCCACCGGTACCATTTTGCCGCCTAAACAACAACAATTTCATTATTTTACATTTGTTTAACATATATTTTTCTTACACATATACCTTAGAATTCGAAGCTTTTTGCGAACGAGATACAGTAAACCCTCGTAACAACGAAGTTAAAGGGACCAGAAAATCAGCAGTTTGTTGTAACGAAGTTCTTAATATCCAAATTAAAAACAAACAAATGAGTAGGTTAATATGTGCATAAAAACAAATTTTTAAAACAACGCAATATATTATAATAAAACATTAGAGGACCTATTATAGTTACAGAAAGACTACACAGAATGAATCATATAAATAAAAAAATTATCACATATGAAAAGAACAATATGTATAAAAAAAATACAATAAGAGAAGAAAAAGCAAAACAAAACAAAAAAACTCATAATTTGTAACTACCTACATAAATGCCTATATTATACGTATTATGGTTTAGGATAACATCACCCGAAGAAAAGGAAAAAAAAAAAAAACTGAGGCACAACCTTTCTTTTTTAACTCGTATGACAAGAAACTGAACTGGAATTTCTGAAAGTAAACATTGCAAAAAGGGGGAACTACTTAATGACTTTCGCGGAAAACCGATAATTCCAGCTAGAAAGGGGAGGGAGAATCATCTATTTTCCGACTGTACATATTTATACATATTATGCCTTTCTAGTTCGTTGTAACCGAGTTTTTTTCTCACTTGGGAATCCAGAAGTAGTTCGTATTAACAGAGTTATTTCGTTATAACGAAGGTGCTATGAGAAAATCAATGCGTTTTTCTAGGGAAAAAAGTGAATCGCCTTTTTTCAATTCCAGCCCACTGTGCGACATGACTACGGTTTTTCAAAAAATGAAAAAATCACCAAGGGTTCTAATTGCCGCAGAACATTTCGCATCACAGCGCATAAAACGAAACATTGAACAGATAAATTACAAAAACGTTTAAGCTGATTGGCTTCACAGGCTCCCTTTTTTTTCAATACAACAAACATTATTTGTAATGTAACTAAAAAGACCCCCTATATTTATTAATGAATTAACAAAGTAATGTTCAGAAGTTCAAAAAAAGAACATTTTATTGATGAGAGTTATTGTTAGTTGGCAATGCGAGAACCTGAGCATAGTCCTGTTTGAGTCCGATGCCGAGCTCGTAGCACTGAGCCAGGTTGTAGGCTGCCGGAAGACTGCCCTTGTTGAGGGCCGACATGAAGAGACGGGGTGCTCCTGGTCGGCCTCTGGGAGGTCCCTCTGCCAGCTCAACTCCTCGCCGGTTCTCCACGTCTGCCGTCACTCGGTTGTGCACACTGCCTAGCTCTGCCGCTGCCTCCTCCACAGCCTTAAACCAAACCAATATTTCAGTGGCACCTTGAAATTATAGTTTTTTTTATTTTAATGTTTTATGCACTTTTAGTTAGTTACTTATTCTAACTCATGCCCGGGGTTAACTACGAGGCCATATGGCATACTACCAGAGCGCTCTTTTCGTCGCTCTAGTGGACATGAACCCGACTCTACTATGGTAGTCCTAAAATTTGACTATCATACATTTTTATTCACCTAGGACAGGGGTTTTGAACGAGTACCAAACATAGTTCAGGCTCGGGACCATCGCTTAACGTCCCATCCGGAGGACGGCGTGCTCAAGGTTTTTCACCTCCCAGATACAAAACAATCTTGACCTCAGAAGGCAAGTACGCTACCTCTGAGCTACAGGCGCTCTTTATACACTTTTATTATGCACTCAAATGTTGACAATCAAATTTTGTTTCTTAAAACGTTAATCAACATTTTCATGATGACCATTTAGTCTGAAGAATGAAAGTGGAGGTGGCTACGAAGTATTCATGAGAACTACTTTTTTTGAGCTGATATTAGCCAATCACTTTTAATTTTCAGCCAAATTTGTCGACAAGAAACATTTGCAAAAACAGCAAGTAGATTTTTTTCAGAATAAACGTGTTTGACTATTTAATTTTTGTTTCTATACTTTTAGAAGGATTTATAGTTTTTGAAAGTTAGTTCTTCATTTTTAGATTTTTTTTCACGCGTTAAACGGCATGAAACTGAAAGCTTGTCTCGAAAACTCGCGACAGGCCGAACTGGTCCCCCTAAAAATAGGTCCTTATGTCTCTTGACAACAACGTCCCTCGCAATTACTGAGGGCGGGTTAAAGCGAAGTTAAACCAAATGGCTAAAACACAGTAGAAATGTCAACTTCTAAGTTGAACAACGCCAACAAATTGTGAAAACTTGTAATAAATAAATAAACAAACTTCTTTTTAGAATATTGTCTATTTCATAAAAAAGTGTAAACACCATCGTTCGTTTTATTTAGAGATGTCATTTCACACAATCGATTAATTCGATAGTTAGTAATATTATAGGGGTGTTCCAAGACATATCAGCTTTTGATTCTGATGTTGACATAATTTAGTAGAGATGTCGGTTTCAGTATTACTAGACACGATGCAAAAAGATCTCGTCATGAATGTTGAAGAGGAAATTTGAGGCTGCCGCTTCTGGCAATTGTTGGACTGGAGAGGAAAAAGGCAGGGCACTGGTTCTCAGCCTGTGAGACCTCTGCTGCAGAAGAACCCGGCTGAGCAGTTGAACAACTACATGGCTATAGCCACTCTGGGGGACCATGAAGACCTCAGGCGAGTTTACCAGACCCAGAGGTCCTAGGAGGTCTTCAACGGCTTGTCTATCTAACTTACCTTTATTTTAGTGTTGTTCTAAAAGTAGTTTCTAGAACATTCCATTACTGGTAGATCTGCTCAAGTGATTAACATGACCAATAAGGTTTCATAGAACATACCAGACTTTAGAGAAAAAAAAAAATTAACCCGAGATTTCAGTTCAGTTGCTGGTGCAACAATAAACATTTAAGTTAGTTGTAAATAGTTGATTTAATTGTCAGTATTCATACTGTGCTCGTTCGAAACCCGGCTAAGGCTAGAGCACGCCGTCCTTCGTATGGAGAGTCAAACTATGGTGGCGATATGACATCGTAGTTAAAACCCGAGCATGAGTCACGTTTTCTTCTTGACTCGAGTTATTTTCATTAGTTGTATAGACTAGTAGTGTATCAAGAGTTATTTACCCGTAGTGACTTATTTTTTTAGTCACGAATAGTCTTAACCACACTCGGTGGCTGCTATTCTGTGAAAATGTTACTGAAGTAGCGTATCTCTATGCGTATACTAGACCTGCTGAGCCGTGAGAGGACCATACTCCAATTCGTTATTCCCTTGGTTGTTGATGGAGTTGAGAGGTGACGGGAGGGTGGGCTGTGCATACACGCTGGCCAGGAGCTCCACGAGAGAGGGGCCAGGTGGAGGAGCCGTGTCCTGAGAACATCTCTCCCGGAACCACTTCTTCCAGTGGCACGGCTGGGACAGCACCCATCCCAGGGCGAGGGCACTGCTCTACAAGACCACAACAAATAATTAAAGTAAGCTAAGTACTTATTGAAATAAATATGAGACGAAAAACAAAACATATGTGATAGTAAGATGTCTTGGGACGAGATTTCTCATAAAAATGAAAGACGTTGTCTTCCCACTGTTTTATTTTGACCAGAACCGGGTTTCAACGTAACACCGTCATCAACAATGGTACATCCTATCACTGTGCTGTATGGGCGGGAAGTACCACTGATGATGATGCTGTTGCATCGAAAACTGGTTCAGGTAAAAAAAAAAACAGTGGGAAAACAACTTCTTTTATTTTTATGAGAAAAACAAAACACGTAATCTATATCACCCTTGTACCGAGTCTCACTCAAGAATATAAGTAGAATGTACACCAGGATTCTCAACTGTTATCAAAATTTGGATATCACTAAATTGAAGAGGTTTAATAAACCTCGCGATTCATGAACCGGTTTGACTCAATCAGCGCTCGAAGTTCAAAAAGTTGGTGTAGAGATTGTTCACGCTCTTGCTTTAGTAACAAGTGACTTTCTTGCAAGATTAACGAATCTTTTAACACGTGTAGAATGTACTTATAATTATTGTACACTATTAACTGCGACAGGGTTTAGACGATCAAGTGGTTTATTGCGGTTAATATGCAATTCTTTGTGGTAAAGAGCTCGATGGGTATAAGCCACCTGACATTTTTACAAAAACAACGAGAATGTGTGTAGTGAGACATGGAAACACAAACGCGCATGTGGGCACAACACACTAACCAAACCCATAAAGACCCCAACATCAGAACCCACGTTACTTTGGAACATCTAGCGCCAAAGAGCTAAAAAGTCCCATAGGATGGAATTAGGGTAATGGTGGCATTAGTCGGACAACACCTTCAATTCCACCGAAACCTGATTTCCAAATAGAATCGAGCGACGTCCTCTGTTGCTCCAAGCAGCTAGAGAATGTCGGTGAACCTCAGTAAAATAGTTATTACATTGTTATAATCAGATTGGTGAGGAGGCATGAATGAAAGTGCCCTTCTTTGAATAAATCTCCAACTATTTCCATTGTTGTAACAATATATTTTGGATTCAAAAATATTTATCCATTTATGTAAGAATTGCTACCGTCCATATTGACTCCTGTATGTTTTTCGTTACAAGAAACGTTTTCAATAAGCAGATATTCGTCTAGCTTATCTATTCATATTTTGACCTAATTTAATTCAATGAAAGTAGCTAGTGATGATATATATATACACAAAAAAAGGAGCTTTAAAGACCTAAACATTTGATATTCAAACCGAAAATAACTATCAGTAGGTTCAACCATTGTAATTTCATAATCTGAATCCTCATTATTAGACTGGATACAGTATGAAATCATAATTTTTAGCGAAACAATATGAGTGTGCTTTACTGAAGAACATGAGCAAAAGATATTCCAGTCCACGCAATCTTTAATGAATGGAAGAAAGGTTATATCGTTATAAGATGTCAGATGATGGAATCAAAACTATAGTTACAGACAATGATAACAATATAGGTACTTACAAAAGTGAAGGCTCCGAACCAAGTATCGTTTATATCGGTGGCTGCTCTTTGTTTATTTTCATTCGCTCCATCATTTTGCTCATGATGACAATTCCATTTCAGTTTTCTGCAGAAGATGAGGGAACTGGGAACTGCTCGAGCATAGGTAGTCTTTTGGGTTTCTTTATTAATTCTCACATCTGTCCTCCCAAGATTGAATCCTCTCTCAACACTTTCCCTCAATCCTCGGGAGAAGAACTTCCACATCCTAAAAATTAAAAGAAGTTATGAGAAAACGACATAATAAATAAAAAATGATATAGTAATGAATGTTTATATGAAAACATCTACTCACCTTACTGATTAATAAAATTCTTCCCCTACGTGGTTATGATTACGACTTTACAGAGTGTATTTAAGTCTCAAAGATAAGTGCATATGTAGCACTGACAACTTCAAGAAGAGTTTTGAATGATCTAGAATACCACTCATACTACATACTTCTTTTTCCCTCGCAGCCTTGAATTAGAATTAGAGATATGTCGTTCATGAACGAACTAGATCAATTGAATTACACCCTCAAGCGAACGAGAACATAATGAAGACCGAAGTTGGTCATTAACCGATCTTTTTTTTTAAACAAATAGTTCGAAAATAATCAGTTTAGCCTCGTAGTATTTTATTTTTCACGGGAGTCATTAAAAAATAAGTATCTTCAACAATATTAGGTGAAAACTCAGGTTGAAACTTTTCAAGTAAGCAGTGGACTGTGACGTACCACTAGGACTACTTCGTCTGTCAAATCAAATAAATAAAATTTAATTTTTGTATAAATTTATATCTGTCTGTTTTCCCTATAACAGTTGATCGGATACTAATGATTTTTAACATGTAGTTTCCATACAAGCCCTGCTTTGCAGTTTGCATTGAACAATAATTAGCCGAACTACAGCTAAACAACTGCCTACTAAACTTCCAACTTAACCCAGGCTATATGCACCAATAATTTTTATTTATGGCGAGGAGAGTGGATAAATAACACACCACTTCTACGGCTTACTTATTTCTAAAATTATCTAACAAATCTGACAGATGACATTCATTAACAGGTTATTACCTGTTATAATAATAATAAGCTACTAAATGGGCGAAGCCAAGTAACCAGCTAATTCAAAGAATTTTCTTCTTTCACGACGAATTACTGAAAGCATACATTTCTTCAAAATTATAAGATGAAAACTCAATGAGACTTGGAAACAGAGATTGGCTAACATCTCCAGTAAGCGGTTGACTATGACGTGCCACTAGAACATCCTAGCCCGCTAAATTCAAATAAAGTTACTTTCAAGGGAGAAAATAGCAATTTCTTTGGATAATTGGTTTTAATAAACAAAATAATTATTAAAAAAAAGGAAACATTTATTTTTGGGAGAAAACAAAACAGAAAATTATAATAGTTAAGTTTTATATATTAAGTACGCATTATTTTATATGTTTCATGAATGATTTCGTCCAAATTTTTTGGTTTGAAAAGTTATTTATTATATAGCATTCGATCGAACCAGTTTACTGGAAAGTGTTCGTGAGGGATAAAATAGACTCCCGGAAAAGGGAGGACTTCCTCAGAATTCCACGAGAATCTATACAGTCTTACTTTTTTAGTTTTAATAATTTCTCGTTACATTATTATTTTTTTGTTATTATAGTATATAGGAATTAAACGTTATCCTGACATTACCTAGTTCATACCAGAAATTATCTGTCTTCCTTTAAAAACCGAAAGGAGAAATTAGCTATCCGGGACAGAAAGTCCTTTTTTACTTCCAGCTATACAAATGAAAAAAAAAAAAAAAGTCTGTCAGTAATAACTGCCGCTGTAACGCAAGTATTGACACAAAACTTCATATGTAACTTCAAAGCAGTGTAAGGACATCTATGAATTTTCAGTGGAATCAGACGAAGGGGAAGGGGGCTCAACTCAAAAATCCCAATAACCGTCAATCTAATAAATGTATCGAAATTAAATTGTAAATTTAAATTCAAACCCCCATAACGATGTCACCTATTAATTTTCCATGAAATCAGTCGATGGGAAGGGGGGTCAGAGAAGGAGACGACTCAAATACCATAATAAATGTCGATGTAATGAATGTATCGACACCAAATTTCGTATCAGGATTCAGATGCACTACGCACGACAAATATTGAGTTTTAGCCCAAAGAGTCGATTGGCTTTGTAGGAAGAGCGAAAATATAATTAATTCGTGCTGGGAAGTACATAGCTCGTGATTCACCAACTACTTTTTTTTTTACAATCGGGGCGAAGGAAAAAGCGGAATTTGCAGTTATAATTTTTTCTATCATTTTCTTTACTTTACAGTTACTTTGATTTGTCTCATTTCGAACAATAATTCACAATGCGGTGAATTGGGGCCTTACCAAAATTCTGTTTCTTTGAGCCACTAAGTTATTAAGTCTGTTCGGAACATAGTTTCATTTAGTTCGATTTATACTTTACGAACTTAACATTCAGAATTACAGTTCGACAAATAACCCTGAGTTCTGCTCCTGCTCGCTTCGATCAGCAACAACCCTGCTCCTGCTTGGCTCCAGTGTCATTATCCTGTGGAGGAGACTCAATACCTCTCTATAAGATTCTTGTCTCAGAAAGGAAGAGGAAACAGCTTTTAAGAATAACATTTATTTAAAAATAAGTTATAAATACAGCTCAGATATATTTAATACTTTCAGTAAAATACTTCAAAAGTGATTTACAAAAAAATATGAAAATAAAAAATCTTGCTTTCTTGATTAGTAGCGAAAATTTGAAATGATCAACTTCCTTCTCTTTTCAATTCATAGATCTGAAAAATAAAATGAAATAATTTAATGTAAAAATAAATGAATTAATTAAAAAATATCAAATATAGAAAAAAAATTAGCATTCAATTATTAGAAAGATAAGTGAAAAATAAAAGTGGCGTTAATAATAATAATAACTTAGAATTGGTTTATAAAATCATAAGTAAGAGCCTTGAGACCAGTATAATGTTCACTTGAAGAATTTGAAAACAGATTGGCCTTCGATCTCCTCAAAACATATCTATTTTATTTTTGTTGACGTTTCGCCTATAAAAGAATTATCAAAACTTTTGTGATAAAATATAAAAATGAATAACCATTATCATTTTTTATGGTAGTCAATATCCAAATTTTGATTAATAAAACACCTGGTAACAGTTAACGTTAACAAAAATAAAACCGAAGGCCAATCTGTGTTTGTTTTCATCAAATAATAAGTGTTAATATAACAAAGTAAAGTAAAACATTATTTTATTTAAAAAAGAAAAGTACACTGCTCTACAAAAAAACCGGCGCTCTCTGAAAATTTCATTTTTTGTTGTAATTTTGTTTTTTTGGATCAAATACAGTTTAGAGTGCAGCAAATTTCATATGGAATTAGGAAAGAAAACTAAAAATTCTTGGAAAACTAAAATTTATTTTTAAAAAAAAACACTTTTAAAAATTTTAAAAAAATTAAATTTGGCTTATGTCTTTACATTTTCGTAGCACATTTGTTTTCAGTACTTTATTGTACCACCTCTTCCCTGAAGAACTTATTCTAGCCTCCTTGGCGTACTCCTTATGAGTTTTCTGAGGGTGTCCTGGGGTATGTCCTCCCAGGTGTCTACCAGAGCAATTCTTAGCTCTCCTAAGCTGCTGGGAGGGTCATGACGTCTCCTCAAATGTCGTCCAAAGGTGCTCGATGGGGTTTAAGTCCGCGCTTCGAGCTGGCCACCTGAGGGTTCGAATACCGACTTTTTGTAGGTACTGCATAACAGACTTGTGCACTGCCCTGCCTCTCTATACCGTCGGATGGCTCTATGGATTGTTATATTCCGGCAGACCTAAAGCACGCGCCGCATAACGCTGGCTACGCCTATCTTCAACCAGAGCGACAGCACGGGCCACTTGTTCAGGTCTCATCACTAATTTAATAAGAACATATCGTTCTCGGACAAAATAGCAAAAGAAACTGGAGAAAGATGTGAAATACAGAAGATAAACGACCATTGTCTTGTTATCGAAACTTCGATTTTTAAGAATCAAGAGATTCAAAAGCCTTGATAGTAAATTCAGAGGATTCATTTCTCCCTGTAGTTTCCCTAACTGTTCATATATGCTAAACAATATTTGACCCAAACAAAAAAGAATTACAAGAAAATAATAAATTCTCAGAGTGCGCCGATTTTTTTATGGAGCAGTGTATTTAGTGAGACCAACTCTTTGAGTACGCAGGAGGGTGCGCAACGCATTTCGCTGATTTGGTTGAATATCAATAAGTCCTTAGAGGGTTCTGTATACATTGTCGTGTCGATACATCATTCATTGTATACATAGTATTGTTCCTACCTGTATGTAAGCTTCTGTGAGAGTAATCATCTGAGGCAGAATGTCGGTGACGTGGAGATCTTGCATTTCATACCACTTCCCATTACCCTAAAATAAATATCCAAATATTAGTTCATGTTTCAATTTAAATTTCACAACCGGATCAGAATAATTTACGCCAAGTAGTACCTACCACCAATGAAAAGACAACCATTTGGTTAATGTTAATTTTGTGATCTAATTATTAGTTAAATTAATCACTGTTTACTGTTGTAAAAGGAAAGTTAATTTTAAATTGTTCTCAGCGCCACCCTTCGAATGGGGTGTTAAGCGATGGTCCCCAGCCTGTACAATGAATGATTCTGAAGTTCTACTTAAATAAATTTCTCTATAGGTGATGCAGTATGCAAAACCTCAGAACATGATGGGTCATACAAAATTACTTTATTTTATAATCAAGAAAAATAAAATATATACGTTTTTAAAAAAAGGTTTCTAGAAGCATCATTTTTTTGATATTTCAGTAAAAAAACTCCTTGGAAAATATACCTCAAAGATAATGATGCAAGATAAACAACAGTTAATAAATACATATTTGATTTATATTCTAAGACCTCTGCAGGTCGACGGTCGAACTGCAGCGACTACTACTTGCAAGAGACCCGAGATGACGTCCAGGCTATGATTGCATTCTTAGCTTCTCCAACTGCAACCAGCTCGATGCAGGAGCAAACTGGTAGATCTGCAAGTTGATACACACTACACTATAATGTAGTTAGTTATAGTGACTCTTGCTAGGGCTTTAACTATTAAGTCATATCGCCTACTACCAGAACGTTTATTCATCGCTCTGTTGGTCATACTTCAGACTCTCAAAGTCTTAAATTTTGCCCACCTAGGTTTATGCACTTAGAGTAAGCGTCTTTAGACTCGGAACCATCGCGTAACGTGCCATTCGAAGGATAGCATGCTCACATTCACCTCCCAGATAAAAAAATCTAAGAATCTGCAGGTTTTCGAACCCACGATCTTGAGCTCAGTAGACAAGTACGGTACCTCTGAACTACTGGCGCATATATTTGACAACTATATACTCTCCCATTTATTTTCTGAGTTAAAAACATACTCCAAACACAAAACACTGATGTTTCGGACATCAATATATCGTTAATTTATTATTTCTGTATTTTAAGCAAATTTATTTTTTTTATTTATTATTTTCGGATAAATCATTCGAATCAACATTTTTGATATAAAAATTCTGCCTGGACTAATAATATTATTAATTATAATAAATAATAAAAACATCATAAATATTAAAAAAGGAAAATATACATATGAATACAGAAACAATAAATTAATGAGATCCTGATGATGGGAGTGTAGGCCCTAATCGTCTGTTTTAAGTATCTTTTGGACTCAGAAAACAGAGGGCGCGTGTGCTATGTTAGGTACTCGTTAAAGCTCTTAGGAACTAAACCAGGGTAGAAAAATTTAGGACTCCCATCGTAGAGCTAAGAGGGAAGGGATAAGAACATTGGATGTTTAGGTCCCTAAATGCACATACCAGCCCTTCCAATATATTTAACTCAAGAAATAAATGGGAGAGTAATAGTAAAAAATCTACTTAGACAACCCAACAATTGATAATGTTTTTATGATCTATCCAGACAAAGACTGCGTTCATTTTTATTTCGCATAATTATTGATTAAAAAGATGTAAACCGTCTAACAATTATAAACAATAAGAATTTACCTTGTGGAGCAGATGTACCCTGTAGGTTCCTTTCTCAGGCTCCCCGTCATGGACTATATTCGCAACCAGGTCATACATAGTCGAACTATGGAACGCTCTCACTTCTGGCGTAAGGAATTCACCAAAATCTATATTCCTTTAATATTAAAAAAAAAAAAAACAATATATATACACATCAATTAAAAAAACTACCGAAATACTTATACATAGTAGTCAGACCAAGTGGTTAAATCTTTATTTTTTAATGTTTTCAGAATAAAAAGATTTTGCGAGGAAGTTCTATGACAAAGTGTCAACAAGGCCCGAATGTTGCGATCTGTGTCGATATAGTGGAAAAACTAATAAAAAATAAATTGTGTAATTTCACAAAAATATATACCTACATGTCCCTATGTCCCTGTTTCAGCTTACGCCATCGTCAGCGTTGATATTCAACTTTTTGTGGTATTAGACAATATAAATATAAAACAAGTGAGATAGATACCCGGTAGCTCAGAGGTGTGGTAGCTTACTGAGCTCAATACTGTGCGGGTTAGATATCAGGCCAAGGCTCATAAGTTTATTCATCTGAAAAAACCTAGAGCACTTCGGATGGAACGATAAGCTATGGTCCCGAGTCTGTTCGATATAAGATACTAGGTTAAAGCCCCTACTCTAGATGAATAAAAATTTAGGGTAGGCAAAATTTAGGACTTTCACAGTAGAGTCGGCTCATGGCCACGAGAGAGACGAAAGAGCCTCTGGTAGTGGGCGATATGACCTTGTAGTTAAACCCGGGCAAGAGTCACAATAACTAACTCCAAAACAAGTTCTTTGCTTTTATTTATTTTTTAGAAGTGTTAAGAGAGAAGAAAATGGTAATAGGATAATCTTCTGCCAACCAATTAACAAATTTTGAGATGTAGGTATCGTAGATTTTTCACAAAACTTAAAAGCAAAATCTTTTTTTCAACAAACCATAATAATATGCTTATATCAAAAAATTCAATCTACTTCTTGAAATTTAAGAAATGGACACCAATTTGGAATAAGACAGCTTTATTCAACTAGGACGAAAACACTTAAGACCAACCTTGATAAGAGAAACTCAAGAAATTTTTTTAAATATCTTATCATATGTATTCCAATCTCAAAGGGCAACGAACACCTTTTTTTTATATTCAGCTATATCAATAATAAGATGTAGATGAACTATTAAGGGATATATCCAACTTTTCACAGGGACAAGAGATAAAAAAGTTGAATTTGTATTTCTTTCTCAGTTATACGTGGTACGGAGGAAGTTGCACTAAGGTCAAGTTGGAGGATTGGAGGGAAACTTACATCCAAGACCTTAAGAACTGCCAATGAAATTATTGAAAATATTATTAAAATTTTACATGTAGTTTCAGAAGCCTCTGAATGGAAGCCAAATCGGCTGAAGGAGAGGAGAACTTGGAGGAAGCGCGTAAACTTATTCGATTACAAATAATTGAAGCTATAGAAAAATATTACCGGTATTTACCAGCCTTTTTTTTTTGTTTTAAAGAGAAAGAAAAGGCACTAGACAAAATGCGTGAGGGACAAGCCAACATCATCATTATACTTATACAAATAACATACTCACTTCACAGGAAAATTCACTATAGTAGGATTCTTTTCAACGAAAAATGTGTTTTTTGTAAACCTCTGAAAAATAAAAATAATTGATTATTAATACACAAATTATGATGAAACCATCAGATTATCTCCAACTTTTATTCGACTGCTAGAGATCGAATAACTAAGAGGCTGAACACCGAAGATTTTTAAAAATGGGAATAATAATTTCAGTTCAGATACAGACAGGAGTTTTTTTGGTGAAGCGCAGTCCCAGGCCAAATATATGAGCACGTCAAAAAAGAAAACTTTTCACAGGAAAATTGAGACTTCGTCAATTTAGTTTCGGACTTCACCTATTTTACCAATTTAGCTACTATGAAAAAATATGTGATGTACCGCCATTACTTGTCGAAATAAATATTACATTCTTTGAGGCGCTATGACTTTCGTCATATTGGTCCTATGATGGTACATGAACAATTATTGGAAAATTAATAAGGAACATTTTAGGTAAGAAAGAATGTTTCAATAAGATCGGATCACCAGTATTCGGGAAAATCAAGAAAACGTCTAAAAATATGTGTTTCAAAACACAACACAATTCAGGACAGTTTTCGGTATGTATCTCGAAAATTGGACCACCTGGGAAAAATTGTTTAGCATATAAAATGTGTTTTTCCAATTTCCTCTAATAATAATAATAATTATTATTATTATTATTATTATTATTATTATTAGAGAAAATTGGAAAGACACATTTTATATGCTAAACAACAATTATTAAGAATCTACAATTCTTACTTGACAAGATTTTTGATTATGTCATAAATGTAAGTCGTATGTTGTAAAATGAACTTACGCCCCGAAGTAGTGTGGTCTAAATTTTGGTCCGATATCGGCCAAAATCTAATCAGATCTAAGTTAGCACATGTGACTAGTTCATTCCAATCTTTAAGTTCATTGCTACAATCGTTTCTGAGTTAAAAATAATTTGCACATAACACAATCACTTCAATAGTGGCAAAACGCATAGCAAACTAAAGGAAAGTATGCAAAATACGACAAACCTTAATGTAAAGAATAAGATATGGAGGAAGTCTAGTTATCTCAAATTTCTTTAAAAAATTTTCTTTGTATGTTTTGTACTCTTTTTCTGTTTCACCATTGAACTTCGTAAGAAGATTGTACAGATTGACCTGAAACAGTATGAAAAAGCCATTAGAATATAAAATATATGCCAACTAAACCAATTTATTATACATTATAGCCAGATTAAAACCTAACTCATTCAAATTTACAAAAAAAAAAAAAAACTTTTCAAAGCATAAACACATCACATTAATATAAATGTGCATGTATATTTTGATGAGATATAATACCGAAGACTTTAAAAAATTATATTAATTCAGCAGATTCTGCGCTCCACAGATATACAATATGGTGAGTAATCTTCTGGTATAGTCGATGTATCGAGGGTACCTGAGTTTGATGACGATAACGGCCTGCACATCGGCAAAACCACCGTGGAACTAGATAACCTGAAGGATATGGAACGCAACCATGAAGATTTTTTTTTTTTGTGGGCTTCTATAATGTGACTAGCAAGTATAAAGAGGTTGCAGATCCCTATTTAAAACTTTTCCTCATAAATTAGACGTGAATTATCAAAATACCTGTGACTAATAGTGTTGCCATGGTTTTCATTTATAGTAACATGCCGTAAGCGCCTTACGATTCTGAACCAAAGCTCCTTAAAGGTTGCCTTTATGGCAACGATAATGATGATATTAAAGAAAAAAAAACAAGTTTGGACTCTCACTGTCAACCAGCCATGTACACCAGTTTAAATTATCACAGATAGCAGGACAACGGTAACAAAGAAATTACCAACAATTTTTGTCATCAGTAGGTAGATGTTGCTAATCTAGTTATAGTGTACCTAAAGTGGCTGGACACATTGCTGAGGCGGACCATGTTGATATTGTTATTATCCCAAGAAATGGGTTAATGTTTAGAGTGACTAGCTAACCTGGGAGATGGATCCTTATATTACTAGCTAGTACTGGTAAGCCCCTACCTGTGGTATGATGTTTTCCATGATCTCGTCCTTGAAGAGTGGTGGCGGGGGAAGGTCACAGGTGAGATAGAGAAACGGAGAGTCAGTGACCCGCTCCTGGTACTCGTCCTGTAGCAGCAACTCTATTCGCAACTTCTCTTCCAGCTCCACAGGGGGGATCTTCCGGGTCCGGATCCGCATCGATCCCAGAAACGTCTTGTAGATAATGGAAGAGTCCCGGCTCTTCGTGCCGTTGAGGGCCAAGTGGAGGGCATTAAGGAACCAGGACAGAAAGTCAATCGGATCACCTATAGCAAAACATAAGTTAAAAACGAGACCTCAAATAAGTTTACTATAAACAAAAGTAAATATCAGGCTTGGAATGTGGAGAATGTTCTCCGGTTGGTGAGATACTCTTAACTCCATAGAAGATCTCACACACGTCAGGTTGTACCACCTGGATCATTTCATAACAAGGACTTCTTTGAGTCACAATTACACCTACTCTATACATATAAAATACTTGAGGGCACCGATGACTCAGAGGTAGTGTTGGGTTTGGGTACAGGTTAATGAGAACTTAGAGTAGAGCAACAGATATATTTATTTGGTCAACACCCTTATTACAAAACCGCGTGGTAACGAACACAAAGTCAGTTGTTCAATAATAAGTCCCATACCGCGTGGGAACTACACAAGTCACTCACTTACTGCGCTTGGTAACAGACGACTCACTTTATACCCGCGTGGTAATAACCAACTCACTTCCGCATGGTAACTAACGACTCACCTTATACCCGCGTGGTAATAAGGACGAATCCATTCCGCACACCGCGTGCTGGCTCGACCCAGACTCTCAGTCCACTCCGCGTGGTGCCCAACTGCTTACTGACTCATGTCGTTCAAGAGTCCCGCCGACTCCTATCGATTGTCTCGGCGTGTTCCCGAATTCACCCACACTCAAACCCGCGACTTAACAGGTAGTGTGATTGTCTACTGAGCTCAAGATCGCAGGTTTGAAACCCGCCCGTTGCTCTTAGATTTTTTATCTGGGAGGTAAAAACACTTTACGTGTACGCCATTCTTCGGATGGCACGTTAAACGAAGGTCCCCAGCCTGTGCGATGTCATGTATTCGTTAAAGATCCCTACCCCAGGTGAATAAACCTGGGTAGGCAAAATTTAGGACTCCCACAGTATATTCGGGATCATGACCACCAGAGCGACAAAAGAGAGCTCTGGTTGTAGCCCGGGCATGAGTCATAATAACTATAAAATATTTCTCATTTTGATTTTTTTAGGCAACGCTCCACTTTCTCCCTTATTTATTTATTTTTTTAAATTTTAATTAACATAATTGTGAGCGATGTTTTTATACAGGGCACATACTATTTGCGTTGCCCTACTTTGCTCGGCACATTACATATTATTGTAAATAATTTATGGTTTCCAGATTTACTTTGTGAAGCTCCATTCTAGGAATAGATAATTAAAATGCACAATTTCTTTGTCAAACCTCACTATATATTCTCAAATACTCAACTAGTTTCGCCGTGTTAAGGCATTATCAAGAGTCACTTACAAACTGACAGAATTGGTTGACAGGGTAGAGGGTACAGTTAAGGAGGGGGTTTTTAGGTAATGACGGGGAATCCCTTGTATTTGTTACTCTATACATTCCAATAAACAGATATTTACAAGATAATAATAAATATAAAATAAAAAGAAGAAAGAAAATGATATATATATAAAATCTAATAAAGCGAATCTAACAGTAAAGTGTTGGTATTTATATAGGTATGACTCATGAATTATATAAATGTAACATATAATAAATATTAAAGTGAATAAAAACAAATACAAAGAATTTAAAGGCAAATTAAAACATCAAATGAAAATTATAGTATTCTATGAATGTCAGTTGGCAAAACATTTCCACAATCATCAGACTCTTAGCTACTTGATATTTAAATTAAGAAGGGGGGAATGTTTCAGTTCTATTTGTTCATTTAGCATTATAATATCGTTATTTTTGTTCAGTTTATTTATTTCTACCGCTTCCAGTAAATTCAAAAGTGGACCTTTTTGGCAGATATGTATTATATTTGGTTTGTGTTGTGTGTCTATGGTATGTCCTGTTTCTGTGAGATGTTGGTGAAATGAGGAAGTGTTGGAGTTTGTATTTCTTGTGTGTTCCCTGTATCTAATCTTAAAGGATCTCCCTGTCTGTCCCGCGTATTTGGCATTACATTCTGGGCATTCCAATTGATACACTCCACATTTATCCATTAAATCTATTTTTTCTTTTGAATTAAATAATATTCTACCCAGATTGGGGTTGGATTTGAAGGCTGGATTCAAGTTATATTTATTATTATCTTGTAAATATCTGTTTATTGGAATGTATAGAGTAACAAAAACAAGGGATTCCCCGTCATTACCTAAAAACCCCCTCCTTAACTGTACCCTCTACCCTGTCAACCAATTCTGTCAGTTTGTAAGTGACTCTTGATAATGCCTTAACACGGCGAAACTAGTTGAGTATTTGAGAATATATAGTGAAGTTTGACAAAGAAATTGTGCATTTTAATTATCTATTCCTAGAATGGAGCTTCACAAAGTAAATCTGGAAACCATAAATTATTTGAAATCAGCCAGTCAAGCGAACCAGATGACGCACTTCTACAGAATCTTCCTGAAACAAAGAAAAGCCTCCCAGAACATTTGGTTTATTCGAGAATGTGTAAAGAATAAGGTATTTCCTAATTTCATCAATATTAAATCATCCATAAACAATGTTACCACTCAGAAAGTTATTAAACTCTCAAAGATAATCTGGCTAAAAGAAGAAATTAAAAAGTGGTATGCTATTAGAGACAGTCTGAGACATTACCTGAAAGTTCTACATAGTGAACTATCATTTAAACTACACCGTACCGAATTTGAAATTTTAGAAGACACCATACGAGAAAAAGTGAGTAACATTATATATAACAAATTTCAACAACAGCAAAAGAAATTATTTAATCTTCAAAAGAAGACCATAAATGTTGACAATAAAGAAGAAATTAAACCGTTCCAATTTCACCCCAGAATAAGAAATTTATCGGATATCGTTTTTACAATAGAACAACAATTATTGGAAAAAGGACCTAAATACACACCACACGTCCAAAACGTTAAAAAAGAAAAAGAACAACTCGGTGTATACGTGGAATTAGCCATAGAAAAATCAAACATAAGTGATAAAGGACTATTAAAATATCAGATAAAGAAGAACATAGAAACAAAACCGACAGACAAGAAGAACTCAACAGAGAAGAAACTTCTGAAAAACATCCAACAAAAAATGATACAACAGGAAATCATAGCCACAAAAGCAGATAAAGGGAACACTATAGTATTTTTAAAGAAACAAGACTACATAGAAAAAATGAACGGAATCATTCAAAATCAAGAGGTATGCCTCCTAGACAAAGACCCCACCCAAGAATTTAAGAAGACAGTAAAAACAATAGTAAATGATCTCCAAATTTTGGCAGAAAACAAGAAAATAAAAAGAGCACTCACACCGATGCACAGCGAAGCACCAAGACTATACGGCCTAATAAAGGAACACAAACCAGATATTCCAGTACGACCAGTTGTCTCCTACAGTAACGCACCTACCTGTAAGTTGGCCAAATTTTTCAACAATCAATTCAGACTTTTAACCCATTTTAACCCTGATCAGACCGTACGAAATTCCATAGACCTCACTAAAAAACTTAATAATATTAATCTTAAGGGTAAAAAATTTAGATTAGTCTCTTTTGATGTCAGTAATATGTTTCTCAACATACCTACTGCAGAAACTGTCAACTTAGTACAGCATATTTTATGTAGGAAAAAGATCAACCCCAGTGTCCACATAGAAATCATGTCAATACTAAATACATGCCTCAACCAAAATTATTTCCAATTTAACAAAAAAACGTACCTTCAAAAATCTGGACTTCCAATGGGCTCCCCCCTCAGCCCACTCTTAGCAGATATATTTATGGACAACTTGGAAAATAAAATACTAAAAACAAAATTAGCAAAAAAACATATTTTATTTTGGTTTAGATATGTCGATGACGTCCTAACTGGTTTCACAGGCACAGACAGACAGTTGGACCAATTTAATAACTTTATTAATAACCTCCACAAAAATATAAAATTTACTGTAGAAATAGAGAACGAACAGAACAACATAAACTTTCTAGACCTAACAATAACAAGACAAGACAATTCCTTCCTATTTAACATATACAGAAAAGACACTTACACGGACGCCATAATCCCCAATGACTCTTACGCCCCGGAATCTCACAAATATGCATACTTCAAGTCCATGATACATAGATGCTTCTCATTGCCTCTAACGAACACAAACAAAAAACAAGAAATAGCCAAATTAAAGCAAATTGCAGCAGGCAATAACTTTAATACCAGTATAATAGACAAACTAATATCTAGTAAATTAAAACAGATAACTTATCATAATATCTACCCTAAACCACAAACAGAAAAATGTAATTAATAATTCTCTATCCCTTACACTGGTAGATTATCCCAAATAATAAAAAAGAAATTAAGTAAGCATAACTTGAATCCAGCCTTCAAATCCAACCCCAATCTGGGTAGAATATTATTTAATTCAAAAGAAAAAATAGATTTAATGGATAAATGTGGAGTGTATCAATTGGAATGCCCAGAATGTAATGCCAAATACGCGGGACAGACAGGGAGATCCTTTAAGATTAGATACAGGGAACACACAAGAAATACAAACTCCAACACTTCCTCATTTCACCAACATCTCACAGAAACAGGACATACCATAGACACACAACACAAACCGAATATAATACATATCTGCCAAAAAGGTCCACTTTTGAATTTACTGGAAGCGGTAGAAATAAATAAACTGAACAAAAATAACGATATTATAATGCTAAATGAACAAATAGAACTGAACCATTCCCCCCTTCTTAATTTAAATATCAAGTAGCTAAGAGTCTGATGATTGTGGAAATGTTTTGCCAACTGACATTCATAGAATACTATAATTTTCATTTGATGTTTTAATTTGCCTTTAAATTCTTTGTATTTGTTTTTATTCACTTTAATATTTATTATATGTTACATTTATATAATTCATGAGTCATACCTATATAAATACCAACACTTTACTGTTAGATTCGCTTTATTAGATTTTATACATATATCATTTTCTTTCTTCTTTTTATTTTATATTTATTATTATCTTGTAAATATCTGTTTATTGGAATGTATAGAGTAACAAAAACAAGGGATTCCCCGTCATTACCTAAAAACCCCCTCCTTAACTGTACCCTCTACCCTGTCAACCAATTCTGTCAGTTTGTAAGTGACTCTTGATAATGCCTTAACACGGCGAAACTAGTTGAGTATTTGAGAATATATAGTGAAGTTTGACAAACATATTATTGTATTGTTTTTATTTATTTTTATGCTACTATACATCCCTAGCTGTAGAACCCTCTGTTGCTCGCCACATAGAAGAGCCACCGTTGTACTGTTTTTATCACAGACATTTTTATTAAAACATTTATTCTAGTCGGATGAATTCAGTGTGCGCAAAGTTATAATATCCCAAATTTTGACATTTCTTAAAAACCCGAAGGTGAAGCGTTGCTAAGATTTATATGTAAGAAAACTAGCATGATCTTAAAGAAGAAACCCCCGCTGAAGCGAGACGGCTGCGGGAGTTGGCAAGCGATGCGAGCAGGAATAGAGCCTTTAGTTTTAATATAATGAAATTTGCAACGATATTTTTAAATTACCTTGTTTAGTGAATTGGAATTTTTTCCGACTCCAAAGGACTACAGCTTGGAGCATCTCATGGGGAGAGACGTGTGCCTTGAAGTTCCTTGGATTCCACAACTTCCTCATCAGCTCACCGAACCTCTGGACCAACAGGAATGAGGAATCCCCAGGAGGACGTTTCACACGGGCGTAATTGATTTCTCGTAGGAAGAAATCACGGAGAGGGGTCACATGACTCAGAGCCTAGTAAAAATAAAATGTATTATATATCTATTTGGTGACCTGATATCTGATGATGATCGTTTTTCCAGTCACTTCTAATAGAGATAGAAGACCTAAATTGATATGTATGACAATGCACTATATCAAAACTTCAGCCAGATCATTCGAGCGGTTCATCGTTTATCCGTTGCATGTCATACATCTTGTTTGCTTGATATATGTGAAAACGATTGATTCTATGGAAAAATCGTCTATTACAAAAAATATTCCTTATAAAATTTCTGACCAACTAATGTATCACAAATTCAAAATAGGACCAACCTGCACAGCGTTATAGCGTGACTAAGAAGTTGCTAAATGAAACCTATAAGTTTTAAAATACTACGGAAGACGTCCATAACATCCGGAGTACCACAGGGGACAATTCTAAGTCCGATACTATTCAAGCTCTACTGTCACGACATGCTCCATCTACGATGTTGGCTTAGTTATGCCGACAATACGATGCTTGTGTCTCAACCCAAGGATCTGTCTTTGGCCGCAGTGACCCTTCTGCGGAGTCTGGAGAGTGTGACAGAGTGGTGCGACAGGTGAAACTTGAAGCTCGATACTGCCAAACGGAGGCCAACGTTTTCTCGCTTCGAAAAATTAACACTAACACGACAAGTCAATAATACAGATATACAATGGACACCCAATGATAAAACAGTTAGATATTTCGGCATACACTTCGACATTAAACTTACTTGGACACAACAAAAAAACAAACAGACAAGCATACACCCGACTGACACCAATATACCCATTCATTAACAGAAACACTCCACTCAAGCACAAATGTACTACACTTCTTTATACCTCATTACTACGACCACTGCTCACATACGCTTGCCCTGTCTGGCTGGGGCCGGCAAAACAAACATTAACAAATTAAGGAAGTTTGAAAACAAGGTTCTTCGACTGGCAGTAAAGGCCCCTTGGTTCGTCCGAAACAGTCAAATCCGGCGTGAGTTGGGCGACTCGAACCTCGGCTATACCAGAACATTATATAACTCCTTGTATATAATATGCTTTATGTTTCTCTTAATGTGTACATCACTATATAAGTGTGCTGAGCCAATAAAAGTGTTACTCTTGCTTTCCGCAGGGTAAGAATATGAATAATAGACATTAAAAAAGTACTATAGTATGGGGTGTTGTGTTGAGGACTTTGTCTATAACCTATCTACTACCATCTCTGACAACAAAAAAATGTACACCTTATATTATGATAGACTTTATTTTTTTAATGTATATATTATTCATATTCCCACCCGGCAGATCGCCTGCGGAAAGACAAAGTTGATTTTCTCCTTTTCAGATTGATAAACATTTTTAATTTTATATTTACTTCCCCAGCTATAAAAAGTATAAGGGAAGTTGTAATAGATCAAAAAATCGATGCGGCGTTTTCAACGAAATTTCATGTTTTCCGACTTCATGATTCCAAAATTGAAAACAAAAAATGTCTGTCTATGTGTCGTCTGTAAACACGATAACTGCCGTTCTAATGAATGCATCGATACGAAATTTTATATGTGTACCCAGAATCCTCTGAGGACAACACCAAATGATTTTCAGCCAAATCGACCGAAGAAAAGGGGAGATTAAAGAAAAGGCTTAACACCAAAACTCTAATAACTGTCGTTGTGATGTATCGCCATGAAATTTTATATTTAAAATAAAACCCTATAAGGATGATACTTATTACTATTCCGCGTAATCGGTCCAAGGGAAGGGGGGATGGGATAATAAGGGGGTCCCGACACAAATATGTACCCTAATATCGACACAAAATTTAGTATGAGGATTCAGAAGTCACTACGTAAGTCAAATATTGAGTTATAGCCCAAACGGCTTTAGAGGGTGAGCAAAATTGTAATTAGTAATTGATACATTCGTGCTGGGGAAGTACATAACCGGTGATTCACCGACGACTTTTTTAAACATTAATATAATACTTTTTAAATATTTCGATAATAAGGGAAGGTAACTTAAATGTATTCAGCGACGGCTCAAATATTTATACTTTTTGAAGGATATAGCCTTTAAGAAAGGGCTTTTCAAACCTTTTCGACTTACCTTTTAATGATTGTAAAAAATATATATATATATGTATATACATATGAGAATTTTACCTTCGATATTACAATTTACTATTTAAGTTTCTAAAGTAAATAAATATTATAAGTTCTAAATTGTGTCTAAATTGGGTACATACCTGAAGAATGACGTTACAGTAATCGTTTGCTTTGATATTATTCAAACCGACGATGCCTGGGAGGTACAGTGTGCCGTCAATTGCTCGAGACAGTTTATCTGTAGTATCTAACTGTCTGATATGGTCTGAGGTGAAAGTGGGGTTCAACACGTACTTTATATCGTCCAATGAGGAATCTGAAAAAAAGGGGACAATCAACTTAGAAAGAAACACTCAACAACTATATTTATATTATAATAATACACATATTTTACTTATGTAATATAATATTTTCTTTTTTGTTAAACAATAAATTGTTATGGCATTTTAAAAAAAAGTAGAATGATAGGATACAAATTATGTGAGTTACTTTTTTTACTAATATGAAATTACAGTTTTGAGACAGTTACTGACACACCCACCACCACCAATACTGATACGATTTTGACGTAACTTTCACTGGTGGATTACTCATTTATCCGGTAAACAACCTATGTAAACAAGTATTATTTTCATATTTCAGTAGCTCATCGGAGTATTTAAAACAAAAATCATTAAAATCAGTTCCTAACTCAAGAACTTCCGAATAGGTCGAGAATTTAAACGCATTTTGACTGAGCTAGCATAGGATTTTCATGAGAATATAATTTGAATACTATGGATGAAAAAATTCCCTGATTTTCCCCTGACTTTTCCCGGTTTTCCAGAAAGTGGCCATTCTGTACGTAACATAATTGGTAAGGTTTGAGCTGGGTTAATGACACACCATCAAATACAGAACCAATTTTGACGGGACTTTCACTGGTGGATTGCTAAAATTATCCAGGAGTGAAATAGGGTATATAACATAATTGTCTGGGTTGGGTTAGTGACACATCAACAAATACAGAACTGATTTTGATTTTGATGGGACTCTTTCTGGCTTACTTAAATTACATAGCATCTGCTGAACAATCATCAGGTCTTCTACTTCCACACATCTCTCCTTAGGCATCAGGCTGGGCCTAGGATATATGACAAACAAGGTTCTCCGTATGGTAGTAAGCGTACCTATGTTCGTCCGTTATCCTCAAATTCGTCGAGATACCGGTCTTCCAGACATTCTCACCATGAAGGGGGCTATCTTTGGCCTCTGGTTTCTTCGTACAAAATTTAAGAAAGTTTTAAAGCTGAAGAGGCCTCAACAAAATGATTAATATCAACTTACCTACAATTTCATAATTGTCCGGCAAACAATAAAACTTGAGAGTATGGAGATTGAGGAACACATGATGGCTCTCAGCCACACTGTGAGTGTAGGCATGAGTATTTGTACCACGTCCTGCAACATAAATAATATTGTATTTTATTCAATCACAGACACTGAATATAGATTAATAATTAACTTCAAATGTTTATAGTTAATATGAAGGGTCTGGAAGAAAAACTCACTATCCTATTCTGAATGTTGTGGCATATTTATAAATACCACAAGGAAAAATAACATTTTATATTGGAGACACTCAGGGTCAGGTTTTCTCGAGATCAGGTCTGCTTCATTGAGAAACCCTGCCTCCCCTATTTCCGAAAGTAGGTCATCGCATAAGTAATATCGTTATTCCGACAATTTTAAATTATTTATATTGTTTACTTTATTAGATAAATGCTTCTAGATTATGATTTGAGTACAAGCAGGTTTTGAAAAGAGATTAATAAATAACTTTTTCATCCTAAGGTGGGAAGAATTTAAAAAAAAAAAATTTCTTTAGTTTACATTTACGGTTTCTATATACCCAAAGTTGGAAATTAGATCTCGAGAAAATCAGATTAGATCTCGGCAGTGGTTTAACCCCAACGAAAAGCCAATGCCACATGCTAGGTGAGACCTCCATCCGCAGAAGTTGTTATTGTCTGTTGGGTGGGATATGGAAGGAATCATTGTTTGGAAACTTTTAAAAAGTAATCAGACAATTACGAAAGAGATCTACTAACGAACAACTTGACTATTTGAAGAAAAATTCCTTCTTCCGTCCCTGAAATCGGCAATGGCGCACCTAGAGTTACTTTATATTCCCTTTGTATATCTCATTTTGGGTTGGAGTGACCCTTTCTTATGTTAAGTGTCTCAATTAATGCACGAACCATTTCCAATATTTAGTAGTCCCATTCATAGGACAATAGGTTTTATTACACCAAGACAATGCGAGATCTCACATTGCAAGAGGCCAGTGAATGGAGGTCGTTTTATTTCTCAGAACGTTTTTTTAAAAGGGGAATTGAAAATTTCGAAGATGGAAAAATGTAGAAAATAAATTGTTGATTAAAAATGAACTCAGTAAGTTTTTTTTTATCCCATTATACAAAAATCGACATAACTTATGGGATGACCTAATATAATCGCTCATTTACGAATATGTACGAGACAAAAGTATCTATTTACAGGAAATGTATGAATATATTTAAATTTATGAATACAAAGTAGAGCATACAAATTTATATTCTACTTGATATAAAATAACCGCATGCAAACTGAACGTAAAGCTGTGAAGTATGGTCTTTCAGTCCATCAGACCTCTGCAGTAAATGCAGAGATATATTGTTCTCAGAATAACTTGGCGTCTTGTAACTTAGCCGGTGCTATTGAAAACACGTTCAGGATCTGATATGTGGTGTGATGTCACCAAAAATTATTTCCACTTCTTTCAAAAGCAGTTTCCCAACAATCAGCATTTTTTGTCAGTGAGTTTTTTCTCCAAGTCTACCATACAAATAGTTTTCTATATTTACCTTGAAAATACTTTCCACAAACTAAACATGCGTAAACATTAATCCTTGATAATGAAACAGAACACAGTTTTTCGAAATCGAAATCTAAAACTTGTCTATTTATGGTGTCCAAGTATGGACAGAGACGATGTGCTACAACCCTTTCTGCCTTCGGAACTGAAACATTATTCTCAGTGAAATATATTATTCGAAATTAATTTACAAATAAATACTCAGCCCTTAATATATTACGGAAAACAAAATACCTGGTTCCACATCTTCGTCTTCAGATATAGGATCAATATCAAAAATATCCTCAGCCTTTCTCTTTTGAGCTTGTTTCATACCGGTTGAAGTCATAACTAATTGTAAATATTTTGGTTATCTCACTTCTTAAATCTGATGTAAATTTAATATTATATCAGTGAAATTACATGACGTACGACAAAATAACTTCGAACCACAACTAAGTGTAACCATAAGTAACAGGTAACCTCCTCCAACTCTACTCAGGCTGTTTTGTTAGGAACTGAAAAATTATTTTCTGATTCAATCCTCTATTTTTATAAAATATTAAGGCTCTTTAATATTTTCTTCTATTGCTTAATAAATGAACATGAGTACTTGGGTAATAGAAAAGTTACTGGCATTTTTAAATATTTAATTTAAATATCAATATAGTTTACAATAAAAAGGAGAATAGTAGACATATTTCACAAAAAATGAACAACTAACATTTATATAATTTGTATTACATTAACAACGCAAAGACACATTCCAAAAATTGTTCCTCAATCTGGAGTAATTTCCTAAAATCATAAAAAAATACCTTAACATAACTGGTATGTTTAACAAGTAACGAAACACTGCCAAAAAATGAATTATACACACCTCAAACCAGTAACAATAGGAAATGGTACTGTTTTTACATTAATACCAGTATCAAAAAATTGAAAGGAATTATTTGATACTGTTTTTACAGTGTAAACTGAAATAATGAAGGAATAATTTCTTATGAACATACATACATGTATTAAGAAGACTGAGATAAAGGGGGAGGGGGAATTGATTGTAACAAAATTCAAACAAAGCTATGTAATTTAATTTTAAAAAAAACCCTCCCCCAACAAAATTTCATGCTGAAAAAAAAAAAAACTTTCAACAGTATATTAACAAACTAACTAATAATAGTCTTTCTACTCTTCATGCTTAAGAAGTAGGTAATAGATAATTGCATTCATAAATAAAATATACTTCACCATCTCTGATGGTTTAAGTTTAAATTAAGATGTAATGCTTTTTTGAATTTATCAAGATATAAGTTGCTTCTTAGAAGTACTTAATTTTTCAGTAGAAAATTAAGAAGACAAGTTCTCTCTTCGGTAAGAAAAGTACAGAATCTGCTTCTTGGAAAAATCGTGAATCCCAAAAGTTCTTTTTCCTCACTCCTTGGCAAATATCACGAAAGTCCAACAATTAAATTCGTAGAACTGAATCTGAGAATAAATTGTGACAAGCGTCCCACCGTGAATTTCATCGCCCGGAGTAAAAAAAAAAAATCCAAGGTCTTCTAAATTGTGCAATGTTTAATGCAAATACAAGTCACCAAAGCCGAAATGGACTGTTTGAAGGAGCAACAAACCAACATTACATTTTTATTGCAACTTCCTTAAGCGGGTCAGAAACCTTAACTAAAAGACAGAATATAAAATAGAATGCTGAACGGGGCATCCAGAACAAATGTCAGGATGCTAAAATAAAGTCAATGTTTGCGGTTGTCATGAATCTTTAAAAAATAAGTAACATTCATGAACTTTGAATTATTGGTGACTGCGAGGATTTGTAGGAAGAAAATTCAATTCTTATAAATAAAAATGCGCTCATTACTCGAGGTGTTTCGCTCAAAACCGTCAGCCTAAAAAAAAAACAGGTGCTACTCATGTCTTTCATTTATCCCATGAAAAAAGCACAGAGGGGCCATGGACAAGATACAAAAATTCCAATTTGAAGTCAAAAGACGAGTTCTACCTATCCGGCAAAAGAAAGCCGGATGGGTGTACACCTGGGGAACCACGTCGAGGCTGGTAGGCTTAATTGAAATGAAAAGTTGAAATAAATTCTTTCTACCAACTTAATTGTCAGACTTCGTATAGAGGAAAAGTTTTAGGATAAAAAAATGCGACTTTTTGAAAATTTGTACTTATTGCCCAACAGAAAAGTTTCTTATGGTCACTTAAAAATATACTTAATTTATAATTTACTCAATTCCTGTACATTACCTTCTACAATATGCACATAATATACAAGTTGAAAAATATTATTTTCATTGCACTGTCTTTAAAAACAAAATCCAACTACATCTCTCCATTGAAATTTCTAACATAACAAAACTAATAAATATGCATTTTAAAAATATTCACACTTTTGTACACACTATTTACAATATATCAACATCATATATTAGTTGTTGAATGTTTTCATAGGTGTTATACACCCCATTGTACTCGGACAATAATGTTCCATCCACATACACTTTTGTATTGTATTCTAAATCCATTTCTATAGCCTTCTTCATGCGTGGAACGTTGTCAATAATATCTATTTGAGCAATACAAAATGTTTTTCCATCGGATGGTATGTGAATATTCCAACCAGGCAACTCCATAGAGATATCATGCATGAGATCGTATATTGAAATTTCACTTTCATCCTCAATGTCTTCGTCAGGCAAGGGCAGAGCCCTTCCCTTGTTCATTCTTAAATTAATAAAATGAGAATAAAAGTCATCATCGAGGTCTGCGCTGGAGTCTGAGTCAAGGCTGTCGTGATGCTCGACGAGGCGCTCCTGAGTCCGGAAATAGCTGTCGAACACGTTATCATAACTCACCTTCGTAGGAGAGGGAGCGTCCACACACTCTGAAGGAGTAGTTTTCTCTGTAATTTTAGTTATCTTCTCTATATTTTTGGTTGGTTCCTGCATCTTTTTGGCGGGACTTCCCTCTTTCTGTTTTGCTAGCTGAGCGTAGTAGGCCTTTGGCTTCCTTCCTCGTTTTTTCTCCTTCTTCTCTTCTTTGGGGAAACTATTGTAGATCTCCCGTGGTTCTGGGACAACAGGGATGTGGGGTTCGGGAGAAGGTGACTTCGCTACTACGACTTCTGCCCCTTTAGTTGGTTCTTCTTCTTCAAGTTCAGCTTTAAGGCTTCCTTTACTTCCGTCACTTTCTTCAGGATCGATATCATCATCTTCTTCTTCAGAATCATCAGGACTTGCAACGACTCTTCTTCTTCGCCCTCGTCTCCTAATGGGCTTCTTAATCGATTTCACCTGTTTTTTATCTGTTTGAAAACGCTTTAAAATATTTCTTTTTAGAATAACAACTTCATCTCTTGTTTTTGGCGTTGAGATCCTCTCTATGTTGATACGTGGAGCAATCTGGAGAATATTTGAGCTAGAACTTCGAACTTCTGTCTCATCTTCATTGATTTTTGATGCAAGTGATGTAGATTCAGCAATGAGTTTTTCTTTTTCTGGAAGAACGATGGTCTTCTTGAAGGGTTTAACCCTTTTAATAATTATATCTGGGCCTAATGCCGCCTTGGGTGAAGGTCTTTGTTGGGGCGGAACGGCAATCCTAACAACTTTATTTTGTTGAGAGCCTTTTAGTTCCAGAGTTATCTTACCATTGCCAACAGCGAGTTTTTGAATTGTATTTGACAACCCTAAAATGTTGCCTTTATTTTCCATAATTGACTTAATTTTATTTCCAGAAGTTTGATCTTCCTCAGAAGCTGTTTCATGAACACTTTGGTTAGTCTGATGACTATCTTCATTAGAAGGGCTGGCTGGTGGAGATGTGTTTTCGGAAGGAGTAGAATGATCCTTAACAACACAACTACTAGATTTGGTAGGGCTCGTCACTTTTGAAGGATTTACATTAACTCTAACCAACTCCTTTAAGGGAGTTTTATTTAATTCCTGTTTCGTACTAACCTTTGAAAATATCCTTTCTTTCTTCTTATCAGTTTCATATCCAGGAATTATCCTTTTCAGAACACTCGCATCATCACCCCTAAGCATTTTTTTGACAGAAAATTTCACAGCTTTGCTCTGTATACGTTTTGAAACTCTACTTGGTGTAAGGACATTGGAAAGAGATTCAGAGTGCTTTCTCCCTCCTTTACTTTTCTCAATATCATCATCTTTTTCTTCTAAAGTCAGATCCAATTCTAAATTTAAATTTTCAATACTAGAAGATTTCTTGGGTGATTTCTTCTGATCTTTAATATCGGAAAATTTTCTCTTTACAGCAGGTTTAGGAATACTCGGAACACTTTTCGACGGAACAATTGGAAAATCTTTCTGCGTTTCCACTTCACATCTTCCCATGGCAATAAATTCTTTAATCTTCTTAATCGTTTCTGCTTCTGCTGCATCGTTATCTTCGTTTTCAGTCAGGTCTTCCTGAATAAATTTGTCCAGTTCCTTCTGAACAAGGTCCTCTTCGTCAGCCTTGGACGATTTACCACTACCTTGACTGGAAACGCCATTAGATGACACCTCTATTCGACTCAATTGTACATTCACTGGTTTACACTTTTTAGCCAATTCAGCATCATCTTTCAAAGAATCTTCAGATTCTTTGGAAAGATCATCATCATCATCCTTTCGACCCATTTGAAGAATGGAAATATAATAAAAATATAAAGAATGATCGGTAAACTTGATACACTGTTGTTATCACGGATCTAACACATAAATAACGCATAAGGTTAATTACTTATAACTTCCAATATGCCGATTTTAATTATCAAAATAACTTCTAACTTTTTTCACGAACATAAAGAAAAATAAAAAAGTCTCACAACAATTTACGTTTCAAGTACATATAAACACAAAACATCAGAAATAACCGCTTGAGGGTTACTAATCAGTATTGCCAACCCAAAATTTCATCATGGCGGGAGGCTTCTTTTTTACAATGAATTACTATGATATACGCGTCCTTTTTATTAAAGTCATTATGTTCGAAATTTATTATAATGAGATTTTCAATCCATATGTTTAGAAATAATAATAATAATTACAAAATCTTTTCGTGAAACGAATATTTTCTTTTCTGAAGAATGACATTTTTTTGTTATTATATTAGCATTAACATTTCTTTCACGTTCAAAACAGAGAAATATGCTAATTAACATAATTTATTAAATTTAGCGGATGCAAGCAATTAATATTAATAAATGAGAAAAATTGGATTATTATTTCCAGAACAACACCCGCAACTGTAACATAATAAAGCTTTTAGCTGTTTCGAAGAGGATAGATAAAAATTAATACAACAGGAGTAATATTAAGAATGTAACAATAATAATAGTTTACATACTATAAATTTTGAAAAATCATAAACAGGGTCGCAACTGTTAAATCATTGCGCTTTGCAGACTGGGCTCTTAATTCCATTTCATAGTTAGTTGTTATGACTCATGCCCGGACTTTAATTACAAGGTCATATCGCTTAGTAGAGTGCCCTGCTTTCATCACTGGTGGACAGCCCCGCCGCAACATATATCAGTGCCATAGGCGAAAATCTACCTTGCGCCCTCTTTTAAGGAGAGAAAATTTCAAAAATTAAAAAATAAAACTTCATAAAAAATGTTTTTAATGTTTAAATTTATTATAAAAAAAGAAAAATATATGTATATATTAAATTATAAAAACAACATATATTATCACAATATATCTAAAAAAATGATTGAAAGGCATCAAATTGTATCAATTTTTGGAAAAATTCAATTGTATTTTTCGGGCTTTAGCATTAGCAAATTCTTCAATTACATCCTTGAAATTTATGTTCTTGGCCAGTTCGTTATCTATTGCAAGAACAGCAAGAGCATCGAGTCTTTCTTGTGACATAGTTGATCTTAAATATGTTTTTATTAATTTCAATTTGCTAAAACTCCTTTCGCAACTGGCTACTGATGCTGGAATCGTTAAAAGTATGCGTAACGCAATCCACAAGTTATATATAATAAGTCGCAAGTATTAGTATTTTTTTTTTTTTCAATTCTTTCAATCAAGGTCAAAGAGTCAACTCTTGTGCCCCTAGGCGATCGCCCCTCCCGCCGTTCCGACGGGGCTGCTGGTGGACATGAGCCCGA
This sequence comes from Aradus depressus, assembly GCA_963662175.1. Taxonomy (NCBI): domain Eukaryota; kingdom Metazoa; phylum Arthropoda; class Insecta; order Hemiptera; family Aradidae; genus Aradus; species Aradus depressus. Next base: position 27,490,321 of record OY759215.1, read on the forward strand.
CCCAACTTTGGGAGACCTTAATTTTACCAACCCAGGTTTATTCACCTAGGGTAGGGGTTTTTACGGAGTACCTGATATCGTACAGGCTCAGGACCATCGCTTAACTTCCCATCTGAAGGACGGCGTGCTCAAGTTTTTTTTTAACTGCCAGATAAAAAAAAAAAAAAAAAAACTCGGCCGGGTTTCGAACCCGCTATCCTGAGCTCAGTAGATAAGCAAGCTACCTCTAAGCTATCTGCGCCCTGGTTCTAATGTTACTTTCGTTTTCTAAAGGCTTATAGTACTTGCTCCTCCGAATGGTGGAATCAGAACTCGTCAAATGTACAGACATATTTTAGCTTTTCATATCAACTTTCTTGTGACTCCCCCCCCTCCCCCCCCTGTCGCAAAAATTCTGCGTGCTCTTTACTTTACTTGATAATGAAAATACAAAGACAAAAATGAAGACTTACCTACTTATTCCGTTATAGTTGTCAACCAATCTTCTATACAGGCAGTCAAATCAAACATGTAAAATTGTAGTAATTTAAAGAAATAAACATTTGACTGACTTGTCCGTAGGAAAAAATAAATGCGTAATTAATTTCTGTAGGACATACATATTATTCCACAGTGGAACATAATCATATAATCATTTTCTTTTCTTTTTTTGGAACTACCATTTTTCCACTGAACAAATAAAGAGGGCTATGCAGTCTTCTTAAAACTTCTAGTAAAATCTCTGTTCAAAATATTATTATTTTCAAGCCAAGGTTATACCAAGATATTATTTGATAATTCCATGTAGTATTTTGTGTAAAGAACTAAGTTTATTCTGGTGCAAATAATTGTTGTTCTTTTTGAAAATATTATTATTCTCAAGCCAAGGTTATACCAAGATATTATTAGATAATTCCATGTAGTATTTTGTGTAAAGAACTAAGTTTATTCTGGTGCAAATAATTGTTGTTCTTTTTGAAAATATTATTATTCTCAAGCCAAGTTTACACCAAGATATTATTTGATAATTCCATGTAGTATTTTGTGTAAAGAACTAAGTTTATTCTGGTGCAAATAATTGTTGTTCTTTTTGAAAATATTATTATTCTCAAGCCAAGGTTATACCAAGATATTATTTGATAATTCCATGTAGTATTTTGTGTAAAGAACTAAGTTTATTCTGGTGCAAATAATTGTTGTTCTTTTTGAAAATATTATTATTCTCAAGCCAAGGTTATACCAAGATATTATTTGATAATTCCATGTAGTATTTTGTGTAAAGAACTAAGTTTGTTCTGGTCCAAATAATTGTTGTTCTTTTTGAAAATATTATTATGGTATAGGAATATAATTAATTGATCTTTCTATAATTATGTATAAAACTAACAATTTGATGTTTTGTCAGAACTTCAAGGGACTTTTGCTAAAGGCATTTCAGTAAAAAAACCAAAACAATTTTATATATATGTAAAACGGAAACTTCCCCGTTTTTTAAACTGAGGCAATTTGAGAGCCAAAATAGTGCAAAATGCCACAGCGTTCTTCAAATAGTTACAGAATAATTATTAAACCACAATAGAGGTTCATTAGATAGCTAAGTACATCAAATTTAGTTGGAGTGATTCATTAGTTTTGGTGATATCGAGGATATTTTTCAGAAATGGTCTCATGTTATGTGGGACTTTCTTATACCAACCAGGCTTACAGATCATTCTCACCCTCTCCCTTCTCAAAATCTTTTCATAATGGCATTACTGGGTACATGAATGACTTGGCGTCAACGCTATGTTTTGTTTCATTGTAAAGCGTAATTCTGAGAGATTTTGTTATACCCAGTAATGCTAGTTTGAAATGATTTTGACAGGGGAAAAGGCAGAAAGAGTGATTGGATTATATTTATATAATTTTTCATAAAACTACCAATAATAAAAAAATATTTTATAATTCTTACTAGGAGATACAATTTAGACAATAGTTTGAAATATTTCCTAAAAAATGTATTTTAGATTCGTTGAGGCGTTATAACGTTCCGTTTTATTGCTCCTATCTCAAATCTGAGGACCCATTAGCGATTGGAAGCTAATTAGGAACATTACGATTGGAATACATTTTTCGACAGGACTGACAGTTGTCGGGTAAATCGAAGCATCTAAAAATATGTTTATTTTACGTACATTTCAGTACGGTTTTCGGTATGTATGAGGAATCCGGACGACGTACGAAAAATTGTATTTCACATTAAATGTGTCTTTCAGATTTCGCTACGACTTTTAGTTGAGGTTTTGAGTTTTTCTCACGTCCTAGATGAAAAAATGTAAGGGTCTTGACCGGGGTTCGAACCAGCGATCTTGTGCTACAATAAAATTTCATTTTCATAATTTATTTTTGAATAATTTAATGGACGCGCCTTAAAATACTTTTTGGACCTTAAAATTTACATTTTTTTTTTCTCACATTTTTCATTGAAGGTACATTAGCATTATTTCGCTATCAACAAGTGTTTGTTTGAAGAAATGTAACAATGTGACTTTCGTTGAATGACTTAAATTAATAATCAAATTATAATGAAAAACTACATTCGCCAAAACTTGCTTTATCCATTGTATAAATCGAATATGTATATACAAACTTGTAACAAATATACATTTATTACTGTAATAAGAAAAGGCAACAAACAGCACAAAGAAGCAACAAACAATCAATACGAATTTTTAATAAGATGATGTAAAAATTTGTATATATTTTTTGAATAATTATCTATATTAATTTCTACTGACCAATCAGGGTTTCAGTGAGAACATTACACCTCTCTGTTGCACCTTACTAAATATTATTGTCATTTGTACATCAAAGACACTTAAGTATAATAAAATTATATATTGTTAAAACTCAAATGTTTGAATACATTTCATTCCAAAATTAAAATCAATTTAATATTTGGTCCTGGATTAAGTAAAATGACCAAAAAAATCATAAATTCTTAATACAAATTCAATTGCACTTAAAAAAATAAATCTTTATAAAATACATACATTCAAAATAAATGGATATAATAAATAAATAAGAAGAGAGAACTTAGTGTCTCCTAGAAAAAAAATATAACCATTTATTTTGTACTAAAATACGTATAAATCTTCGATGAATACTATTTACAAATCATACCACCAATAACATAAGTCTTTTACAATCAATCCAATGTATTTTGATACATTACTAAGTACATGTTGCATAAATGGAATAATTTAATGAATAAATGGAAGACTTTGCGCATCAGTTAGGCTAACAGCTAAAACATATAGAAAACCAAAGTAAAGATTAAGTTTAGCCGTTAATTTGGGAACACGATGTATTGAATCTGCCGCCCGTGAAAGTTTGGCTAAGCGAAACGCAGACGGCAATGTAATCAATGGCAGAATGAACCATAGTGAATACCTCAATGTAAATACAACAAACGCGATGTAAGGCGTAAATAGTAAAAATGCGTACAAAACATGCGAGGCTGAAGGTCCAATTAGTATTGCTAGTGTAACAATGCCCGCTCTGCTATCACTTTCTAAATCTCTTGTATTATTACTATGAAGAATAGCTTCCGTATTAAGGGCCAGAGGAATGGCGAAGTAAATAGTAGACCACTCCATATAGCCAGTCAGAGAGATAAAAGCGAACAAAACTGATATTGGGCCAAATATTATTAGTATAAGAACGTCTCCAAGAGCAATATACTTTAGTCCGATACCCCCTGTGTATAAAAATGAGCTTGAGAGACCACCAAAGTATACCAAAGCTAAATGTTCCATTCGAGCCGGGGATGTAATAGCCAGAGCAACAAAACCGACACATCCAAGAGTGTAGAGCATAACTCCGAGAGACACCACTTCGTCTTTAGACAAAATGTGATCAACCAATGTTCTATCGTCACTTTTCCGATTGTCTATACCTTTGACATAGTCATAATATGTGTTCACAATGTTACCAGCTCCATGAACACAAACAACCGTCAGTAGGATAAGCATGACAATTATCCAACTGAAAGCGACTGAAGGAGGTAAGAACTTGTAGGCTATGGCACAGCCTAGCAGCGAGGGCATCAGAGAAGCACTTAGGGACCATGGTCGCAAAGCCAACAGATATGAAGAAACTTTCATTAAATGAGTTGGTCTTGTACCGTCTTTGTCTGTCTTCAAATTCCCGTTCATATTTTTGCTGACTGATCTGTAACAAAAATAATATAAAACAATTATATATTTGAATGGTAAGAACATTGTCTGTTATTTAGAGTAATCACCTTCAAACCAAATCATTTTTAAGATGAAACTTCTTACAAAAAAAAAATAATAATAAATAATTTCAACCTTTGTTCATAATAATTATTTACTCCAGCAAGGAGAATCTTCGGCATTATATCATCGAGATAATAGCAACAGTTAGTAGGAACGTAAGTGAGGCAAACCCTTAAACATGGATGAGGTTACAGGCAGTTTGTCAAACAATTCAAGCGAACCAGTAGTTTTCGAAAATTAAGCTCTGAAAGATACGATCCGCTTCCAAATACGAGGAGGTTGGTAGAAGTATCCCCATTTCAGTAGGACCAACTCAACAAATGAGCTTAAATAAATAAAGTCAATTGAAGGGAATTTATAGAAAAGCACTTTATCCATTCGTCATAACGATGAGAAATTAATAAACTGCATTTTCTCAGTTTGGGATGAAACACCAATCATTGAATTTATTAATTTAAGCATTCAACAAGATTATTTCTTATAATAATTAGGTGCCACATAATTCACAGATTTGTATATAAGGTGGTAGACAAACGCACTTTTCAACCTTATGGATTCCAAAGTTGTTTTGTTAAATTGTTATGCGAAGTTTCGCCCAAATTCAGGCATTATCAAACTAAAATCATAACAAAACAAGGAAGTCATATTTCAATATATAATAATAACAACAATTAAACAAATTGGACAATAGATAGTAAATATAAAAATTATATCATTTTCATACCCTACCTTACACAATTATGACAGTTATAGAATTTATATTGAATATAATTTGTATATATATGTACTAAATTTATTGTCAAACTTGTGTCATATAACTTTATTTTAATGTAATTTAATAATTTATCTTAATGTTTTATGATTTTAGTTAGATAATGCCTGATTTTGGGTGACATTTAATGAAAACTGACATTATTGCAGAGATATTGTGAAATAATTCAAATGAACTTGAAAGAAATAAAACTTGTTTATTTATGATATTGTCTAATTTCACCAACTATATTTACATGGGAGTACTTTCGGTATTTCTACCATCCTCAGCCAAAAGCATAAGAGATATACTGAGTCTTATCTCTTATGCTTTTGGCTGAGGATGGTAGAAATACCGAAAGTACTCCCATGTAAATATGGTTGGTGAAATTAGACAATATCATAAATAAACAAGTTTTATTTCTTTCAAGTTCACTATAACAATAAAATAAAACAAGTTTGAAGACCAAAATGCCTAGAAATGTGTATGTTCAAATTAGAATGGGTCTCAAACAAGGAATAAATCCAATCTCCCGAAAATTATTCATGAATTTATTTCTGCCCATCACTGCCCCAAAATTTCAAAAATATAATGTTACTTTTAGACACGTTCTTAAATTTGAAGTCTTAAGAATAGCCAAGAGATATAAGTAGATATAATAGACACGAGCAGCAGTTTTAGGAAGCGCGCCACCTGATATTAAAAGTCAGGGGATAATAACTCTGCTACAGAAAATAAGATAGAAAAATAATATTTTATAATTTTAAAAAATTTACAAATATTTTCTTGCTTTTTTCAGCAATTGTTCCTTCGAAACTACTGATCCGATTGATTTAAAATTTGGAGAAAATATTCGTATTACATGGGGATGATAGAGGTTGAGACCTCACATAAGTTAATATATTAACTTTAAACCCCCAACAGGGGGAAAAAATCCCACAAAAGTGACATCATTTCTGTCATTTGGCCATCACCAGTATCAGCATCAAAAAGCAAACCAGAACAAGAGGTGATCAGGAGTTGAAAATAATACACTTCACAATTTACTCAGTTACGAATGCATATTTTCTCCTAATAATTTTATTGACGCCTATAGTTTATCTAGTATAAAATACACAATCACAACTATACATATATATATATCACAACTATATATATATACATATAAATTATGAAATGTATCAAAAAGAATACTCCTGATCGTTTATCACCTCCTGTCTGGTTTGCTTTTAGATGCAGATACTGATAGCACGGGATTTTTCAGAAATACTAAAAAAAAATTAAACTAACTATATTCGGAATGATTGCATTGTGTGGACTCTTTACAAGCATTAGAGGGGGTTATTTTGATTAACCTCCCCCAAAACTTCGCTAGATCAAACCCCATTATTTTTGCTATAAACGCATTTTGAATTTATTCACAAGACCTGCCCTGAGTAAGGTTTTTTTTTATAACCCAAGCCTTGGGATGGGGGAGTAATTATATATTTTACACCTCTCACATATCCTCCCTTCATCAAATGTTTATAACTATTTTTGATGCAAGTCTATGAAACAGAAGATATCACAAGACCTCTTTTACTTTTTTTTCTCCGAGCCTTGTGGTAATTGCACAGTTACCTCCATTTTATTCGCGCCTGCCTCATTTAACAATTGAAAACCACAACATGCTCTGAAAGGATTACATATCTGCAGTTCCCCATTAGTAAGGATTTCTCTTTACCCGACTACAGATCAGCTTGGAATAGAACTCTCATATCCTATGCGTTCAATTAGCCTCTCTGAATGCAAGGACAACAAAATATTATATCAAAGAGGAAAAACAATACTTTTCCTTGGGGTTAACACAGGATTAATTACGATTATGTGATATGTGCTATCTACAGTCACACAATGCAAAACATCCATGAGTAGTCGACAGGAATGTAAATTATTCCTCCGTTGACCTAAGATCGTAAAGAAAAGAAGAAAAGAGGATATTAAATGTATATTTGGCGCAAAACAAAGACAGCTTTATGAATTAGGGCTTAAACTTTGACGGTTGCCCACAGGAATGATGAAAGTGTCATTGTTAATTAAACGTTATTTGAATTGACAAAATTTAGCTTTTATTTTATGTGGAAAAAACGGACACAACTTTCATAAAACCCTAATAGAAAATTCAGCTTGATTTTTTAATTATAAAAATTTGAGAGCATTTATAAATAAATAAAAACGAAGTGTAACTTACTTAAAGATAAAGTTCCAATGATTTCTCCCACTAATGGGATCATCGCTGAAAAATAATTAAGTATCTCATGTTAAAAGCAAAAATTAGCTTGTCCAAGCTAATTTATAGAGAATGTAAAATTTCTAGATTAATGAAAATAACACACTCTCGGAACAACATAACCTCACATGACAATGGGGACAGTGCCCATTCAATTCAGGCCAGCTCAGTGCCTTCTAATTTATAAGGTACATGTAGGAGTAAGTGAATAAAAAATTAGAGAAAGAAAGTTAACTACCTGAATTCTTGACCCATATTTCATAATTTATCAACTTGAATCCATCTTTCTATGAAGAAGTAATAATTAAATTGTATTCTATTTCACAACCCACATATTTACAAAATAAAATATCAAAACCTTTCATAAAAACTGTGAAGATTAGACTCTCTCTTAATGAAAATCTTCATACTTTTTCATTAGTTCTCGTATATTCATTTTAAAAATATAATGTAGACATTTGATAAATAATTTACAAAGAAGTTTTGTATATTCTTAATTTATTTTTTTTTGTGGGAGGGGGCATTAAGTTCAATATGCTCAAAATATCTTGAAAAAAAGTCTCGTATAATATACCCCTCTTCTTCCGAATCACAAAAATATGTTCGCTTCCAATCTTTTGTAAACAAATATACTTAAACCTAATTCAAAAGTTACTAACAAACAGAATTGTTATTAGTCAAAGTATATTTTCAAAGCCTTAATTTTACAATTAACAAAATAATTGATTGATATGACCTCGTAGTAAAAGTCCGGGCATGAGTCCAGAAAACAAACAACAAAATAATTTATAATTATTATAAATACAAATTAACGGGATTGTAATAGATTAATTAAACATGTGCCTACAATAAATAAAATATTTCAGAGCTTAGCATTCAAAAAGATGCCTAACCTGTTTTATACTTTTCCCGCCGTATTGCTTTTGCTGTTTATTGTTATTGTGTGTTCCTATCAGTTTTTTGATAGTTAATATATATAGTGATATTTATTTTATTATGCCACTCAGTATTGTGTAATATTCACTACACACAGTGTTATTTATAAACTGCGAAATGTCCAAAAGTAATAAGGCAGCTGTTGTGAATAAAACGAAGAGTAAACAATCTTTGACTTCCAGAGCATTAAAGAAAACAGACTCCAACGAAAGTACCAAAAAATCATTTAAGAGTAATGCATTGTTCGATACATTCAAGAAAGAGAAATTCTTCAAGTCTTTTGTTAAGAATGTTGTACTGAACTTTGATAAATTTCAACATGGTGACATTTGCTCTGAAACCTACGGAAGAGTGGGTGAACATTTGATTACACAGAAACTAAAAAAATTTGATATTTACAGATTTGAACCTTCACCGTTTGACAGAAGAGTTACAGCACTTAAGTTCCATCCTACCAAACCAATTTTTGCAGTCGGTGATAAATCGGGAGAACTGGTCTTGAGGGATCTCCATGATGACAAAAAAGTCGGTTGGGCAGGTACTGGTCCAGGAGGATCTATAACATCCATTGTCTTTGATCCGTTCACGTCAGATTGCCTGTTAACTTCAAGTCTTGATGGAACTGTTCAGAAACGAAACTATGGTAATAATAAATGTGAAGTTCTTCTAGAAACGGAATGTTTTGAAAAATGGTTTTGTAGTGTAAATTCATCTTCTGACACAGGCCTTATAGTTGCTGGTGACACGCATGGTGTTATAACGATTTTAAGTAAACAGTATAAAACAGTCTGCAGCCATAAACTTCACAAAGGTAAGATAAATTCTGCAGACTTTAGTAAGAGTCGGGGTTGGCTTATGGCCACAGCCTCCTTAGACAAAACAGTGAAACTTTGGGATTTAAGGAAAATAGATGAAAAATCTCCTGTACATGTGTTGCCACATGACCATCCAATCAACGCTGCATGCTTTAGTGCTGTTGATGGGAACAGACTGTTGACAACTGACCAGCATAGCGAACTGAGAGTGTACAAAACCCCCGTGTTCGAGCTGGAGACCCTGATTCACCATCCTCATCGACAGTTTCAACATTTGACCCCTATCAAAGCCTGCTGGCACCCTCTTACCGACCTGGTGGTAGTGGGTCGATACCCTGATCCTAGCTGGCCCACGTACACTCATGGAGAATTGAGGTCTGTCGATGTGTTTAGTGCCTCCTCGGGGGAAATGCTCACTCAGATGTACTCTGTCAGTTGTAAGAGCATTATCTGTTTGACTGGGTTTAATTCGACTGGTGATGTGATGGCCTCAGGTATGGGACGGTACGTGCCCTACTGGCGGGCTAGGCACCTTTTCGACAAACTTGCTGAGAGGAAAGAGGAAGCTTATAGTGATGAGCCTGAAACCAGGCCCAAGATAGAACCACCAAAGCGCGTTACATACAAGAAAAGTAAGGAATCTACCAAAACAAAAAATAAATTTACTTGAAATTTTAGGATAGTCTGGAAACCATAAATTATAAATTATTTAGGATAGTGTTTTTATATTTGATTTTATTAGCCACAGTAATCCTGAAATATTTGTTGAATTGTTCGTTTGATTTCTGTGTGTACATTTGTTATCTCCTAACCGAATGAGAATGGAACTGATCTGGATTACTTTATTTTCTGTCTCCGGGTTGTGTTTCATGCCGTTCATTATCAGATTGTACCTGAACGTTTACCTTTCTTTAACTTCCCCAACTGCGCATAGTATCATCATTAATTCGATGATCACCGGGATATAATTGTTGATCCCCCTAAATTCAAAAATGGGGAAAAAATAATATTTTGTCAGGACGATAACTCCCGAAAGAATGAATATGTATATCCAGAACCTATTGATTAATTAAAGCCAAATCGGCAAGTTCCCATCTGGGAGTTCACAAAGATTTAGCTAATGTTTTTTTTTTTTATACACCTAATGTACCTGATTCTGTTTTAATTATTTGTTGTTATAAATTGTAATGTAATTGTAGGATATAAGTTTTTTGATTAGATTGTTATGTGTTCTTCGTATTTACTTGCATTAATATAGAGAGATTATGAAAAGTTCACTTTTTAATGATTAGTCATTGAAGAAAACTTTACATTTGTATCTTAAGGTGAGATGTGATACACCTAAGAATCTATGCACCCATTGCTCTTATCCCCTCTGTGGCTTTGCTGTAGGAGGTCGCATCGAATTCAACATGAACAAAAGCATATTGTTTACTACGATTTTTTAATAACTATTATACTTGTTCATGCCGGAAAAATCGATGAAGTGCTCTGTAATGTTCGGTATGTTTCAGTATAAAATTGTGAGTTTTCTTAAAGTTTGAATCTCTGGATGTGTCGAAACCATTTTCCAAATTTATTGTTCTACTTTGTGGTGGGCAACTTTAATGGTGCAGTGCTAATAGTTTTCAAGTTTTGATATTTTAAGGAACATTATTACTCCTTGCTCCGAGGTTATTCTCCTAACGTCTATCTAAAGAGATTTCCAACGATTGGGCAATATTCCCTCCTGCTTCATGTTTTAGGAGTGTTTATTAAATCTATGTACCGCCATTGATGGAGAGGGAGAAAGTCTATTTTATGCTACAACTGCCCATTTTTAAGTCTATCAATGTAGATTTTTGTAATTTCTTTGGGACAGTTTATTCTCAAATTCATTGCCTTCAAATGTGCCATCAAAGCTGTTAGTTACTACTAAAATACTATTTAAGGGGTAAAAATTACGTGTTCATTCGGGGCATAGATCTTATATTACCTGATACTTGAAAACAGAAATATGGTTTTAGATTCTTTACCAAAAATTAGGGACTCATCCATTACAAACATTTCTCCCTTTCCACCAATCATGTTATTTCTATGTGTTGTCTCATTATTATGTTTTCTTTGAATGATGTTTATGCCACTTGTTATTTTATTCAGATATTATTATTAGGGTATGGAGGTTTTAACTCCAATGTCTTCTTCTTTTTAAGCTGAAAAACTAATGTACATTTCTGATAATTAAAAAAAAAATATATATATATATACAATACATTGTAAATTTAGAGTTGACTGCTGATCTTATAATGTTGTGACACCTAGTATATTGCCTTATGTTTTCTAAATATTATGTTGTAAAATTGCAGTCTATAATTAATTGCTATTTGTGATATATTTTTTCTGTGTAAATATACGTTCTTTTGAAATATGGTAGTATATTTAATTATCCTTTGATTAATTTATACAGCACACCTCAATTTTTTTTCATATAATCTAAACATACCTATGTCCAGAGAAGAAGAAATTTCGTTCTGCCTTTTCACAGTAGTATCTTTGGGCACCCGCTGAGGATTCGACCCATCCTTTTTTTCTTATTTTTTTAATAATTGTTGAATTCCGACTTACGCCTCGCATAATGAACTATGCTTAATGGGCACATAGTTATTAAATAACTTAATAGCAGATCAATTATGAAATAACTTCACCCCATCAATGTCAGCTATTATATTAACTGGCCTTTTTAACTTTTCATTGTCTTATTCAGGGGTTGCCAATCTCTTTTCAAGGAGGGCGCCTCGGTGTGACAGGAAGTATACCGTGCTGGATTAGAGGATTATTAAAGGCGGAATATCCTTTTTTGTGCCTGGATTTAGCTAATTCGGTGACAAATGGAACATGAAGGTCAATGTGATGGGTTTTGTAGAAGATGTAATAAAATGCATTGCACGAAGGATTTTGGATGCGCTGAAGATTTTTTAAAGTAGTACGTTGTATATTAGTCGTTTTGTTCACAAGTTTAAATCTTAGTAACAGTTTGTATCGTCAGTTCATTTATTGGAAGGACTTTGTGTCGTTCACTTAATTCTATATTTTTTATTCCATGATTGTGTTTTTGGAAGACAAACGGATGTTCGGTGATATTTTGGTCATTCAATATTGGGGAGGATCCTCCTCCGAACCGCGTATGTTCAAAAACATACCAAATAGTTCTATAGGAGATAGGACGTTAAGTTTGGTTCTGGGATCATTTTAATAATTGAGTGTTTCCAGAGTGTTGGGAAATGGGTGGTAAGAAGGAATTAACTGAAATTTTTCGATTCGGCCCAGGAGCCGTCGACATGATGAAGGGAGGGGGGATGAGTACAATTTATTTTGTTTAATTTTGAACTACTCTGAAGTTCTCCTCTCCATATTAAAGCAAAATGGGAACGGTAAATCTGCCTAAACTTTTTTGACGGATCTCAACCTTATTTGAAATATGAAAGTGTATTGAACTAAAATGTTGAGAAAGGATTAACTGAATGAACATAAAAATAAATAAATAAAAATAAAGCCCGGCCCTACCGAGGGCGAACAGAGCCGCCGCTCCAGGCGCCAAGTCCCTGAGGGCGCCTCAGTGGTAAAGAAAAATAAAGGAAAAAATATATTTTTCGATATTTTGATTGCAAGCGTATGGTATGTGAATGACCTTATCTGTTGTTTTATTAGTTAGTAAAGTAATACAAATGAATGATCTCTTTATAAAAGTAATTTTTGTGATAAATAAATGTACCTTAATTCCTACATATTTTCTCTATCATTCTACATCCACTGTTCCTATTGGTTCTGTGAAGAGTACAGTGCCAACGAGCATGGCTGTTTTCATTCGACAAATTAGACAAAGACTTAAGATGTTGCCGAGATCTTCCAAGTTCCATGCTTGCACGCACAACTGGTATATATTAGGGGCAAGCAAGGGGGGCGCCATAATTGGATCTCGCTCCATCCTAAAACTTGCCTCAGGCCGGCACTGCACATAGGCAGGCAATGTTTTAAAATCCAACTGTAGGGTATACTTTATGTAAATCAGGCTGTTTACGAATCGTATACAAGTATTGTGAATTTGACATTCAGGAAATAATTGCAAGTGTCAGAGCAATGTTTGAGTCCCCCCCCCCCCCCCCCCTTCCTAGAGTGGCTTTCAAACTTGATTGATGCTTGTTTCAGATAAGCTATTTATTCAGCCATTTTCATTATTATAAAAAAAAAAAGTAATTAATAGAGAGACTGAATTTCATTATTTGAAATCTTGCTAACTCTATCTTGTGTGTGTTTTCTTTTCATTCGCATAGACGTCACTTCAAGGCTCCTACTAGTTTGTTCTTAGCTTGTTTTATTGCTAATATATTAACTGCGAACGTTTTTCAGTAATCAATGACAACCTCCCCCCATGCCCTTTGCACGGTTTTCCTTGACATCGATAAGTCGATCGCTCTAATTTTTGAATTGCTTGTAAACAGGGAGTTCTCTTATTGTCTTTGGTTCATTGTTTTGTTGATTTCAGTTTAAAGTGTTCGTCACGATGAAGGAAAAATAATTATCATTATCATTTTTGCTTACATATTTTAGTGTTCAAATGGCAAGACAAACCAAGAAGACAGTAAAGGGTAAGCAAGAGGAAGCCACAACTTCTAGTAAACAGTCTTCATCGAAAACTAAGACAAATGAACCTGTTAATAATGGCAAGAAGAATACAAACAACAAACCCAAAATATTTGGCGAGGAAAAATTTAATGTCAAATCCTTCGTTCGAAGTATTGTGTTTAGTATTGATAGGTTGCAGCATGGTAGAATAAGTTCTGTAACTTTTAAAAGAATAGGGGAACATTTAATTACTCCAAAGCTTAAAACATTTGATATATACGACTTTGAACATTGGGCTTTTACTAGGAGAATTACTGCGCTCAAGTTTCATCCAACCAAACATTCAATTTTAGCCATAGGTGATAAAGCAGGAGAACTCATTTTGAGAGATCTGCAGGAAGATAAAAAAAAAATAAGTTGGGCAGGCATTGGCCCAGGAGGTTCTATAACATCAATTGCTTTTGATCCTTTTACAAATGATTGTCTCTTATCATCTAGTATTGATGGGACTGTACAGAAACGGAACTACGGTATTGATAAATCTCAAGCTCTTCTAGAAACGGAAAACTTTGAAAAATGGTATTGTTGTGTGAATGCATCATCTGAGACAGGTCTTATTGTTACTGGTGATACAAAGGGTGTTCTGACAATTCTTAGTAAACAGTATAAAACTGTATGTAATCATAAACTGCACAAAGACAAGATAAATTCCGCAGAGTTTAGTAAGAGTCGTGGTTGGCTTCTGGCTACAGCTTCCTTAGATAAAACAGTCAAACTTTGGGATTTAAGGAAAATAGAAGAAAAATCACCCTTGCATATAATGCCTCATGATAATGCGATAAACGCTGCTTATTTTAGTGCTGTTGATGGGAATAGACTTTTAACAACTGACCAACAAAGCGAACTGAGAGTGTACAAAGCTCCCTTATTCCAGCTTGAGACCCAGATCCACCATCCACATCGGCACTATCGTTATATAACTCCCATTAGAGCTTGCTGGCACCCGCTCACGGACGTTATCGTGGTCGGCCGATACCCTGATCCTAGCTGGCCCACGTACACTCATGGAGAACTGAGGACTGTCGATGTGTTCAGTGCCGCCTCGGGGGAAATGCTCACCCAATTGTACTCTGTCAGCTGTAAGGGCATTATCTCTTTGAACGATTTCAACTCGACTGGTGAGATCATGGCCTCTGCTATGGGGCAGTACGTGCCTTATTGGCGGGCTCGGCCTCCTCGCGACAGATTGGCTATGGATGACAACCCGAGGAGAGGGGAAGAGTCTGATGATGAGGATCCCAACTTTTTGCCAGAGGTGGACCCACCGAAACGGCCTACTGACAGAAAGAAAAAAAGCAAGGGGTGTAGCAAAAACAAAAAAAAGGACTAAACTTTGATCTTTGAATTTAATTAATTATAATTTTATTATATATATGTATAAATAATGCCCAGGCAGTATTAATAATAAAAATAAAGAAAAAAATATGTTTTCTTAATTTTTATTAAGTGTTTCACAATATCTCTGCAGAAAATGTTAAGTATTATTAATGAATCCAGACATTATTGTATTAGAACAACTAGATTTCCTCGTATGTGTCCTTATAATGTTATTTCAATACATCTTATGAGATTGTATTGCATGGGTTAATTTAAAATAAAATATTTTGTTGATGGGTCATACCATGAATAATCAACAAACTTGATTAACATTAAATCTCTTTTACTGTTTTATAAAACTATCTATCTATCTATTATTATAATAAGATTGCTTTGCGATTCATTTTCGCTAAATATTTCGTGCCCTAAAAATCAGGGCACATACTTTTGTCAGGAAAGAAAGGTACATATAATATTTGGAAAAATCCAAACTAGTAGTCAATGAGGGATTTAACGGGGGAAAATGGACTGAAGATAGACGGGAGTCCTAGTTCAAATGACGTTGCCACCTGGGGCTTTTCTCAGCTATTGGCCTCTCTAAGTTCGTTGAATATACATGGAATGACCAAATAGTTCTGAAGTTTATTATAGTTATTATGGAGGCTGTTCCTCCCCTGTGACCAATCACTCAATGCACTGATTGGAGAAACAAGTGTATGTCTGTTGATGTGAAATAACATAGTCTTAATTACTAAAAAGTACAAATCAAGTACAATTAGTTATATTTTAGTAATTTAGTGGTTGAATTTCACCGTTTAAACTAATTTCTAACTTTCTAATTTCATCTCAAAATTTAACAAAATATACTCAGTTTTGGAATTACCTGATTATTGTGTCACTATAGATGGGTCCAGTTCCCAAAATAAGCGAGCTTTCTTTATAATTTTGTCTAAACCCTGTTTTCACGGTGTAAATCACCCCTTATTATTGGTACAAAAACAAATGTGATAGTAGGCTAAGATTTATTCTGCAAGGCAGGAAAAGAAAATAGTTGCTGAAATAAAGAAAAAAGGAAAAAAAATATGACGTTCATATATCAGTTTGAAATAATTTATTTGTAGTTTTAAAAATTCATTGGTAAATCACCGGCTATGTACTTCCCCAGCAAGAATTAATAAATTACGTTTTCACTCTCCCTCCAAAAACAGTCGACCGTTAGGGTTAAAACTCAATATTTGACTTATGATTTCTGAATTCTCATACTAAATTTTCTGTCTATACATTCATGACTTCGGCAGTTATGAGGGTATTTGAATCGAGATCCTCTTTTCTGCTCCCTCCATTCTCTTCAAATTGAATTTAAATATAAAATTTCATGTTGATACATACATTCATTACATCGGCAGTTATTGGGATTTTTGAGTTTAGCTCCCTCTGATCGCTCCCTTCCCTTCGATTGATTCCATTGAAACTTTATAGGTGTAGTCCTTTCAAGGCATTGAATTCACATATGAAATTTCTGGTGTTTGCACAAAAAGGCTTAAGTCAGAATAAGTCTTGGGATCCAAAGGATTTAGTGCATTTAAATATTTTTACCAAATGTATCTGATTGTTGGAATATTTTACTTTGTTTATATTTAATACTTTATAGAAATAATATTTTTAATTACCTGATTACCTTGCTTTACCTGATTTGTAGGAATTTTTCAAACCATCAGAAATTCCCTTCCTAAAATTCAGATTTGCTGAATTAAGTAAGCCCCTATGCCCAAACACCCGAGGCATTTCATGTCAACACATTCAATACAACGGCAGTTATTAACATTTTTTTTGATTACATAATAAATATATACTTCGTAAAGCGGGCGAAGTAAAAATAATTAGGTAATTGTTCCAAAAGCAGTATACAAGCTTCAGTGAAACGGACCTCTTTTCCTGCCTACCAGTGTTGTAAATAATATTTTACTTGCTCTTTATTGGTCAATTATGGTCTACTATTTTTGTTTTTTTATGGGTTATTTTAATTGAGAAAAAATAAAATGACATATATGCGATATAAAAATTGGAATATTACCTACTATTGAAAATCAATCATCTCAACGAACTAAAGGGCTTGGGTTGGGATCTCAACTTATTTTACACATCGTGTTACCATTCCTGAGAGCCTTGGTTCAGTTTCCAACTGTCCAAATAAACTTGTTGAGATCTCCGCACTGCTATTTTTAAATCCTGAATATCTCATTTAATATTTATTGATTAATTATAAAATAGATTTTCTTGTTCGTTAAAAGTGATATTTCTTATTTCAGTGTTTTATTTTTTCTTTTTCTATAATGTCAGATTAGTTTTTCGTTGTTCTGCCAGTTGTTATTCATTTAGGACCTTCCTCAAGTAACTAAGCTTATCGTTACCTAATATTTAAAGCTGGGTGAGATATTTAATGTTTGCAATGGAAATCATTCAAAATATTTTGTTAAAACCAAAATATATATATATATTAAAAATTTACTATTTGTCTGTTTCAAATTTCTCTTTTTACCATGCCTTATTTCCCATAATACATATAAAAAATAAAAATGGTAGTTTTTATTTTTTAAAGAAGGGATCGCCAACCGTTTTCCATCTGCGCGGCGCATAATTAAATAGGATTTCAAGCGCGAGCAACATATCAAAGCAACATAGGCACTGAGATATTGCAAAAATGGTAGGAAAGATTCTTATTTTATATCAAGCAACCTGACACGGCCAATTGCGTATCCTAAGAGATTAAATTCAATTTTTTGATTTTTTTTGAACCGCACAAGAGGGCTATGGAACCGCGGGTTGTCGACCCCGTTTTAAAACATTTTTATTGGCTGATTCGATTTTTTTAGGAGAATTATCAACTAATTATATCAGAAAAACGAATACATTTTGATTCGCAACTTGAAAAGAAAAAATAAATAAAAATACGTGGGTCTAGATGAGTGTCTTAAGCTGTGCCAAAATGTTAATCCCAGTAACTTGATAATTATGCAGCATAAAATTTACTATAATTTCCCGACCGCTAGCGGGTTTTGCTTGAACATTGATATGTTGCCAAATAGAAGTCCACAACATAGAAGCGTAAATCAATCCATTAATTTGGATGAGGAAGATGAAGAGCGGAAATCATGTATAGAAAGACGATATTTATTCATTTTTAATTTTCTTTAAAAAGGGAAGAATATATGGAGTGTCACCACTGGGTGATTTCTGACTTCTTCGCATTTTGGCATTGTCTCTCTATTAGCACATTTGCTTGGATATATGTAATAGGGTGGTCGTAAAAAGTAAAAAGTTCGATTTTTCAAAGTCCCCATCCAAATTCTTGTGTAGTTTGACGAAAAAAAATTTTGTGAATTTTTTCAGACTTTTTTGAATGAATTAACCTGGCCCTGTGGGCGGTCAAAGTTTAACACATGTTTTCAATGGGGTTTTTGAACATTTACATATTTTTAAGTGTAGGTCTTAGAATTTTTAATATAAAAATCTAAATATACATGGATTATGGATTTTCGGGGTCGCTGAAAACGAATTTCATATCAAGAAATTTTTTTGGACAGTCACATTTCCCAAAAAACTCGTACGAAAATGATAAAAATTTTCGAATCGATGATTCATTTTAATGAATTATTAATTTTTTTATATGAAATTCGTTTTCAGCGACCCCGAAAACCCATAATCCATGTATTTTTAGATTTTTATATTAAAAATACTAAGACCTACACTTAAAAATGTGTAAATGTTCAAAAACCCCATTTAAAACACGTGTTAAACTTTGACCGACCACAGGGCCAGGTTAATTCGTTCAAAAAAACCTGAAAAAAATTCATAACATTTTTTTTCGTCAAACTACACAAGAATTTGGATGGGGATTTTGAAAAATCGAACTTTTTACTTTTTACGACCACCCTAATATGTAATTTTTTTTATACAGTTGTAAACATCTATTTGTAAATTAAATAAATAGCTACTTTAGGATATTTTCTCAATTTTTAGATTTGTTGATGGTATCTCGATGTCCCAAATCATATACACAGAAAATTGAAGATTTCAGTTCAGCTACAGTTCAACAGTAAGGAGCATGATGAATAGACCGATAAATAAAGAGATTTTTTAAAATATTTATTCCTACTTTTAATTTCTTTTTGTCGTGTCATTAGTTGAAACAATCTGGTGTCCAGTGCTTAAATGGCAGTTTCTTACAGTGAGATTCGCTATGCCTAATTAAGAAAGTTAGTTATTTTGACTCATGCCCGGGCTTTTAACTAAGAGGTCATATCGCCTATCAGAGCGCTCTCTCGTCGCTTTGCTGGACATGAGCCCGACTCAACTATGGCAATCATAAATTTTACCTTCCTTAAATTGTTATTCACCCAGAGTAAGTGTCTTACGAGTACCTGAAATCGTACAGGCTTGGGATCATCACTTAACGTCTCATCCAAAGGATAGCGTTCTCAAAGGTTTTCACCGTCCAGATAAAAAAAACTTGAGCAAGCACTCACCTCTGAGCTACCGGTGCCCTCCCCAACTATGATATGTTTTATTTGTATATACTTACCTTAAGTGTTTGGCATTTAGTCCCCAAGTTTATACACTCATAATATAAAAAATAAATAAATAAAGGAAAACATCAAATAATTCGGAATTCATTGATTTTTATTCAAATTGTAATTTACAGAAGTGTTAATGACTAGATGACTTAAGGTAGCTAACGTTTGAACCATTCCCCTGGTTAATATTATTTGAAATGAAAAATAAAACCATTGAACAAAATTCAAATTACAATATACAAAACTAAGAAAATAAGTAATTTCAACCGAATATATATCAAAAAATATAAAGTTGTCAAAATATTCGAATAGTAAGATAAAAAGATCAATTTGTATAGGCTAAATAAAAACAAGAAAATACAATTAAATAAATAATAAGCTCATTCAGTATAATAATAATAAGAATATAAACTATACATAGATAAAATTGTACATGTCTTACATATATGAGTATTTGAATTTGGTACGCAGCTTGCGGGAGGCAGTTAATGTGTTATTCCAGGCATCTTAAATGTAGGTAATTATGTATGTGTAAAGAGGTTTGAAAGATGCTTTCTGAACTTGGGAGGAGCACAGTTAATACTAATCTCAGAGAGTTTTCTTCAAAAACGTTTCTGGAAGAAATTCATTGTTGATTTATTCGGTGAAAAAGGCGACATGAAAATATTGAAGGTATAGGTTAGGTTTTATGAGTCATGCCCGGGCTTTAACTACGAGGTCATATCGTCTACTACTAGAGCGCTCTTTCGTCAATCTGATGGACATGAGCCCGACTCAACTATGGGGAATCCTAAATTGGTATTCACCCAGAGTAAATGACTTACGAATACCTAAAATCGTACAGGCTAGGATGTTGCATCCAAAGGACAGCGTGCTCAAGGGTTTTCACCTCCCAGATAGAATAAACTAAGGGCCTCGGTCGGGTTTCGAACCCATGTTCTTGAGCTCAGAAGGCAAGCACGTATACCACTGAGCTATCAGCGCCCTCAATATTGAAGGTATATGTAAACCAATACATGTTACAGTAAAAACTAATTAATTTTGTAACAGGGAAAAAATTGAATATAACTGGATTTATATCTATGCTCCAGTTCAAGAACAACTCCAAATTTTACGGTTCTGAGCATCGTCATAATTATTAAGAAGAGAGTAGATGTTTCTCAACTAATATCTGTAAACATTCTATTTTGAACTTCAGTTCTGATTATCGCAGAAACAAGGATGTGGAGTTGTTTCCTTCTTGAACTGGGTCAAATATATGTTCTTAACTCTTAAATAGAAGTTATAATTATTTTGGTTGAAAGACTACTTTATCGTGAACAACATTCTTTGCAGAAATTGGGGTAAGAAAGCACTTTCAAACTACGAGTATTTCTTGTATGTATCTAGTTTTCAATTCGTTAAACCTTCACGTTTTTTCTCCATTCGTTTCTGCTATTGAAAAAAACACACTTCAAGTGACCATAAGGCTGCGAAAATGAAAAAAACCCACAAAAGTGGACAAAAAACCATATTTCCCTTCAGATAATAAAATATGATTAATTTTTTTCATAGCTTTTTATGAAATATGTTCACCATTCATTTAAATAATAAATAAAAACATAGTTTAACCTTTATATTACTAACTCCACAGAAATATATACATAAAGTGTACCGGTTTCGGCTTATGCCATGGTCAGCTCAAGTTCGGAAATGACATTAACATTGCTAGATTGTCATATATTAGTTATCTGAGAATACCCAAGACTGGTGACACCCTGACAGCTAAAGAAGTCCAACCTTATCATAACATTTACAAATATTTGAGTTGACACCCGATACACTAGATTTTTTTCTTTTATTCATGGACTTCACTAGGAGACGAAATTTAAATGTTACGTTTGTTAAACAATTTCTTTGTTTTTATTTATATTTATTTTATTACCTTTCCATTATACCGACCAAGATCGCAGAAATGTATCCGGATATTTATTTATTTAGTTAAGTTGAAATAAGAAAAAAATTAACAAACTAAGGTAACGTAATATGAGTAGTATTCAAGACTATTGAATATTTTCAAATGAACTTGCTAACGTAAGTAGCACTACTGACTACTTTGAAAAAATGGGGGTCAGTGAAGGACGGCTTCAACATCTGTACACAAAATGAATACAAAAATAGGGGAGAGCAGTGATTTTAAAAAACATTTTTTTTTGCACGACATGAGTAACAACTTTACGCTTCTTTCGTTTGTTGACATTTGAATGTTGAAATAGTCATTTGGACTTCATTAAATACCTTAAAAATAACTTATGATGAACAGGTTTCTATTTTTATATCTGATTTGAGAAGAATAAAGTAAATTTATGAATATGTGACCTATACATTATTTATTTAATGTCAGAAAATCGTCATTACAACCTTCATTTAAATGATCCTATGTGGACCGTTCAGGAAAAGGAACGAACCTTGAATCTTTTAACTTTCTGGATTTTTATTTATTTTTTCCAAATTATTATGTTTTAAGAGAAAGAGAATGTCTACTTCTTCTATACTATAATTTATTGATAACAAACATTTATGACCTATTTATAACAATCTTCTTCATATTATTTGAGATTTTTTAAATAAGATGTAGTCGATATATATAAAAAAAAGTTTCTTAGAAAACCACAAAATTAATGAATATACACACGGTGGTCCTTAACCAAGTTAACCTAAAGGTTTCTTCTTCCGTCAAATATTTCGAGTGTATATTGATTTAAAATGCTTTTCTGAGCATTAAAAAAATGTATATTTTGTAAAAACAAATTATAAAAATGCCACTTTTATATTAAACAATAATGATAGATTAAAAAAAAAAAAAATTGAGCACATTTAATATATATTCATTTTCTTATATAATGATTGTACATTTAGTTAGTTATTATGACTCATGCCCGGGCTTTAACTACGTCATATCGCCTAATAAAAGAGCTTCTTTCCTCACTTAGTGGACATGAGCCCGACTCTACTACGGGGGTTCTAAATTCTGCCTACACTAAATTTTTGTTCACCTTGAGTAGAGATGTGTCTTTAACGAGTACCTGACATCGTACAGGCAACCATCGCTTAACATCCCATCTGAAGGACGGCTTTCTCAAGTTTATTTTATCTGGGAGGTCAAATAAAGGTAAGGGCCTCGGCCGGGTTTCGAACCTAGGCATGTATATAAATTTACCATCTTGACATATTTATATACAGTTTGATTCTTATAACTAAAAGGGTAGGTCTCCGCATCACTCTTTTGAATATTTATATACATATAACATAACATTTTATAGTTTTTACATTTTTTTCGAAACGGCCCGATGAATTTTTCTAATTATTATTTTTTAATGCTCAGAAAAGCTTCTTGCATTAATTTCCACTCGAAATTCTTGAATGAAGAAACCTTTGAGTTGAACTTCGATAAGGACCACCGTATACCAAATTATTCTTTAAATGATAAAACATATAAATCTGTAAAATATAATATTAAATATATATTTTTCATCCACTCATGTATCAAGAATTCATTGCAAAGGTTCCTTTTTCCCGACAAATTCACATGTCTATTTTATTATTAATTAAGATCTTGTATAAACGTTTTTCACTTGAATGGTTCTACAAATAGTTTTTGAGCATAACCTAATATACAATTATTAAGTTTTTATTAAGAAATGTTGTACTGTTAAGTCACATCTACTTTGTTAATATCCTTCATGAGGAAATTCGAATACCACAACCATCAGGTATACCATAATTATCAATAAATATTGTTAAACAAAAAATGTTAATTAAATAATGTTATTAAATAAATAAAAACATTTGCTGCAATAACTATTGAACTAAAACTATATATTCTTTTTATTTAAGAAAAAGCCTGTGCAATTATAAATTATTAAACATCAAAAATATAATTTCTACATTTAATATTTTAATTATAAATATTAGTTTCCCTAAAAATGACACAATATTAATAAAATTAAATCCTACTTATAATAAATTAATGTTCTTTGGACCTAATAATCTAAAACTTTGGTATGAGTAGAATTAGTCTTAGAATAATAAAGGGGAGATGCTTCAAAGCAGGAATCTCTTTGAAACCTGGTTTGCATTCCTATTTTCAATTAAATTATTCTACTATATTGAATTACAAATAAAAAATATTTTTTTCAAATTAAATAAAAAAATAATAAACATTTTCTTATAAAACATGTTTACATCATAGTTGTCACAAATTTTTAAAATGTATCCCTTTTCTGAATTTAATATAAAAACAACTATAGCAAAAAAAAAAAAAAATTGTATAAAAAATTAACAATCTGCACAACTAGCCTAAACAGAAGTGCTGCTACCCACCAAACTTGCTACAGAAGTGAACATTTTCGTTGTCTTCGTTTTTGAGGTTCAGGCCTGAGAACTGCTCTTACTGCTTCGTCAAATACCTGGAAAGGAGCGGAACAGAGCTTGTAGATAGAATCTAATATATATAATATGCCATTCTTGTAGTGAACATGGAGAAAAAAATTAACAAAGAAAAATGTAAGGAGGTCGAAGCTCCATGGAACTTTCCCACAGAGTTTTGAAAAGCTCAAAGCTAATTTCATTCAAAAAAGTTTAGTATAAAGTTAAGTATTAGTGTGCTTAATTTTTTTTTCTTAAATAATGATTAAAGCTATCACTTGGTATAGTTGCCGCTGCAAAAATGCTTTGAATTATAATTTTACATATATGTTGTGATGTATAAAAAAAATACACACATTAAAAAAATATTAATATAAAAAAAAATTAAGTATATTCATTTTTTTATAAAAAGAAACTGAATTAATAATAAATAAATAAATAATAATAAATAAATAATAAGAAACCATTTCTTTTAAAACAAATGAGTAAAAAAAAAAATACGTGCACTTTCTTAAAAATTGTACGTCTTGAACTTTTGATATTTTTAGGACCCTTTTCGAAAAACTACTGTAGAAATCCAAATTTAATAAAAGAAAAGAGAAAAAATGTCTACAGGAAATGTGGTAATTTATTGTTTATTTAATTATTATTATTTTACTTATATTTTTGATTTATTTTAATTTTTCATTAACATTATCTTTATTAACACAATGTATATATATTTATTAATTTTTTTCCCATAATTCACTGAAGCCACAGGACTGTGCCTGAAACGCTCCATCTAATCCCATAACAAGAAATATTACAAAGAACTTGTTCAAAATTTATATTGTCTAATGCCTCCCACAAGCAACAACGTTAAGGAACCTTCGTAGAGGGATATTTTATAGAACGAGCAAAGACGATCAATGATATTGGGTTGGTGCAAAAATGGTTGCAGTTTTTATTTAGTACTCCACAAAATACAAATACTTGTCTCTATTATTCAATAATATTTACAAGTTAGACCCGCATATATTATTGTAGAGTAATAAAAAAAAGTCGATGAATCACCGGCGCGAATCAATCAATTTCTACATCTGAACCCAATTTACCAATTTGGTTGAAAATCAAATGTCTTACTCAGGGACTTCTGAATCATCATAATAAATTTCGTGTTGTTACTTCAGCATTTATTGAGAGGATTTAAACTGAGCCCCCTCCTGATCCCCTTCCACCTTTTGGGCTGAAAATGCATAGATGACGAACTTATGGGGTTTTGAATTTACATTATTAATTTCGTGTCAATACATTCATTACAAAGGCAGGTATTAGAGTTTTGATTAAAAATCTCCCCTAATGATGTGTTGTCCTTATGGGATTCTAGCTACAATATACATACCGGTGGTCGCCCCCGGCTCCCCATAACCTCACTTTAAGCACTAGTGAGACCTCCCTCTACAGACACGACGGGTGATCTTGCACAAGATACACCCGACACAATAAAGAGCAATACTAAGCTACAATATACAATTCCGTGTCGATATATTAATTTTGAATTATAAATAAAACACGAATGTTTTTTATATTGTCTATTTCACAAGATATATAAAATATATGGGAGTATTTTCGGTATTGCTACCATCTTCAGCCATGACTTAACAAATACTGTATTTGTTAAGTCGTGGCTGAAGATGGTAGCAATACCGAAAGTACTCCCATACAATTTATATATCTTGCGAAATAGACAATATAAAAAACATTCGTGTTTTCTTTATTATATATTTATTTATAATTTATTAAGTGTTTCACAATCTCTCTGCAAAAATGTTAAATATCATACAGTTTTGTCCAGAGTTACCGTGTCCACAGACACAGAAACAGAATCAGATTAGAGAAAACTGAGAATAACTTGTAAGATAGGTATAAGTATATATATATATATTTTTTTATTCATTTTTTTTGTTTTATTTTATTGTTTTATTCATTTTTTATTTTTGTGTTATGGTTACAACTATTTTACTATTTTCCCTTATCAAACAAAGGTCATATTTTGTTTTTTATAATTTTTGAATTGTTTTCGTATCCTAGTTGCTTGCACTATTTATATTAAAGAGCATGTCCATATTCATTATTTTAATAATATTATTAGCTTTTTATTTAGTTACTATATTGCTTATTTGTTACGATTCTATATATAGATATATTTTATTTTATATAAATATAAAAAAATGTATTTTGTAAAAGAAAAAAAAAAAAAATTGCCATAAAGGTTGTTATTTTTAGTGCAATAAAAAGTTTATCTATCAGACACAGATAGAAATATGGGACTCGGAAAACATGAAATTCCGGGAAAAACTCAACATCATATTTCTGACCGATTTCATAACATCCCCACTACTTCGTTTATCTGGGAAATTAAAACGCCATTTTTTTCGCAACAACACAATACTTGTTAACTACTAACAATACATTGAATAGTGCCCATCTGTGGCTACCTGCTTTAGTCCACGCTGAGTGAGCGCTGAACATTCCATATATTTCACTGCTCTAATTTTATTTGCCAATTTCTGTCCCTGTTCCCTTTTTATTGGAGATAATCCTTGTTCTACAAGACCATTTAACGTTTCTCTGTCTTCTCTCAGATCTATTTTTGTACCTGGAAAAATAAATAATATTGTGTTAATTTAATATTATAAATACAGCGCTAGGATCCTTACCTATAAATAAATATATTCTTAATACAAATGAAGAGAATACGCCATTAGAAAATTTACCACGATGAGGTTATAAACAAACGCAAACAATCACTCTACCCCCGTTCAGCAAATTTTTGGACTTCGGCATTCTGGACGTGGCATCAAGCATGCTGTTAAAGCGCTTAGTTGCTACACGTCTCCACTTTTCGTGGTGTTGCATTTCCAATGGCTAAGTTCATGCGACGCAAACGAAACAGATAATTTGCATTTCATCTATAAATTTTCTCCAACTTCCTGGCTTTACCTTTTTACGAAAAGTAGGAAAAAATCTGATGTAGCGATGAACATTTTTTCGTCGTTTCCGATACAATGCTGGCGTTTAAATAACAATCATCAAATTAGCAGTTTTCAGGAATTTATTGTCGTTATAACCAGTTAACAGGAGGGCAAAGATAATTGTATATAAAACCATTGTCCGTTCAATTGTGACACACTGGTGAAACTTGGGCGTTTTCGAGAACGGCAGATGGCGTATTCGGAAGAACAGAGAATTGAGAGACCTCTACGGGGATCCCGACCTTGTATCTGTGATCAAGCAGGCGAGATTGTGTTGGTTGGGACACGTAGAGAGAATGAGAGGAGGAAGACTCCCTAAACAAGGCCTCTACTGTAGGCCAGGCGGTGCCAGGAGAAGAGGGAGACCTAGACTTTGTTGGCTGATCGACGAGAAGATGAAGGTAGAAGGTTTTAGATCGAGACGATTGGATGAGGATTGTGACGGAGGGTTCTTTCAGGACTGTAGTGCCGCAGCAGGAAGTATAGCCAGTTAATACTCTTTCTATATCATTCAAAGATAATATAAAATTTCTCAGTCTTCATATTGATATGAAACTAATATTAACATGGGCTGAAAATGCATTAATCATAGGGAAGAAAATGAGTTCCGTTCCTTTCTTTCTTGATGATCTTAAAAAGATCGAACAGGAACACTAATTGGGGAGCTTCCAACTCTGGTGCTAATATTTTTAAAGCTCGAAAGAAAGCTCTAAGAATAATAAATATAAATCAAAGAACAAGCTCAAAGAACAAGGCATGAGCAGACGAAACGTAGACTTCATAACCATTTACATACAACTGGGAGAACGAACAGAGCCTTCTATGTTTTGTTATTAAGTCCTTTCTCAATCTGCATCAGAGATTTCGACGTTCAGGAAATTTTTCCTCAATCAAATTAATAATGGAGATGAAAGAAAGCTGAGGAAAGAAAGTCATCTTAAATGAAGTAGATGAAAAAAATGCGTTAGATTTTGCCTGTTAATTTGTACTTCCCTCCACAAATCGCAAAAATGTATTCAAAGGATGACACAAATCTTGTCGCTTAGGATACAATACTGACATTTGAATAAGGATCTTCAAATTGGCCGTTTTCTGGAACTTATAAAGTCGTTATAGCCTGTCATTGTTGAAAATGGTAGAGTTACTCTACAAATCCCACTACTCTCGGGTAAAAAAGTATCGTAAGATACATATATTGCTACAAATATTATAATAACATATTTTACAATTAATATTTTGGCTTTCAGATGTTTCAAACTCTAAAAATACATGAAAAAAAAGCTTTATTGCATTAAAAATAATTATTAAATTAGTTTTTCTTGATACAAGTAATGTTTGGGTTTTGGTCGTTACGACTTTTCACCGGGAAAATGTTGATATGTAGGAATGTGGTGCGTTCGGATCCCATGAAACTGAACTGTCTTCCAAACTAACGCCGATCTAGTTTTAAAATGAGGCACTATTTCTCATTTAGTTGTATTTAGATTTTCAGTCATGTATACAATTCAAGCATAACAGTAGACTCAAATGAATACATATTTGAATGGACTTAAATATTGATAGAACTAACCAACAAGAATCATAGGAGCATCGGGACAATGATGTTTTATCTCTGGATACCATTTTGAAGTAACATTTTCAAATGAAGAAGGGCTTGTTACACTGAAGCATATCAGGAAAACATCAGTCTGAAAACAGAAATATATACATTTGAATTAACGATTCATGTTACTTTCTTAAAAAATACCATTCGTATGTTTTGGATTTCGAATGTTTCACAATGTTATAATCGTGAGGGATAGGAAAAATGTATTTAATGTGCTAAAGAAGTTAGTCTATCCTAGTCAAGAGATTGAATACGAAATAAAAGATATGATATAGGTTTTCTTGTAATTTTTGCAAATCGAGGGGCATATTCTCATTTTATTTTGATATGTGGCCCGCACTTGGAATCCTAGATGATTATAAGGCCCGAACTTGAAAAACTAGCTGATTATGCGGGCCGCACTTGAATATATAAGGCATAATGCGGCGTAACGCTAATCTTAAATTAACTGTTTAGTTTGTACTGTCTTCTAAGTGAAAAACATACCTAGGCATGATGTGAATGTTTCATCATAATCTGCGAAAATGTTACCAAGAGAAGATTTTCAAGTTTTAATAGAAGGTATCCAAAGTCTCCTGAGGAGCGTGAAATGGCAAAATGAATGGCATAATTACCCGATTTAAAATAGCGAGGCCGCACTTTCCATCTCACAATAAGAGAATAATACGTGGGGAGAAAAAAATGGAGTAAGATTCCAGTAAGAACTATGATTAACCTACATTTCTTCCTCGATTTTGATTAGTCAGGTAAATGTCAGGTGAAATTATTTCATTACTGATCTTTCTTTACAAAGGTGAAAATTTCGATTAATTTCATAAGCCTCTTTAATGTGAGTCATCGCCTCTTCCATTCTCTTCCAAAATACTTATAATAAAACGCAATTTTCTCATATGAAAAATTTCTAACAGAGAACTGACTGGGGCTCTTTATTTCAATTTGGCAAAATATTTCCGAAAGAAGCTCTAACGCTATTTAAGTCGCAAGGATCAAACTGAAGTATCTATCTTCTTTTTTTAAAGTTTTCTGGCTTCATTATTATATATGATTAGAATCACTGGTATGAGATACATCTAGGTATGACATTTTTGAATTCCTCGATAGAAAAACATTTACTACAATTCGTAGAAAAACTAATCGGTATTTCCCCTCCAGGATAAACCCTTCACCTCTATGCAATCGGCTCCTTTCATTGGTTTTACTGATTGCATAATACGTAATATACATATATAATGATGCACTCACAATGAAAATTTAATGGTTGGACATGCATTTATAGGTACCCTACCTGTGGGTAAGAGAGCGGCCTCAATCTGTCGTAATCTTCTTGCCCAGCTGTATCCCATAGTCCTAGGCTAACAGGTATTCCATCAACGACCATTGGAGCGGAATAATTGTCGAAACTGAAGAAAATAAAAATACATACAAACACCATCATGATTGGTTAATGCCAATTGATTAAAAAGTTATAAACTTACACTGTTGGGACATATTCACCAGGAAAACTGTCTGTCGTATACGAAATTAACATACATGTTTTTCCCACTGTCCCATCCCCAACAACAACACATTTAATTGGACGACCAGATGACATAATCTAAACTGTGAAAAGGACCTAAAAAAAAAAAAGAGAACATAGAAGTAAAAATATGTCCATACGTTCGTAGCCTGAATTTCAACGTTATATCATTTTTCCATATTAAATAAAGCAGTCCTCAAGTAAATTTACATGAAGAGGCAAAATAACAGAACAATTAACTAAAATTTGTTAAGATAACAAATCATTCAAAATAATAATAAAACTCACGGTAATATTTTACTAGCTGTAACAATCTTGAATGAATAGAGCTTACTTTTTAACTATAATATTATCTTATACAATTTTTTTAAAACAACTGCAAAAAAAATAGAATTAATAAAAAAAGGAAAACAAGACTAAAATAAAACCCTCCATAGAGTCGCCATTATCTGACCAGTGTTGAACATCAACTAACTTATTTTCCTATAATAATATATTTTTTTTTATTATTTAAGTTCTTAAAACTAATTTAACATACATTGTAAACATATTAAAGATATAATGCTATTCCTAATGAAGTGATTCTTATTGAAGAAATTCATTTTAATTTATTCGAAATCATAAAATATGCACTTAACATTGAGATTCATCCAAACCAATATGATTAATATATATAAATAATTATTGCAGTCCAAATAATTTTAATTATTGACGATTTTTTATTCTTTTAAATTGAACATATGTAGCAGCGTTATTTGTAATTATTATTTACTAGGCCTTGGTGTTATAACCCTTGAGCTCGATTATAAATCCTAACCTGCCATGAGCAAAACCCAGAAGCCAGCTAATTCTCAAAAAAAGGAGCAGCTACCTAAGGAAAAATTACTTTCGAAAAAGAACACCCTAGTAAAATTTACTATTCCAACATTAGTTCCGAATAAAGACGAAGAAGACGCAACGAAGAAAAGGGTAAATCAAATGCTGGTTTTTCCTTACCACAAATGGTTTGGACATATTTTTATTCAGCCTAAGCGTAGCAGTGTTTACAATTAAGATTAGTGCATGTAGTGTCCATAATAGAAAATCTTTAATTAAATACAACAGGACCGAATCGATGCAAGAATCACAATTTTTTAAGAAAACATTCAATTGTTCGTAAATTTATATTTTATATCCTATCCTAGAGTGGTGGCATTACAAAAGCATTCAATTTCCTCATTAATCATGCCTTCTTAAGAGTGAGGGCGGGGGCCATGGTGGCCGTGCGGGCTAGAGCGTAGGGCTTTGGTCGCATGGTCTCACTATGGTTTGCGGGTTCGAATCCCGTCCGGGAGTGAGTTCTATTTCGTAGATAGAACTCCCTCCCGCGGCCATGGATGTCTTAAATAATTATATGTAACACATTGACATGGTTAATATGCATCGTACATAGAGCCAAAAAAAAAAAAAGAGTGAGGGTGCCATCAATTAGGGCTAACTGTTGATAATGAGATTGTTTCTTAATTTCGGCAAATCTTCCAAAGGGGTCCGATGTTTCGGGTAGATGTTAGACCCTATTCTTCAGGATTCAATTAATGAGACATGAAGAAGGGACGTGAAATCATCCCGAAATAATCGTCGGAAAAAAATTGGATGCCTCGAGGTTTCGTCGAAAATATGGAACAACTAGCAACAGTCATTGTACTTCTTAAATGAGTTGGCACAGTGAACAGGTATACGCTCACCTTTCGGTTAATAGGGTGAAGTCCCCCCACATTGGAATTATGCCATTTGAGTCTCTTCTGAGAGCTTGTCTGATTATTAGGGTGAGATTTTTTTGTTGACCCCTTAATAATTATAGAAGTGTAGCTCTGGACTTCAGATAAACCATGCAAGAATGCGGTGACGATAATATGCATTGCGAGGAACTGTCACATCACCCCCGAATTTGAACTACTCATCTCAAGTGCCCCAGATGTGATATCAGATGAACTGATATGGCTGCGCGCTTCATGCAAATAATGTACCTATTTTGATTTTTTTTTTAAACATAAATTGCCTTTGCCACATGATTCAGGATTATGACATGAATCATACTGAACACATAATTTTATAGGATATTTTTTACTGAAAAAAGTGTAATTAATACTTTTTAATTTAGATTTATTTAAATATGTAGATATTAAAGAAATATGTTAATTTTGTTTTGTCTAACTTGCAGGTATGTGAATCTAATGATCCATGTGAAGGAAAGTTTGGAGAACTGCAAGATGTTCTGGACTGTATACTTCCACCGAGGCAGTGGGAGGAAAACGGAGCTGCTTGGAGGCAATATGTAATGTATATTGGATCTTACACACCAACTTATATATGTCGCAGGGATATGATAAAAACAGGATCTCAACAAATCCCTAAGAGAGTTGATCAATTCACGGGATATGTTAAAATGACAATTCGATATTGTCATTTCCCTAAACAAATCAAGTGATTTGATCAAATCTCTAAACTGATTTAGTGAAATGACAAAAGTAACAGGTACACGTATTACAAAAGTGGTCTTAGAAAGTATCACTTTAATTATTTATATTATATTATTTAAAAAATATTCACCCTGCCGTCAGTGCTTTTAGTGAAACAGTCCAGGTTCTCCTGATACAGAGAAACCCCATGGGGGAGCATAACAAAAATATCCAGTTCATAAAAAAAATGTATTTCTCAATATAAACGATGTAATAATATTATGTCAATTAGATATTTTTTTATGCTCTCCCATGGGGTTTCTCTATGTCAGGAGAACCTGGACTTTCACTAAAAGGACGGAAGGGTCAAAATTTTATTTCTTGCGATACATTAACTGGAATCTTTTAATTCTTAAAGTAGTTTACAGGCCTAGAAATGTTATTTTTGTCATTTCACTTCCTTTGTCTTTTAATTATTATGTTGCTTTAGGGTTATGTAAGGAGATCTCGGGAGTTTATATTAATATTTATTTATCTATACTTTTCTCCCAATTTATTTCTTGGTCTTTACAACCAAGCAAATAGTCGTTTCGGGAAGAACTCCAATCATCAGTATTATAATTTCTTTATTGTAAACAATTTTCCTTATCAGAAACATACTTTGTCTACACTTCTGCATAAAGAATATTATGAATAATAAGACAATTGTGTATAATAAAGAAATTATAAATGGGAGTTCTTCCTGAAACGTCTATTTGGTATGTTAGTTATAAATAAATTAGGAGTCAAATAAAGCTGTGAAAAAATATATTAGTATGAATTATTATTTTTTAATTTGTACATTTGTTTAGGTTTCTTCAGATCCGTCAACAAGGAGTGATGTGATTAAACTGGTTGAAGAACTGGACAGTCTCTTGGTGGAGAGACAAGCCAGAGAAACAGGAATATGTGATGTAAGATCTAAACTATATGGACAAGCTTTTGGTAATTGATTTTTTTAAAAAATTATTTGAAATAATGGCTCTATTATCCTTGTGTTGTTTAAATATCATGTTGAACAAATAATTTGTCTGCTTCAAGAAAATTTAAACGTACATACATACTGAATCCCCGGAGCCTCGGCGGGCTGGATTGAAGAAGGCTACGAATCGGGGGCTGTCTGCCCTTGGGTTAGATCCGGAATTGAAAAACTACGGTCCGCGGCTTGCGGATGGATTCGAAAGCGTGAAAACCTAAAATAGTTTTTTTTTTTTCTATTCATTTATTTGCAATCTATATAAATTTAATACAATGAGCAAATAGGGTAACTGTATGCATGAGTGTCTATGCCACATGTTGGGAGAGGTCAGCCAGCGCTGACACTCCCCAGAAACTAGTACAATGTTTTGATTTCACTTAGATGATCTCGAGGCCACCTCCTATTCAGACGGCATGGAGGATTGTCAGGATGGGATTGAGAGGATAGGACTTGTGCAAATGGGTTAAGATGGGATGAAAGTTTATTGTGGAAATTTAAGAATCGGGATTGGACGAGTTCTTGGACGATTGGGATGTTTAGGTCTATAGTAAATTTTAAACCTTCAAATAATTAACTTAAGAATAAAGAATCAGCCATTAACTCTATTTGTATAGCGTAAAGGTTCTACCCGAATAAGAAAGTTAAAAAATACCCAGTCTTAAATTTAATTGTAGGCTCTATCATCATATTCATAAAATAAGTTCTCGTATTGAATCTCAAGCTTTTTTATTAGGCTGGTTACAGTGAAAAATGTCATTTTTCTTTAATTTTAGTGAGACTTGTTGCGAGTGACACTTGTTTTAAATGCCAGTATTGTGTGTATGTGTTAGATGAGGTGATCAGACAGGTGACAGTGAACTGCGTGGAGCGAGGACTTCTGTTGTTGAGGATACGAGACGAAATGCGGATGACAATCACTGCCTATCATGCTCTTTACCAGAGCAGCATTTCTTTCGGGCTCAGGAAAGCTTTACTGGTAAACAAACCATTAGTTTAATGTAGATTCACGACAGTCCCTCCATCTTAACTTTTGAACAGGAGTTTCTTGAAGAAATAGAGACAAGGGTATGACTTCATTCTGAAATATAAACTGCAAAATTGTTGAAATTAGGAGTAATCTTTTATTCGGGGTTTAATATTTTCTATAACATTTTCCTGGTTTCCTTGTCAGAAATCTGCGAATGTAGGTTGCCGGAACAATTGTAAGGAAATGTTTTCATGAGGAACAAATTGTTAATAGAATTCGTTATTTTGCCGGAGATTAAACGAAAGAAAAATTAACATTTTATTAGAATTTTGACCGGCTTTAGGTCCATTTGTGTTTTTCCTATCTCTGATCGAAAAAGTGTTATTGGAAATTTCATGCAAAATAATACTTTTGGGTTGTGTACGGAGATTCTGAATTCATATACAATATATTTATCTCATGACTTCTCCCATTTTTTTTTTGTTCCCTAAAAAATGTATTGGGTAGCACTCCCATCATCAGTATCTATAATTTATCTGTTCTTTATGTTAACATTTTCATTTTGTCAGTCAAAATCTTTCTTTTATAGAACATATTTATTGAGTCGACCTCTATATTTAAACACCAAGTGAAAACTGGTAATTGCTATTTTTTTATAAAGCAAAAAGAGAAGTGATGCTGTGATAAGTATATTATATGACAATAACATACGATAAAACGATAACAGTTTTTAAGAAGACTAATTTTTTATATTTACTTATAATTTCTTTCCAGATTGGAGAATCTAGCTTACAGTTTCCCCAAATTTTCCGTTAGTTTTATGAAAATCCAGTCAACTTTATTCCTTTACCCCAGTTTCACAGTTTGAAACACTAGCCTTACATTACAAACATTTTGCACAATTGTCAAGATAGCATGATAGTCTCTACAATATACCTTTTTCGTATTATTAAATTATATGTCAAAAAGTATGAATTAATTCTTTCCCCCCCCCAGAGTATTTTCCTGTAATTTCCAGATGAAGGAATCTATAGCCCTAAATTACGACTTTGTACCATAGTAAGTGATAGTTGCCCAAATAATATCTACATATTAAATATATGTTTAATTTTAGGCTGACGCAGGTAGAGACAAAATAATGGAAGAATATGAAATGCTGAAATTGGCAAAAAAGAAACTTTGTCAAGCCGTTGATGAACTCAAATTGAGATACGAATTGACGGAAAAAAGATACGCGGAACAGAAGGTAGCGGATGAGAGGCGGCATCAGGACGAGGTGGCTTTTTATGAAAAGGCCAATGCTCAATTGAAGGTATGCCCAGTCCATTCACTCTACAATGTTTACCGTGCAATATTAATTAAATATTTTAATTACAGATCGCGTAGAGATGATCGTCCAGTCCTCCAAAACTTTGGATGGGTTCGAGATTCTTTCAAAAATTTAACTCTTCCTACTTTCCCACCTTTTTTTGTATTTACTTGTAATTTTTTCCCAGGTTGAGGCATCTAGCTTACAATTTCCCCAAATTTCCCGTTAGTGACATACTCGGATAGTTTTACGAAAATACCAGTCGACTTTACTCTGATTTCTCAGCTTAGAACACTAGTCTTACGTGTTTCAAACAATTTGTACCATTGTCAAGATACTATGCTAGTTTCGACAATACCTATGTAAGTCAGCTATTGATTATTAGCCCAAACGATCGACTGGTTTTGGAGGGGAGCCCTTTGCCCTTAGCAGAAACTGCTCCCAAATTCTGCCAGAATCCAATACTACAGCTGGGGCAATGAGTTAGGGAGTCGGGACCCTTCCATATAAATTTTGCTGATGGACTGAAAACATTTTTGTTGTATTTTAAAATTCATTGTATATTCATAAATATTATTTATGTAATTTAAATTCTATGCTCCTAGGCTCAGCTCGAGAGTATAGTTTCACCAAGAAAGTAAAGTCCAGAAAAAGAAAATAAGAGAAAAAAACCTGCCTCAATGACAGTATTCCCATAAACAGATTTTGAAGAAGTCCCTAATAAAACTAATTCAAATTTAAATAGCTTGTCTTTATTTTTCTCTGAATGTTTAATCTAGTGCAAGGATCGTGCATTTTTTTGTACCTTTTGATTTTAATAGGGAGCCTCATTGTACTTCAGGGTTTCTTAAATGGTGTCCATTTATTTATAATCGCCCTATCGATACGCTTAAACTGCAGCTATCTACTATTTCTAAGTTAAATGTTATTTTATTTTAAGGAAGAATAATTGTACCGCACCCCGGTTGGTCGCACCATAGGGCATTGGTTGCTGACCCCTGTTCTGTTGTCATGTGTTCCATCATCCTAGCTTGATAGAGACTGTACTGTAATTATGTGGTCGCTTTGATGGAAAACGAGCCTGACTACCATGGTATCTCTAAATTTTGCCTGCCCTAAATTTTTATTAATCTAGAGTGGAATCCTCAGGCTCGAAACCATCGCTTAATGTCCCATCCGAAGGACTGCGTGCTCGAGGTTTTTTTCACCTCCCAGATAAGAACCTAAGGACCGAGGCCGGGTTTCGAACCCGCGATTTTTAGCTCAATAAGGAAGCTCAGTAGTTCTTTTCTACCGGCGCCCTCTAAGAAGATATATTGATGAAGGTTTGAAACAAACAACAGATTGGCCTTCGGTCTCTCGAACATTTATGTATATTATTTTTGTTATCGTTTCACCATTATTCAGGCATTACCAAAACATTTTATAATGTATTATTTTTTATATGGTAGTCAATATTAAAATCTGATTAATTAAACACCATGAGAGCTGGTAATTAACATTCAAACAATTGAAGCCTTTGGACGTAGAAGGTGTTAACTGACTTCAGCACTTCAGCTACTCCACAGAGTTTACACCTTCTTCTCTAAAAACATTTTGCCATTTTGCAAAGTTGGAGTTAACACCCATATGGACCCTTGAAAAAGGCACTTTCCATGAACCCTAGCGTCATTCTGATGAACTAAACAGAATTCTGAGGCCTTGTTTAGTGGGAATAGAAAAAAACTCATTTTCGCCAAAAAGTGAGTTAACACCTTCTACGTCCAAAGGCTTCAATTACTACTGATGTTGTATATATGTATTGTAATATGTTGTATATATGTATTGTAATAATAATGTTACGTATATAGTGTACTAATCGTTTTTTTTT
The DNA here is from genome assembly GCA_963662175.1 of Aradus depressus. Taxonomy (NCBI): domain Eukaryota; kingdom Metazoa; phylum Arthropoda; class Insecta; order Hemiptera; family Aradidae; genus Aradus; species Aradus depressus. Next base: position 27,528,049 of record OY759215.1, read on the forward strand.
CTTGTTTTTTTGGCCTTGTGTAGGATGCATATTAGCCATGTCACAGTGTATCTAGTTATTTACGACATCCATGGCCCCAGGAGGGAGTTCTATCTACTAAATAAAATTCACTCCCGGATGGGATTCGAATCCACAAACCATGCGACCAAAGTCCTACGCTCTAGCTGGCACAAATTTTAGAATTACCTATACTTTGGGGGGACCTTAGGCCAAACTTTTGTTTTTATCAAACCACCTTCATCAAGTGAACATTATACTGGTCTCAAATCAAAGATATTCTTCTTCAACTTCAAATAAGGAGTATTGTTCATTTCATATTATTCTGCTTTTAGACGAACAATTCTAATTTTCTCTTTTTGTATGTCTCGTGTTCTCTCTTTAATATATATTTTTCGTTTTAATGTTTCAGGACCTGTATCTAATTGCTCAGGATTTTTCAGTTAATTTCAGACAGCCACAAGTCTAAGTCTAATCTTGCTTCTACATTTATATGTATATACATTTTTTTTTGGCCTTATGGACTTATTTGGACTACATGGCCCCAAGAGGGAGTTCTATATACGAAATTAAATAAAACTGACTCCCGGACGGGATTCGAACCCGCAAACCATGGTGAGACCATTTGACCAAAGCCCTACGCTCTAGCCCACACAGCCACCATGTCTCCTCTTGTCAAATGCTTAATTGTACATTTGTTTTAGAAGTTACACGCAATTTAATGTTCAAATTTTAGAATTACCTATCAATTTATTAGTTATCGTTTTGAGCTCTAATTGTTCACTGATTGTAAGTCGTACAGAAAAAATGTTTACACAAGATCCAATTTGAATTTATCAAGATTTTCTACTTTTTAATCTATGAAAGAAACTAAAAGATCATGTTTTGTACATTTTCTCCACAGTTTCTCCAATATTACTAATATCCATTTTCTTGTAAATAAAGTTATTATTAAATAATTATGTGAAATGTTTTTATAAAAATTTTTTTTTCTTTATCCTTCATTTCTTTTTCTCGAGTCAAGATTTTAAATATTTATCATTGACACGTCCAATGTTTCTGTTAAAAAAATATAAAAGAATAGAATCACAAGACGAGCAAATGTATAATAAGTCTGATTTTTTTCACCATACTTATTTACTTCCCAGCTATACGGAGTATAGGGGAAATTATGTAATCAGTCTGAAATTCGAAGATGAGTTTTCGCTGGAATTCACTGCCGTTGTAATGAATGTATCGATATAACATTTTATATGTAAAATTTAAAGCCCTATAAGGGAGAAAAGAAGGGACCAGAGGTGAGGCTCAGCTCAAAAACTCCAATAATTACCGATGCAATATATCGACACAGAATTTAGTACATATGATAGTATGGTGCTTTTGGAAGGAGAGCGAAAAATTAATTGTTTAAATCATTCTGGGGAATTACAGAACCGGGGATTCATGGATTACTTTTCTTCATCATATTTTGATATATTGGAAAAGGGCCTCCTCCTTGTCATTTATATTGTGATTTGAAAAATAGACCTGGCATTGTCCAAAGGTAGTTGAAGTGTCTCTTCGTAGAGTAATCCTGGTTTCGCTATTGAGTCAAATTCATCATTACTAAATCCTATACGTTTTAACCATTTTTGCCTTTAAAGTAAAACATTTCCTTATTACGAAAGAGAACTTTTAAATGTTAATATTCAGAGTTTTATTTCGATTCAATTATGTAACTTCTTAATTAATAGAAACTGTTCATAATGAACGATGACAAGTTAATTTTCTTAAATCCTATGAAAATAGTTTTATTTGGTATATTGATGCTGTCAAAAAAAAAGTGCACTAATATCTTGACGTGAGAAAATGGGCGTTGTAATTATTGGGAATGGCAACACTGAACGCGGTATGGGGGCTGCTAGTTTTCAAACCTCCACCTGTTCCCAAAAGTAGTTTTTCGGTCTAATAACTATTTTTGTTGTCATAATTTAGTAGTTGTGCCGTATTTTTATGTTATTTACTGGCATTTCTATAGTGTGTCTTATAATTGCCTTTTTATTTCCTCCTTAATAAGAAATGGTACGTGTTATAAACTTATTTGCTTACTGTTGTCTTTGTTTTTATTGTCAATAAGCTTGTATTTACAGTGGAAAGAACTAATAATTGTTCTTATTGGTGTTTATTTTATTTAAACACAACTAGTAGAAAATTGGAATAATAATATATTTAGATATTTTCGTTGATGTTATTCAACTTGAGTCTTTCAAATATTTTCCTTGAGTTGACTTATTCGTCAGGAATTACTTCTGTTACCCAAAGGCTCTGATAATTCTGAAAGTGTCATATTCTATTGGTTGAATCTATTGGATTGGGAATGGATGCGGGTTGTTCATTTCCATTTATACATCACCATTCGTTTATTTAATTTCAAATTTACGACTGTTTTTCGTAAATTGTTATGCCATTTTCTCGATAATAATATCAATGAGGAATTAAATTAATTCAAACTTGGCTGCTAAGTATTGTCTGTGTGTTTTAAGGTGATGGATATACTTGGAGTATTAGTTGTTTTGATCTATGAACTGCCAGTATTTTTTCCATTTTAAGAAGAGAAGTTTCCATGTCAGTTGGGGCTGGCTGAATTGAGTAGGCTGTATATAAGTTGTTTAGATTTTTTATGTCAATTAATACAGCAAAAGTAGGTCTGTTTTTCTAAAGTAGGGACTTGACAGTTTATATGATAGGATTGAAACTGACTCAACCAACTAAAACCATTTTTTAATTGTCTGCCATGGTAACGTACATTACAACAATAAATTGGGAATTAAATCTAATCTGGTCCCTTAACTGTCAAGACCCAAATAGAAACATATATAGTCGCCAGAAAGATGATTCTCGATGGTCACCTGTTATGCTATGTTATTGCCAATTTGTAGCACTAAATGCGCATTGGAATTAGGAATTATTTCGAGAAAATCCCACACCAGGAGTGTTGTGTATATGCTTAAACATTTTCAAATGAATAGTTATTGTTATTCATGTCTGGGCTTTAACTACGAGTTCGTATCACCTACTCCCAGGGCGCACTTCTGCCGCTCTGGTGGACATGAGCTATATTATACTTTATGATAGAGGTTTTTAACGAGTATCTGACATCGCACAGGTTCTGGACCATCTCTTAACGTCCCATTCGAAGGACATGTGCACAAGGTTTTTTCAACTCCCAAATAAAAATCCTAAGGGCCTTAGTCGGGTTCTTGAGCTCAGCAGGCTCTCTGAGCTACCGGATTAAAATTAACACAATTACATTCTATTATGCAAAATAAGGAGTTTTTATTTGTCACAGAATCAATTTTATGTGTGTAATAGAAAAATATTCATGAATAATCTATTTTACTAATCACTTCCAACAATAATATTTTTAATTTATTTTTTTCAGATGTGAACTTCAAATTGGTGCGTTCTTGAGTGATTTTTGTAAAATTTGAAATGTGACCTTTTTGTGGTATTCTAGTGAACTTTGATTAGAAGAAAGTGAACTATGCTATTTTGTGTTATTCTAGTGAACTATGCTGTTTTGTGTTATTCTAGTGAACTATGCTGTTTTGTGTTATTCCACTGAACCTTTATTAGAAGGAAGTAAACTATATGAACTTCTTATATTTCCCATCAACTCACATTTCCTCTATTCCTCATGATGATATCTTCTCCAACCTTGCAAAGGTAGGTTGAGTTTTTATAGATGCTGTTTCCATATTGCATTTGTATTTTAAATGTTGTATTCTTGAATAAATGAATTTTAATTGTTCTTCTTTCTTTATTGCTTTCTATGACTAACATTAACTATTAAAATTTGTTATCATTAATTTTCTGTCGGTAGCGATGTTATAAGATGCTTTTTTCAAGGTAAATAATAATATTTCTTCTTTCTGTTAAAATTGATTTGTAGTTTATGTGTGACTGTGTTCGCATGGTAACATTGTAACCCTTAGGCTACAACGTAAATTATGTTATACATGAATATAAACATTTGTTATTATGAATTGTCAGCAGAATAAATTCAAAGAGAATACCGGAAAGTTATTTTGAAAGAATCTTAGCTGACAAAATGGCTCTATTCTACCGTGGTACTAAAATATAATGTTTGGGATGTCATTTCATTTTCTGAAGTTATATTAAAATTTCAAAGGTACCTTTTACCAGAGATGGGCATAATCATAATCAATGATTACGTGATTACAGAGAAAATAAAACTTAATCATCATTGCTATTTTATACTTGATACTATCGCACTGTGAATCTAGCTAAAATGAATCATGATTACATGATTATAATCGTAATCAGAAATCGTGATTACGATTGCAATCATGTAATCATAAAATCATAATCAAGTAATCATGTAATCATAATCAAGTAATCATGTAATCACAATTACTGTAATCGGGGGATTTCGTGGGTATCAAATTTTAAAAAAATGGTAATAGCACTTTGGTTACGCAATAAACTTAAAAAAATTACTTATTAGTGTAAAAAATAAAACAATTCAAAATGAAAGGAAATCGAAGGCGATTGTTTGCGCTGTGTAATCATGTGTACATTGTGATTTCATGATTATGATTACGATTACATGATTACTCGATTACAATCATAATCATGGCCGTGATTACTATTACAATCGTGTAATCAAGTAATCACCCAATTGTTTTGATTATAATCGTAATCATAATCGTAATCTTAATCATTGATTATGATTATGCCCATCTCTGCCTTTTACCAAAGGTATGAGTATGAGAGAGACTCTAAATTATATCTCCTTCCAATAGTCTAAATATCGGGCTGTCATTTGTCTTGTACTGAGCTGAGATGTTTTACCTCGTCGGTATCAGATAGTTACAGTTGTTAAATAAGTAATACAGTATTTCTTGGTGGTAGGCAGATGTAATGGACTTACTTGTTAAATAATTAATAAGATGTATCAGTCCAACAGAATTTATTTTAACCACAACTAGTTCCGTCAGTCAAGCCGACATCATCACGTGGTGAATCTTATTGGAGAAGAGATCAAAGGACTGGACACTAGGGTGTCCGCTAATTTGAAAAAAGTCCGTTTTCTCAAGGTCCCTTTCCAAAATCGTGTGTAGTTTGGTGAAAAAAAATTTTGTGAATTTTTTCAGATTTTTCAAAATGAATTTAAAGGTGCCTGTGAGAGGTCAAAGTTTTACATGCAGTTTAAATGGGGTTTTGGAGCTGTTTGAGACTTTTCAGCGTAGTTCCCGGTATTTTAATCGAACAAACCTGAAAATATGTACATTGGGGTTTTGAAGGTCGCTGATTTCAAATTTCATGTCAAAAATGCACGTTGAAAAGTTGTAGTCGTCAAAAAAACGGTATAAAAAACGTAAATTATCATTTTTATGGAAATATCAATCAAATATATCAATTTATATGTTTTCAAGGTCTCTAAACTCAAATTCAATGTCAGATTCAACATTTGACAATTACAGCTGTGAGAAACAGTCATTAATTAGATAAATTAGATTTTTACATCTGTAATTTTGACAAATTAATGACTGTTTCTCACAGCTGTAATTGTCAAATGTTGAATCTGACATTGAATTTGAGTTTAGAGACCTTAAAAACATATAAATTGATATATTTGATTGATATTTCCATAAAAATGATAATTTACGTTTTTTATACAGTTTTTTTGACGACTACAACTTTTCAACGTGCATTTTTGACATGAAATTTGAAATCAGCGACCTTCAAAACCCCAATGTACATATTTTCAGGTTTTTTCGATTGAAATACCGGGAACTATGCTGAAAAGTCTCAAACAGTTCCAAAACCCCATTTAAACTGCATGTAAAACTTTGACCTCTCACAGGCACCTTTAAATTCATTTTGAAAAATCTGAAAAAATTCACAAAATTTTTCTTCACCAATCTACACACGATTTTGGGAAGGGACCTCGAAAAAACGGACTTTTTCAAATTAGCGGACACCCTACTGGACACCCATCAGGGACCAGATGGACATCTGTATGTATCGATGCAACTATATATTTTATTTTTACAACTAGTTACGGCAATTTGCTATCTTCAGGTGGTGAAACTTATTAGAGAAGTGTTCAGAGTCCAACTGTTCGTGTTCGATATGTGTCCATTTCTTTCACTTCTTCTCTAATAAGTTTCACCACCTGAAGATGGAAAATTGCCGAAAATAGTTGTGGTAAAAATATAATATATAATTGGATTGATACATCTGTATTACTTATTTAACAAGTTAGTCCACTACATCCGCCTAACACCAAGAAATATTAAAACTGTTTATTGTCTGTTATCCCATCAATTATATTCTTCCCATTTTACGAAAATTGTTGTTTTAAGAAGTTTTTTTCGATAGAACCATTTTTACATAAATTAAGAAAATTGTAATTCCCTTTCTCCCTATTAGGATAAAGAGAGAAAAAAAGTCGGCGAATCATCGGCTATGTAACTCCCCAGCAAGAATTAATCAATTCCATTTTTGCCCTAACTTCAAAGCCAAGAGCCGTTTGGACTAAAACTCAATTAGTATTTGACTTACATTGTGGCTACTGAATCCTGATACTAAATATCTGAGTAGAGTCCTTCTTCTCTGGTCTCCTTCCCTTCGAACAAGGCTCAGTGGTATGCGTGCTTGCTCACTGAGCTCAAGACCGAGGCCCTTGCTTTATTTTTTCTGGGAAGTAAAAGAAAAACTTAAGCACGCCGTCCTTCGGATAGGACGTTAAGCGATGGTCCCGAGCCTGTACGATGTCAGGTACTCGTTAAAGATCCCTAACCTTAGGTGAATAATAGGACTCCCATAGTAGAATCGGGTACATGTATACCAGAGTGACGAGAGAGCGCTCTGGTAGTAGGAGATATGATCTTTTTTAAAGCCCGGAGTCATAATAACTAAGTTAATGGGAACGTGAAGGTTTATTTTAGTATAATTTGATTAACTTTTTTTCGTGGTGTTTTCTTCACTTATAAATTGTTTATACAGTTTTATTTGTAAAAATAAAATATTTAGTCAGTTTGATTTTTTATAGATGACAATTTATTTGTTTTATGACGAACCTGTTGAAGATTTATGTTAACAAATTGTTATTTATTTCTGTTCATGTTTAATGTGATACTAATACAATTTATGTTGTAGCCGAGAAAATGTAGATTTACTTTGCGTAATTAAATCTGTCAAAATTAAACTACAAAAAAAAAAATAACAGGAAGAAGATATATCTTTTTATTTATCTTTATTATTATTGATAGTGACGTCTATATTACATTGCTGTCGACTTGCATTATTGCATGCAAAAAAAACCCAAAAAAAAACGTGGTAACATCTATCATCAGGTGAAGGTAATAACTATATTCGTCATTAATAGAAAATCTATATGTAGAAAATGTATTTTTAACAATATCACTTATTTATAATGTTTTCTAGTTATATAAAACATGAGATTTCACTTTTATTTTCTCTTCTGCCTGAGTATTGAAATTGTAAAAAAAATTGATTTAGATTTGATTGATGCTTAGAATACGAAAATACAAAAATCTCGACTACAGGAGGGATTTTAATGAAATTTGCAGAGTATGTTCAGTGTGGAACTCTACTGTTCCTAGTGTAATTTCATATTGATCAGTACGAACATTTTGTTTTATATTTTCACGTAAGTAGTTATCGGATTTTATTGTGATTGTTATCATTTTGTTCATCATTATTCAGGGAAAATAAAATAAGCTAAGTTTCAATAGGATCTATGATTTTTGTGCAAGGATGCCTTAAATAAAACACAGACATTTTGCCAAAATGCACATAATTCAGTTAATAATTTCACTAAGTTATTTTATATATACTTGCTGGGCTTCCGGTCGATGTCTAGCTCATATTATTTCGTTTTTTATATTATCATACATATGTCTGTAACGATAGAACTATTAATCAGCTGAGTAATATGATGAACAGTATAAGCTGATTGAGATTGTACAACCCTTGCCATAAATACAACAAAAATCTATGAATCCTCATCGTAAAAATCAAAAATATTCCTAAAACGATTCCGCATCTTACATCCATGAAATAAGGCTCCATTATTTCTAGAATCAGCAAGATTATAGAGAGGAGACATTATAAAATCTTTCAAAAATATCTTCACTCTGATAGCCCTTCATTGATATCCTACTCGACTTAATATGGAAATACATATTTTGGTTTTGAAAGCCAACATTCCTGAAACCGGTCACTATGCTTCGTTTTTAACTTACACTAAGGCAAATACATTCCAATTTTCAAATTGCTAAGATTCTTCTCGTGGGAGCTACAACCCACAGACAGTCAGACAGAACAATTTACTCCAGCTTCTTGAAGGTCTCATTTTGTGAGTTACTGTGATTATTGAAGTTAACATGTTTGAACTTCTCTTACTTTTTTTAGCACGATATTATATACATTTTTTGATAATATACATTTTTACATGACATGAACAGCCTTTTGTTTTATAAGAGAGCAGGACTACAGCTTACTGTATCATTTCAAGTTTACAATAAATTAATCATTTCTTCCATTAGGTCCGAACGGACTAATAAACTGAGGGCCTTGGTCGGGTTTCGAGCTCAAGAACGTGGGTTCCCGACCGAGGCTCTTAGTTCATTTTATCTGGGAGGTAAAATAAACTTAAGCACGCCGTCCTTCGGATGGGACGTTAAGCGATGGTCCCGAGCCTGTACGATGTCAGGTACTCATTAAAGACCCCTGCCCTAGGTGAATAAAAATTTAGAGTAGGCAAAATTTAGGACTCCCACAGTAGAGTCGGGCTCATGTCCACCAGAGTGACGAAAGAGCGCTCTGGTAGTAGGCGATATGACCTCATAGTTAAAGCCCGGGCATGAATCATAAAACCTAACCTAACATTCCATTAGGTCTCACATGTTTATTTAAATGTATCAACCATTAGCCCATATTTTTTATTATATTTTATCCATATTATCTTACTTGTATATTGCGGAACAAAAACTTAATAATAATTAGTGTAGATTTACTTTTAAAAGGATATATTGTAAATAAATTACTTCAAGATAGCTATTCTATTCATAAAGAACGATTTAAGTTTAAGTGCTAGGTTCTGAAAGGCGGGAAAACATGAAGGTAGCGTGGCCGAGCGGTCTAAGGCGCTGGTTTTAGGCACCAGTCCGAAAGGGCGTGGGTTCGAATCCCACCGCTGCCAAATACTTTTTTTGTCTATTCACCATAAATTATATTGTATTTTGTTTATAATATACCTATTATATTTTATTAAGTAATTAATAACAGTTAAAATAATTGTTATTGCCTCATTTCTAATTTTACTTGACACTTTAAATCGAATTGATATTTATCACTTAATTTTGTATAATTCTGAATTTATTCATAACAAATATTGGGTAATGAGTACATATAGTTACTGGGACTCATGCCCGGGCTTTAACTATGAGATCATATACTTTTATTAACTAGTTCTTCGAATATATTTTATTTCTAAACCGTATTACTTTGATGATAGTCATATCGATAGCTGATTGATTACTTTTAATGTTTATTGTCTCATTCCCAATTTTGCTTAACACTTTAGAGGGCGCCGGTAGCTCAGTGTTATGCCTGCTTTCCTTCTGAACTCAAGATCGTGGGTTTGAAATCCGACCGAGGCCCTTAGTTTATTTTATCTGGGAGGTAAAATAAACTTAAGCACGCCGTCCTTTGGATGGGACGTTAAGCGATGATCCCGAGCCTGTACGATGTCAGGTAACTCGTTACCTTTGTCCGATTTGTCTGAAAATCATTAGATGTCGTCCTTTTGAGGTTTCGGTGAAACATATATAACATTTTGTGTCGACACATTCACTAGATCGGCAGTTAATCGCCTCCTCTTCCCCTTCCTCCAATTGCTTCCTTACCTTTGACCGATTTGACTGAAAATCAGCAGGTTTTGTCCTTATGTAGTCTTTGGTACACATAAATTACGTGTCGATACATTCATTCTATGTAGAGTTATCGTGTTCACAGACAGTACATTTTTGGAATATGGGAAAACTTGAAATTCCGTTGAAAACTCCGCATCGAATTTTCGACCAATTACATAACACCCCCCCCCCCCCCCCCCCCCCCCCCCCCATATTTCGTATAGCTAGGGAAGTAAAAATTATGTTAAATACCTTTTTTTTTACCCTTTTCCAAAAATGTAGTTACACCACTCAATTTTCCCAAGAGACCAGGAATAGGAAATGGATTTATTCCAAGATTGGGGGATGAGTTAATGGACCTACACTAATCAGGAAGTGAGAATTTGGGAGGATATGAGTTATCTTAAGGGGCGGAAACATCAGGAAGACAGTGGTGGCAGAACTGGCAAGTAATTTAGATCCTCTCCGAGAAGTTGGCACCCCTGATTTAATCTTCTCTACCAACTAAGTTATCCCCAGCTATTTCGGATCTCATCTCGATAAGAGAAAAGTTGATCAAATTTACCAACTCGAGTATTTACTTTTAAATGTGGGACTATACATTTTTTTATTGTTTTTTTTTAGTTAGATGTTGAGTAGCAGTGCGTTTTAAACGTCATGACAAGAATTGTTGTGACGTCAGACCGCAGGACAATCAATGCCTCTAATTGAGGTAGGCGCGGATATAAGGGAGGGTGCAATTGCCCCCCCCCCCCCCCCTCCCCCGCCTGAGCCTCGACTGAACTTCTTACTGTTTTCAAGAATCGTTATAAACTTATCCCTAATTAAACAAGCGGAAAGACCCGTATTGGAAAAATTACACCGAAAATCACTGTAAAAATTACTATAGTGCACCGGAGCGATGGGGGAGAGTCAAATATAGACCTATTACGGGGAATCAACCCGTACTTTTTACAGTTCGGATAGGAAAAAATATAAACCGTAAATCTTACGATCTGCACTGTAAAGTTTATTTGATTCATGAATAAAATTTCTTAGTTATTCTACAAAAAATAAAAATGTCTATTATAAAAAATATATTTTTCTGCATAACGTTAATAATAGTAACAATAATAATAATAAAGTATTGTCGTAATAATAATATTACCGGAGGGTATTGGAATTCAATATTTAATGCATTAACTTCAATCATTCACAAACTTAAATTGCACTGAGACTTGTATACTATACCAAAGATGTGTATACCAAAGTATATACACCTCGTATGTGTGTTTTAGATTGTTATACCCTCTATAAGAAATAAAGAAAATATACTATAACCTGTATTTTTTTATTATATTAATTTTATAAGGTAGACAAACAGACCGTTATTCAAATGCAATTAAAATATGATCGATATTCAACTGAAGTTTTACCCAATTTTTCATTTCACACACACAAATCACAAAATCATAACAAATTTCCTGGAAGATAAGGTAACTCTCAAAAAAATTGCCCCCCCACCGAGCGAAAACCTAGATTCGCGCCTGAATTAAGGAGTGCATATTCGGTAGGGACGACCCGAAATTCATATTATTTGGGCGCGAAGCTAACATGATTACCTACCATCAATCGTAATTTAAAATCATGGAGCAAAAAAAAGTTACAATACGGCCACCATTTCGATGCTCTTCATGGAATTTTAAGTACCTATCTCAAACATTTTGTTTTCGTCATATCAACTCTACCAAGTGGCACGTTCCTATTTATTATGCAAATGCTGAGCAAAAAGGGTCATCGGTTAATCAACGGCAATGTACTTCCCCAGAATAATGTAATCAATCGATCTCCCACCAAAACCCATTACGGTTTGCATTAAAAATCGATAGTTGACGTAGATAGGTGTTTCTGTATTCTCAAACTAAATATTGTGTCGATACATTCATTACATTGGCAGTTACTTGGGATTTTGAGTCGAGCCCAAAATTAAATTTTCCACCAAATCGACCGAAGAGAAGGGATGATCAGCCTGGAAAAAAGAAGGTGATCTGCCCAATCCATAAGAAAGGAGACCAATTAAAATGTGATAATTACAGCAGATTCTCTCTTCTCCCATGTGCGTATAAAATCCTGTCCAACATCCTTTTCCATCGGCTCCTTCCCTTTGCGGAGATCGAGATAGGTCCTTATCAAGGTGGGTTCATGCGAGGTAAGAGCACTACAGACCAGATTTTCAGTCTGTGAACAATCTTGGAGAGAGGCAGAGAGCTCAGAATCAAGATGCATTACCTCTTTATCGATTTTAAATCGGCCTACGATAGTGTTGATAGAGAGGAGGCATTATCAGAACTAAACATCCCCTCCAAGCTGATCCGGCTAATAAGAATGACCATGACAGGGGTAGATTCAGAGGGGTATTTCACGTCAGGTATGGGTGTAAAGCAGGGCGACGCATTGGCATGTTTACTCTTTAACATGTCCATTGAGAACGGAATTAGGGACTCAGGCATCCAGGTGAACTGTCTTCAATCGGATGACTCAGCTTCTTGCCTATGCAGCTGCTTGGTGCTCATTGGAGACGCCTTCCTAATCCTTGAGGTCGCCGCAAGACACCCAGACAGGAGGGCATGAAAATATCGTTCGGACCCTTCGCATTCAAACAGGTGTCTGAGTTCACTTACCTGAGATCACAGATAACATGTGATAATAAGACTTCTGTGGAGACTAAGATATGGATCACGGCCGCCAATCTTTGCTACTTTGGGCTATGGAAACAACTGGCCAGCAACCTTGTGTCTCGGCGCACAAAGTCGTGTACAACGAGTCAGACATTGCTACGGTGGTAAAACTGAGCAGACTTAGATGGGCCGGCCATGTCGCCAGAATGCATGAAGATATGATCCTGAAGAAATTTCTATCTGAGCCCTTATATGGACGTCGGAGAGTGGGAAGACCGAGGCTGCGGTGGTCTGACTGCGTGGCAAAAGACGCCAGGAGCATCGGAATCCGTAACTGTATGACATCAGCACAAAACAGACACATGGCGATTGATGTTGGAGGAAGTCAAGACTCGTCAGCGGGTTGTAGCTAGATTGATGATGATAACTCCCGATTGAATATTGCATCGGCAAGAAATTTAGCAGGATTCTGTAGTACCTTTCTAAGTCGACTATTGATTTTTAGCCGCAATGGTCGATTGATGATAGAGTGAGCGAAAATTTAATTGATTAATTCATACAGGGGAAGTACATTGCCGGTGATTCATCAACAACTTTTTTATTCTTTCTTTGATAGAAATTATTATTTGCCCAGGAGATAATATCTCATATGTATATATCATATTATGTACATTGCATTTATATTTACTTCCCCAGCTATACGAACTATAGGAGAGTTTATGTAATCGGTCAAAAATTCGATGCTTATTTTTAATGAAATTTCATGTTTTCCAACCACTATATTCCAAATATGAAAAAAAAGTGTCTGTGAACAGGATAACTCCCGATAGAATGAAAATATCGACACAAAATTTAGTATGAGGATTTAGGACCCCTATGTAAGTCAACTGTTGAATATTAGCGCAAACGGTTGACTGGTTAATTGTTTCGTTCTGGGGAACTACATTGCCGGTGATTCACCGACAATTTTTTGTTATATCCAGGTACTTAAATTTTCTTGAGAGTGCACAAAAAATACTTTAACTGAATTATTGTGTAATTTCTCATTATAAAGTTTTCCAGTTATCAGTTGTAGTGGAGATTGGGGCCTCTTTAACTGTTCCAGAACTGGGAGAATTGTTTAATTGGAAAGTTAGGGGACTGCTCTCCGGAGTACTACTTTCTGGTTAATGTTTCAGTTAACCAGCCCCCAATGTTATTCAGATAGAGATCATATGATAATCTATTTCATTAGATTAAAGTGCATTTTCATTACTTAATAAAATAATAACAAATACATTTCCTTTAGTTAATAAAATAATAACAATTCTAGTTATAGTGGCTGTAAATAGTTCTCGCTTCCGTAGTTAGTTATTATGACTGTATAATAAAATCTGGTGGCTGAGGTGTTAATAATATCCCTTGTGTTTAGTACTGAGACTAATTCGTCCAGTTGATGAGTACTCTTTATGGTCCAGGTTCTTGTAAGGGGTGGATTAACACAAGAACTAATAACTACTGATGTAATGGTGCAGCGGCTCAGGTCTCACCTGCGACTAGGGATCTATCGATACAAATAAATACAAGTAAAGTATCGATACTTTTATTTCCAGTAGGTATCGAGTAGATATTACTTGTATCGATTCAAAGTATTCGTTTCAAATTTCAACAAAAAAAAAAATTATATACATTTTTCAATTCATCGTTCACCGTTTAACTTCTTACAATTTTCTTTCATTTGTTGTTGCAATAAATACTGAACTCAAATTACGGTCCACGGACAAATGATATATATATCGATGGTGATAACCTCATGTGTGATGTGATGACGCAGTCTGCATGATGCGTTCTTATTTCTTACCTTATTTACATTAAATGGTTTATCGTTTACGAAGGTATACGTTAGTTTAATTTTGTACAGAACCGTGAACATGATTACGATTTCACCATTTTATTTTATTTTTATATTCTCTCAATTATAAATTATATTGCCTCGTCCTACGGCGAAAGTATGGATTTATTACAATAAGAACGATTCGATCTCAGCGACTTGCAAAAAGTGTTTCAAAAAAGTGAAATATTGTGGGAACACGAATAGTCTCCAGTAGTTTTATGTACTTGGCAAAAATAAATTTTATGTTTATTTTCTAAGGCTTTTTATTATTTTCGGTATGTTCTAAAAAATATAATTTTATCTTATTCGATTTGATTTATTTGTTTCTTATGCCCACTACAATATCTCATTTATACCTTTCAAATTTTATTGTTTTTTATTATTATTATATAGGTATAAAATGGTTTAAAATTAAATACAACGAACTACTAGATTCAATCGATACGAGTAAGTATCGATACGTTTTTCGATACTTGAGTTGCATCGAACGTTCTATTCGATACTACTCATTAATAAAAGTATCGATACTATGTGGTATCGATTGAACCCTACCTGCGACCATACTTCCATCCGGCCTGAAGATCTGGTGAGGCAGGCTAAGGCGGTGGTGTTGGAGAGATGGGGAGCCATACCCCCTACCTCTGGGTCTGTCCAGGAGGGATAAGTTGATCCTGACGAGACTTGCCATTGGACCCACCAGGGTCACACATGAATACCTGTTGAATGGTGGATCACAGCCTGGGTGTATCTTATGTGGAAACCCTCTCACAGTCAGCTATCTGATAGAAGAGTACCAACAGCTGACAAAACACCGACAGCGTTATCACATCCAAGAAATATTTGTCAAAGATTCAACACATTTGCAGAACGTACTAGACTTCCTGAAAATAATAAATATCTACAGAGATATTTAAACAAAATAATATTAGCAACCCGTTTTCCAGATATACATTAATATCCTAAATTAGAGAGATCAATAATCAATGCATTAATACCAGAAAGTAGTCAGAACGGAGGCTGGTGTTGTGATCACTGTTAGTCAGATGAACTAAACCAAAGTCGTCCCACATCCTCCATTTCTAAATGTCAACTAGAAAGAAGAAACGTTTCGTGAGAATATTCCTCATCCTTTATGCTATAATGATCCAACCGGACAATGAAAATGTTCATTTTGAACCTTGTTCGAATCCTTAGAATTGGCTCTCCAAGTGTCAACATTTCTCACATGTATAAGCTATATACAACTTTGTGACATATCTGTAAAATACGGATCTTACCCCTAAAGTCTGGCCATTAGCAGAGTGGTGGGCATATTTCATTTCCTCCATTTGGTCCTAGTGACACCCTAGTTGGGCAGGATTAATGATTGTTGGCCTTCTTATTGGCTATTCCTCTTTGAGTAGGTTGTTTCTGCTCAGAGTAAATATAATACTCAGGGCCCAGTCACTCGCGAATAGGGGTACAATGTACCCCCTCCAAAATTTTGCCAAAAATACACAACATTTATCAATATTTTAGTAAACATTTTTAATTTAATGAACGATTTTTATCATTATAACCGCCACATAATTTTTACTTGTAAAAATAAATTATTAAATTTTTTTAACAGTTTTCCTGCTATTTCAGCAGCCATATTGGGTCAGTCATCTTGGATTTTACTTCTCCAGCTATACGGAGTATAAGGGAAGTTTTGTAATCGGTCAGAAATTCAAGAGTTTTCATATTGATTTTCAGCCTAATCGGCCAATGGGAAGGGAGAATTAGCGGGAGACTTAGACACAAAGACTCTAATAATTGCCATTGTAATGAATTTGTTCACACAAAAGTTCATATGTAAATTCAAAACCCTATAAGGTCGACACCCATTTATTTTCAGTGGAATCAACCAAAAGGAAGGGCGAGATCCGAAGGGGATTCAACTCAAAAACCCCAATAAATGCCCACATATTAACGAAATTTTATATTTATACTAGCAGTAATACCCGGCGTTGCCCGGGGAACTTTGACTTTTCTCCCGATATCTCCTATAAGGCTATTCAGTTCCTCGACAGTACATTCATGATGTTATAATTTTCAATTATTCATACGGAATAAGGCTTATAGTCTTTCAACTGTAGTAACGCTAGCTTTGGAGCTAAAACTAATTTATTCAAAAAGATTTCTCATTAATCGTTGCAATGGTTTTCGAGTTACAAAGATTGCGTGAGTGGATGCTGGGATGGACCAGGGGTTGATTAAAAAATAGACCTTAACCTTCCGGTAGATAAAACTTATCTATTCAAAAAGATTCCTCATTAATCATTGCAGTGGTTTTTGAGTTACAAAGATTGCGTGGGTGGATGCTGGGATGGACCAGATATTGAGGTACTAATACGCCTATAACCTTCCACAGACGATGACAAAAAATTAAAAAAAAAATTATTCAAATCCATCAAGCCGTTCGTGAGTTATAGCGGTACAACGCACAGACATTTTCAGCTTTATATATATGATTTATGAAATTTTATATTTTAATCCAAAAACCCTTGGGGGCAACTATTAATTTTCAGCGGAATCAGAGGAGGGGGCTGGGTACGAAAATCCTAATAATTGCCCATGTTCTGAATATCGACAGAACATTTAGTATTCAGAAGCCACTATGTTAGTCAAATAATGATTTATAGCTCATATGGTCGATTGGTTTTGGCGGGAGAGCGAAAACTTAATTGATGAATTCGTGCTGGGGAAGTATATTCGCTGACATTTTTTCCTCTTTGGTATACCAGTAACAGTTGCATTATATCGCACCTCCTCCAGTGTTGAGATATTCCTGAGTGACTTTTCTCTCTTATCACTCCCCCTTCTCTCTTATAAGACCTTAAGCCCTCTTCTCGGCCTTATATGCTTCCATCCTCACGGATTTAATATTAGTATTTTCCGTCTCGCAGACTCTATTAAATTTGAGATAGTCCAATTTTCTCCTCTTGAAGTCTTTCTTTGTAACAAATTTCCCCAAGATGAACTAATATATTGTCTTTATGTCTGTCTTGCAAGATCGCGGGTTCGAAACCCGGCCGAGGCTCTTGGGTTTTTAATTTGGGAAGTAAAAAAAAACCTTGAGCACACCGTCCTTTGGATGGAACGTTAAGCGATGGTCCCGAGCCTGTACGATGTCAGGTACTCGTTAAAGACCCCTACCCAAGGTAACTAAACCTGGGTAAGCAACATTTGGGACTTCCACAGTAGAGTGGGTACATGTACCTACATCAGAGCAATCCTAATTAAGATAAATTTTCGTCCCGAGGACCTACCACTGGTTATTATAGTTTTAGTTAGGTGTCATACTTGTGAGATTCCGAATCTGGATCCACTTATAAGACTTTGTGTCAATACGTCTAACAATAAGTTGACAAACTACATATTGTGGAAAATTGTAATAAGTAAATAAAACAAACTTTTTTGAAATATTGTGTCTATTTTACAATAATACGTACCATCATAGATGCTGGTTGTTGCACCCCAGCAACATTGTATCTTTATAAATAAAAGACAAAAAAAAAATTACTATTACATATTGAGGTTCTGCTTTTAGAGTAGATCGGTAATGCTCCAGGGCTTCTATTGGAAGACTTGAAGGGGTTACTTTCTGCTATCAATGAAGTAGTGCTTGCATCTTTAGTTTTTCATTTGGATTTCTGAAGAGATGCCATATTGTTTTCTAAATTTTGCAAAAATATTATATCTAATCCAAAGGTTTTTAAGTCATATTACTGGGCGAACAGGGAAAATTAATAGCATAGAATTTACGAGAACAAATAATTGGGTTTATTTACTTAAACTACATAATAAAATTAATAACTAAGAGATAAAAAAAATCAAATTATCTATAAAAATAAATCTTACAAGCTAATTCTTACATTTATGTTTTAGTCTCTTTTCTTTCTAAATACTGGCCATTCTTCAAATTTAAGTTATTTTAGGGCATATAAATCATATAATTAAATTAAAGTACTTTCTTTGTGTATCTATTTCAATTAAAACTCCAATTAATCACAATTAATTCACTACAACTTAGTTCTCCACACCTTAAGCCTAAACTCTCACTCCATCTCAACTCTCCAACCTTCGACTCCTCTACACTAATTCAAAAACAGCTGATGGTCGTGTTTTGTTTTTTATTCATGGGTTGTTTTAAAACAAAATGTATTCATATTATTATTCACTAATTTAGTTGCTTTTTGGATTTTATTTATATAAATAAATATAGGTTAGGTTAGGTTTTATAACTCATGCCCGGACTACCAGAGCGCTCTATCGTCACTCTGGTGGACATGAGCCCGACTCTACTGTGGGAGTCCTAAATTCTTATTCACCTAGGGTAGGGGTCTTTAACGAGTACCTGACATCGTACAGGCTCGGGACCATCGCTTAACGTCCCATCCGAAGGACGGCGTGCATAAGTTTATTTTACCTCCCAGATAAAATAAACTAAGGGCCTCGGTCGGGCTACGAACCTACAACGTTGAGCTCAGAAGTCAAGCACGCATACCACTGAGCTACCGGCGCCCTCTAAATAAATATAATTAATTTTTATAATATTAATAATTTGAATGTGTGTATTTTTTATACTTATCTATATAAGTATTCGTATTTTCTTTTCTCTTAAAGTACCTGAAAAAGTATTGCCCAATGGAGGTTTTTTCATCTCCCAGATAAAAACCTAAGGGCCTCGGCCAGGTTTCGAACCCGCCGAATCTTGAGCTCAGTAAGGAAGTACGCTCCTCTGAATTACCAGCGCCCTCAAAAATAAGCAATATATAATATTAACTTAGAGGCGTTAACAGAGGTGAGAATTTGAAGTAAGTTTGGTCGTTCAAACAAGTCCCATTTACTGTAAACTATCCCTTCTTCCCTCTTTGTTGGAATTAATCTGTCTAAGATCGTCAAATTATTACTCCCCGACTTTTTCTTTTGGGGACAGGTAGTCGCAACCTGGGTAAACTATTGTATAAATATGACTACTTTAATGTCACTTGAACTTTGTGCTGACGATGGCGTAAGATGCAGTTAATGTATATCATTTGTGGAATTAGACAATATAAAAATGTTTGTTTTTATTTATTTCTATTAACTTTCCACTATATAAACACAAATTGTAAAAATATATTCAGACATTAGTTTTTCCTTTATATAGACGCCAATAGCAGTAATGTATACGGACACAAACATATTTTAATCAATTCAAAATTACCTTTTCAAAAAAATGTATACAAGGAGAGAGGTAAGAGTGATTTATCGTTAAGGAGTTTTTCTGTAGGCCCTGATTAAAAATCCTAAAAGAGCTTTTCAGCCTCTGGAAAGATCCAATATTCTCTTTGCCTCTGTGGCAAAGTCGATGCTGATCGAAATAGGGACACGCTCTTTTGACTATACATTCATTTATATTTTAACGATCTTCCCTTGTGGGTTCGAGCAGTTACGATGTTGGAAGTAATGCAAAGTTATAACTTATATTCATACCGACCATGGATGTTTGAATGGAGTGGACTACCTGTAGATAGCCCGTCGTTAATAACCACAGCAGTGGTGACGAGGAACGGGGTTTGAAGTTGATGGAGGCTCCTCCCGTTGTTCGACGGCCAGAGATGCGAAGGGATTGGAGATAAGCTACGATAAGAAGCGATAACTCTTGGAATCCAGCTGCGGGTAGCCATTGTAAAAATAAAATTACTGATTTTTCCATAGTAAATTAAGAAAGATTTGCTTCATCCACAAAACAAACGAAATCAATATTAAACAGGATGTTAAAAAAAGAAAAGTCACAAGAATGAAACAAACAAACATGAAACAAACAAAAGGGTCAATTAGTTGGGAGAGATTAAAACATGTGTTGAGTAGTGAATACTATATCGCTTTAATGAGGGCGTCGGTAGCTCAGATGTAGCGTGCTTGTCTACTGAGCTCAAGATCGTGGGTTCGAAACTCGGCAGTGGCCTTTAGATTTTTTATCTAAAAGGTGGAAAAACCTTGAGCATGTCGTCCTTCGGATGGGACATGAAGCGATGGTCCCGAGCCTATATATTTTGTCAGGTACTCGTCAAAGACCCCTACCCTATATGAATTTTTATTAGGGTAGGCACAATTCAGGACTCCCACAATAGAGCCGCGCTCTGCTAGTAGGCGATATGACACCGTAGTTAAAGCCCGGGCATTGACTATTTCAACCAATTTTATTCATTGTCTTCACGTTCCCAAACATTTTGGATTGTTTAAGAAGGCGCAATGCTTCTTAGTCTACGCTGTTTATTAAACTACTAAACTTCGAATTTTTATCTACTACTAAGATAAGGTGCCATTACTCAAAGCTGTTTTCCCACTATCAAACGCCGCCTGCAAGTTTTAAGAAGTTTGTCTCCTATGTAGGCCCTACTGTTAGCCACCCAGCTTCATCACACCTAATCCAATTCCCAACTTAACTACTCTGGCCAGGAACTCTGATTAAACCTGTTTTCTCCTCTATACCACCCTATTTCAGACTGTTTGTTACACTCAAATTGTGCTTACGTAACTATTTATTTTCGGTTAGCGGTATTGTAAACTGCTCTTGTAATACAGTGGTGCTTAAAGGTTTTGTCTCCTCTATTTCACAAAATTGGACGTTTCACGGCTTGATAGATTGCAGGATGAATGCAGAAAAAATACGAGGACATCACCTATTGATTTTCATCCAAATCCTGCCGGGGGAGAGGGAGTTTAGGGAGAAGACTTTACATAAAATGTCTGAAACTGACCTTGCAATGAATGCATCAACGTGAAAATTTTGATTTAAATTCCTATAAGGAAACTATCTATTAATTTTTCGCGAAGTCGTCAAGGGGATTTCAACTCGCAAGCTCTTTTTTTTCAAGATAAAGGACTGCCCGAATTGCTCGTGCGGCGGCGTTGAGACTGCAGAAAACGTAGTTTCGAATGCCCGTTTATACGGGCCTAGTTGCGCCGGACAGGATCGTACCTGGGACTGAACCCTCGGAAGCTGATGACTGAGGCTGATTCCCGGAATTCAGTCGTTTCGTCGCCACCTGGCGGAAGATAAAGAAGGCAGTATAACGTGGTTCGGGGGATGACCGCTGGGTGCTGTAACCTACGACCATCCTCGGCGCCACGCAACCATGAAACATAGCTGCCCTGGTCCCGAGTTCTCTCGGGAAACGCCGATAAGGTAGGTTGGAGGACTCAACCAATCGCTCTGGCGAATGGCGGGGTCCTACAACCGGCCATAGCACCACATATAAATACAAATAAAATCAGACCTATTTCCCCTCTACGCGGCGGACGGATGGTGTGGCCACAGAGGTCTGGAACACCCAGAAGAAAAAAGGTCCAGAGGCTGGTGTGGGGGATCCCTTGCGCTATCATGGTCTCCTCTACCTCGCGACGGTGTTTCGGCGGATCTGGAGCTGAATTGTTTTATTATTCATTAATATATTGTCTTTTTTTATTTTTACTGATAAAAATATTTATAAAAAATCGGTGAATCATCGACGAATTATTTAACTTTTAGTTCTACTCTCAAAACCATTCGATCGTTTGCGGTAATATTTAACAGTTGACTTACATAGGGACTCCTAAACCTCATACTACATTTTGTTAAGATGAATTCATTACATCGCTTGTTATTAGGGTTTTTGAATTGAACCCCCCCTTACCTTCAGCCGATATTGCTGAAATTTGACAGGTTATGTCCCTCGGTAGGCTTTAACTTTAAATATGAAATTTCATGTCGATACATTCATTATATCGGGAGTTATCGTGTTCAAAGACACACTTTTTTTTCATATTTAGAATCTAGAGGTCGAAAAACATGAAATTGCTTTGAAAACTCATCGAATTTTTGACCGATTACATAACTTCCCCTATACTTCGTATATCTGCGGAAGTGAACATTAAAATGAAGTAAACATATGAAATTCAACAATTGTTTTCACTAAAATAAATTTTTGAGAGAAAATTGGATTTTTGTGTTGCCGGTTATAGTGCTTACCCAGTTATAACACGCTACTCTCCTTTAACCAAGCGTTACAACGAGGTTTTACTGTATATACAAATTTTTATTGAGTTTGAAAAAAAAAAAAAAACCTACAACAATTATTCATTTAATAAAAAAATGAGAAATTTAAAAATAAATTTGTGGTGTTTTAGTGGTCAAGAAGAATCTTTGAAAAGCACTGTTTTAAATCTTTATTTAATTTGAGTATTTTAATGAATTAACTTTTGAAGTGAGCACACTGAATACTCATTTGAAACAAGAGAAATAGTTGGAGTTATAGTTGATACTTGACAGAGGTAGCTGGGCCAGCCACTTAGCTGCAATGTGATATCTTGGTGGCTCAGCCCTCAGGTCCCATATCACACCTTCCCAGCTCATTTTCACATTCTCAACTGTAGCCCTCTTGTAATTACCTCATTTACAGAATTTACATGTTGTTAATGGGAGGTAATATTCGACCATAGGATAGACAATTACTGGGATATTGTTATCTGGATGAAGTTATGTCAGTAATTGACTGTCGGGAGTTCTTTCATTTTGAGTCAGTAGCAATCACCGGCGATGTACAATGCCAGCACGAATTTATTAATTATTTTTTTGTTCCTCCTCCAAAATCAGTCGAACGTCTTACGTAGGGGCTTCTAAATAATCGTACTAAATTTTGTGTCGATAAATTCATTGCATCGGCAGTTATTGAGGTTTTTGTGATGAGCTCCCCTCTGATCCCCTTACATTCTACCGACTCCGCTGAAAATTAAATATCGTCCTTATGGGGTTTTGAATTCACATATGAAATTTCGTGTCGATACAATTCATTCTATAGAGAGTTATCATGTTAACAGACAGACTGTAATTTTTTTTTCTTATTTGGAATCTAGAGGAAACATGAAATTGCGATGAAAACTCCTCATCGAATTTTAAACCGTTTGACAAATTGTACTTTTACTTCATATAAACGTAGGAAAAAAAGTGGTCGGTGAATCACCGGCAATGTACTTCCTCAGCTCGAATTCATCAAATAATGTTTCGTTCTCCCTCCAAAACCTACATTAGGGGCTCCTGAATCCTCACAACTAAATTTTGTGTGGATGCATTAATTTATAAAATGTTAATAATAATCATTGAAATTAGTTAAATAAAAATTTAATTTAATTTACTCCTAATAATTGTTGTATTTTCAAAAATTGCACTAAAGAATTTATTGTACCTAAAATAATAATTAATAATTAAAAAGAAAATTTATCAAAACTTATTTTGAGTGAAGCTCCAAGAAAAATTACATAAATAACTCTGGGCAAATTTGAAGCTACTTTAACTGTACCAATCAATAAAAGATATCTTCCGATTTTAATATTATTTAAATAAAACTTTGTCCCGTATTGGTACTATCCAAAGGCATGAATTCGAAGAAATTCATAAGTTTTGAAGTCCGAAGTCCATTTCCGAGAGATTGAGGGAAACTAAAAAATTTTTTTCAAAGGAAATCTATTCTAGTGGCCATTTTAAAATAATAGTTACGATGGAAATATGCCTTATAAATTAAACAATTCGTTAAAAAAAAAAAAAAAAAATCCTCCACTATTTCATTCTTTTTCACTGTTATCTTACATTATAATTACACTATCTACAATTTTTCACCATCTTTCAACTTTATGAAAAAAAAAATGTTTGCACATAAATACGTGTGAACTGAACAACCTCTAGCTATCGACATTGGCACTTATTAGCCGGTGATTCACCGACGACTTTTTTCCTTGTTATGAGGGACCAGGAAAAAAAAAATTGTAATTGGCAGTATCATTCAAAATTCCAGGGAATAAAAGATTAAAAGAGAAAGTAATTAAAGATAAAACTTTAATTTAATTTTTTTTTTCTAAAAAGAAAGTTCAATTCTTTTTAGTGTAGAAGAATAGAGTCTGGAAGAGGCCTTAAGCGATTGGTCTTCTCGAAAGACTTAGAAGAAAGGGTATGAAGTTAGATAGAAAAGTTTGAGGAGGCGTTTAAAAGTTGGATTTTCTCTTCTGGAGGATCCCTTCCGTTGATAGCATATACTCCATATTTGGGAAATATTGGCCGGATAAGGGGGGTGTCCTCAAACATATGTAGTTCGATGAATGGGTTTTATTTTCTTAGTTTCCAATATGTGGAGTAGTGATATTTTATGATGAGGAATCATTTCCAAATATTTTCTTTGAATTGTTTCCGTAGTTTGTCTTCCCCAGCAATATGAAGTATAGAGGAAGTTATGTCATCGGTGAGGAATTCCATGTTTTCCGTCCTCTGATTTCAAAAACGAAAAAAAAAAAAAAATGTCTATGTGTATATAAAATGAAACTCCCGATGGAATGAATGTATCGACACGAAATGTTATGTGTATCCCGAATCCTATTAGGATGACATCTTTTGATTTTCAGCGGAATCGGCGGAAGGGAAGGGATGGATCAGAAGGGACTTAACTCAAAAATAGCAATTCCTACCGATTTAATGAATTTATCGACACCAAATTTAGTATGATTCCCAATGTAAGTCAATCTTCTGATTTTTAGCCCAAACAGTCGATTGGTATTTGTGCGAGAGCAGAAACATAATTGATTAAATTCGTTCTGGGGAAGTACAATGCCGGTGATACATCGACGACTTTTTTATTCTGGAAGCATATCTGTAGCTTTCTCTGTGTTTCCTCCGTCACTTGAAGGGCGATATACGAGTAGCCACCCTGATAGGCCGTCGAAAAAAAGGGGACACCTTTGGAAGATTATTTAATTATTATATATTTAATAATTGAGAATTAATTGTTTTTAAATTTCTGTCTGTTACACGATGCTTATTATAAGGTGAATAAAAAAATGGTTGTCATATACAGTAAAACCTCGTTTAAGTCGAACCTCGATAAGTCGAAAACCTCCAAAACTCGAAAAAAAGTTTTGTTCCTTTCCCTTCAAGCCCCAAAACCTCCATTACTCGAAATCTCAACCCTCTATTAGTAGAAATAATCAGTGAGTCCCTACAAGCCATTTTGGTACATATTTTCCCTCTATAACTCGAAAAAATAAATTGGACCTCTGTATCTCGAATATAGCAATGTTTTATTTTACAACCTTTGCAACTCGATTATTTGAAACTTATTACCTCAATAGCTCGAAGAAAAATAAGTTACCGACTTTAAGAATTTGCCGACAATGTACACCATTGTTTCTTAGAAAACAATTTAGGAGTATACAATAAATAGGATTACTAATTATCTAAAGCAAAAAAAAATTACTGACTTTTAAGGATGTTTTGAAATAATGTTGATTTATAATAAATATAAATATGTTTATTACCTCTGTAACTTGAATTTTTATTTATTTCACCTCTCTAACTCAAAATTAGTTAGAATGAATCTTAACCTCTACAAGTCGAATCAAAATCCGCCTAAGTCGAAATCCTCTATAAGTCGAAAACTCTATAACTCGAATTTTTTGGCGTCTCCCTTGATGTTCGACTTATAGAGGTTCTACTGTACCTATTATTAAAAACAATTTTTTGTAATTTATTTACGACCGATTTCGCGTAGTATACTTAATGCATCTTCAGGCTAGGACATAAAAGTTGTTATTATAAATCGTCAACCGAATGTTTGTACGATGTCCACGCGAAACTGTTATAAATAAATATATGTATATATTAAACAAATTTTACATGAGGCATCCATTTTTTTTTTTTTTTTTAATTAGCTTGATTTAATATTAATTTTTAAATTCTAGTAGTTATTTGATAGCTCAAGTAATAAAAAAATGAAGAAGCAATGAAAATGAAATTCGTACTGCGAGACTCTGGAAGTGGACTTCATTGACGTCTTAAATTCTTAGCGGCCATGGGAACTTCAAGACTATACTGCTCTATTTTAAAGTTTAGAATAGCCTGTTCTGCCAGTGCGGACAGAAGGAAACATCGGAACATATAATGTTGCACTGTCCAAAATACGAGGACGCAAGAATCGCCTCAGGCGAGCGAGTAATATGGAGAACTTAGCTTCACATATCTCGCGGCGACAAAATAAAATTATGTAGCGTTAAGACAACTTTCACTGCACATATCTTATTGGGACTCAATGCTTTGGGTCCTTCTAAATTTTTGGTAGCTTTTTCTATCGTGACCTTTGTAGAGGGAAAAAGTAATTAAATAATCTAATTTGAATATCTTCAACTCGCTTAAAACAAATTAAAGATCTTTTTCATCTGTTCCAGAATTTCATTCGACAATCTCCGGAATCTCTTCAATATCACTTAATTAATTTTATTACATTTTCCCCATTTCCACTGAGATTAATAAAAAAAAAAAAAAACGACTCGATCGAATTTCTCCTCTTTATATTCTGAATTAATTTCCATACACAGTAGTCTACTTTTTAGCCTTGTCGGGACCGAGGTAGCGTCTACGAGGTTCACATTGACCTAGAACGATGACAACTCTGGAAGAAATTTCGGAAAAAAAAAACAATTAAATAATTTAACTGGATATTAGTTTTCGTTTCAATTGAAACCATATTGCAACGAACCGTTTTTCTAATTATACTTTTCGAGCGCCAAACTATTTATTAAATAAAATAAAACAAATCTTTTAATTTCCACAACTTTGTATGAGGGGACAAAATTGAACTAAGTTGTGGAAATTAAAAGATTTCTTTTATTTTATTTAATAAATAGTTTGGTGCTTGAAAAGTACAATTAGAAAAACGGTTCGTTGCAATATGGTTTCAATTGAAACAATTATTTGTATGAGGGGACAAAATTGAACTAACACCAAAAATCAAAACAATGTCAACGACCAAAATAATACTGAAAGATAGCGTCACCACGCTTGGTCGGGATTTTTTTAAAAACAAAATAATATTCATAACTTATACAAAATATCTAAATAAACTAATTCTATTTTATTATATCTAAAAATAATATAAATTAATTATAACTAATCATATGTAATATAATATATAAAAATAAGTTAGTATTACTGATTGGGACTCGAACCCGCAACCCTCAGGAGCGTAACGAGACCTATTTGTAAAATAACTTGTTATTACTGGTCTGAACTCGTAACCCACAACCATTTGGTTGGTAATGTGAACTGTTTGTAAAAAAAGTTAATATTACTGATCGGGACTCGAATCCGCAACCCTCGCGGTGGTATCGTGAGCTACTTGTAAAATATGTTTACATTACTTATCGGGACTCGAACCCGCAACGTCCGGGGTGGTAACAAGAACTATTTGTAGAATAAGTTGATATTACTGATCGAGACTAGAACCTGTCACCCTCGGGGTGGTAATTATAACTAATCATATATAATATAATATATAAAAATAAGTTAGTATTACTGATTGGGACTCGAACCCGCAACCCTCAGGAGCGTAACGAGACCTATTTGTAAAATAACTTGTTATTACTGGTCTGAACTCGTAACCCACAACCATTTGGTTGGTAATGTGAACTGTTTGTAAAAAAAGTTAATATTACTGATCGGGACTCGAATCCGCAACCCTCGCGGTGGTATCGAATTGCGGGTTCTAGTCCCGTTCAGTAATATCAAATTATTTTTACAAATAGTTCACGATACCACCCCGGACGTTGCGGGTTCGAGTCCCGATAAGTAATGTAAACATATCTTACAAGTAGCTCACGATACCACCGCGAGGGTTGTGGGTACGAGTTCAGACCAGTAATAACAAGTTATTTTACAAATAGGTCTCGTTACGCTCCTGATTTTTAAAATAGTTCGCGTTACCACACCGAGGGTATTGGGTTTGAGTCCCGATGAGTAATATTAACTTATATTTCAAATAGTTCACGTTACCACCCCAAGGGTGTGGGTACGAGTCCCGCCCGATATTATATATATGATATGTGAAATATATATATAACAAACAGATATAGGTACAATGAATTAAAACTAATAATATAAATAAAAAATATATATAATTCTAAAACTAACATTAATGAAAAATGAATTGATCCTTCACAATATTAAGTTAATGGAGTTTTACAACAAATGAAGTCGTCGGTGAATCACTGGCTACGTACTTCCCCAGCACGAATTAATCAATTACCTTCTCGCTTTCCTCCCAAAACCAATAGTCTGTTAGGGCTAAAACTCAATATTTGACTTACATAGTGGCTTCTGAATTCTCATACTAAATTTCAGGTCGGTACATTAATTACATCGGTTAAAAAGGTATTAGGATTTTTGAGTTGAGCCCTTCTGATCCTCCCTCCCCTTCGGCTGATTCTGCTGAAATTTAATAGATGATGTTCTAATAAATAGGGCTTCTGGATACACATATAAAATTTCGTTCTATCGGGAGTTATCGTATTCACAGACATATTCACAACTCTCCCTCTCCAGATTCGCCATGTCCCGACTCTTTTTTAACTCCTCTTTCATTTAAGTCCCTACTTTTCCATTATCTCCCAACTCAGCAAACCTCTGATTCCTAAGGCTGGCTCCTATGGGATAGTTCTCGTCTTCCTATAAGTCTCTCACTCCACTGGATGTATTGTTAATCTACTGCTTTATCAGTCCATACTTTGTTTTTCTCCTTTTTTTCAATCTTTTTCACTAGTTTATTTTATTGTTTTAATCATTGCCTGTCATTAGCATTTAATATTTATTCTTAGAGACCTTTTTTCTTCTCTTTTTATTCTGTCTCAATTGGTTGATACTTGTATTCTTTTGTTTATTTCTTATGTCATTATTCTTAGGGGACGTGTGTCCAAGAATAAAGATTATTTTTCATTTCATTTCTTACATACACTAACAGACATTTTTTTTTAACTTTTGTAATTCCGGTGAAAACCCCGCATCGAATTTCTGACCGATTACATAACTTCCCGTATATTTCGTATAGCTGGGGAAGTAAAATGAAATAAATGGAATAAAAAAAATGAAATGAGAAAGAAAAACATTGAAGTTTAGTCCCATATTTCATACTAATTGTTTTTCGCTGATCAATGGTTTTCCAAGTTTTAATTGCAAAAGGTAACCGTATTAATCAGGGCTTATTCGGCCTTAAAATCCTAGATGAAAACTCTATACTGACAAATCCTTTGTAAATATTGACCGTGAAAATGAATTTTCCACAAGATTGGGATATCGGGTGGTCCTCATGGCTCTCAGAGCACCGTCGGTAGGAATTAGGAGAAGATGGTGGTTTTCGTGGATTCACAGGCGGCCATTAAAGTCATCAGTAAGCGACAGCTCTGCAGATATGAGAAGCTACTAGGAACTACGAAAAAGCGGATAGGCTAGCGATGCTGGGAGCTCAAAATTCCACGGCGGAGTCGAGACTGCAGAACATATGGTCCTTGAATGTCCGCTGTACGACGGGCCTAGGGTGGAGTTGATACGCGGGACAGGATCGTTTCTGGGACTCGACCTACGGCAGCTGGTGACGGAAACCGGCTACCCTATGTTCAGCCGATTTGTCGCCTCCTGGCCGAGAAAGAAGCAAGCACTATGACCCTGCGCCGGCGCCCCAACGAAATACAACTAGCAAACGCCCTACATTTATCCCGAGCTCTCTCGGCGCGCCAAGAAATTAAGGTGGGCTTGGAGTGACCGCTGACCGTCGCAGCGGTCGCTCCTAGCCTACCACAGCAAGAGATATGAATTTTACTTTGTTATACTGGATTATTGTTTATTTGATAATAAAATTGTTAGGTCCTTTTTTTTTACCCCGAGGATTCGGCGATGGTGTCGTGGTCGTGGAGCTCTAAATCCTCTACCAGACAGCACGCTTACTTTCC
Organism: Aradus depressus; assembly: GCA_963662175.1. Lineage (NCBI taxonomy): Eukaryota > Metazoa > Arthropoda > Insecta > Hemiptera > Aradidae > Aradus > Aradus depressus. Next base: position 27,558,330 of record OY759215.1, read on the forward strand.
GCAACTTCAAAGAGAGAGTTCATCAGATCTCCATAGGATACATGCAGTGATTCTCCCATCTGGCCACTCTGCCATGGAGGCGCTATGGACGCTTCTCATCTGGACTCATGTCCTGGCTTGGAGGATATAAGACGAGAGACAAACTATAAGAGCGCTCTATATACTGGGGTACACCTCGTCGCATGTGACAAGTAGCAGCTCACATAGGGATAGGATAAAAAATAAATCCTCATTCTAAAATTTGTTTCGATTTTATTTATGTCATTACATCGGCAATTATGATTTTTTTAGTTAAGCCCCATTCTAATCTCCTCTTCCCTTCTGCCGATTCCGCTGAAAAGTGTTGACCTATTAGGGTTTTAAATTGTAATTACAACGGCAGGTGTTAAAGTTTTTGAATTAAGCCTCTCCCCTAAATCCCCCTTCCCTTTGGCCGATTTGGCTGAAACTCGATAGGTGCAGTCTTTAGAGGGTTCTGATTTCACATAAAAAATTGTTTGCCGATGTATTCATTTTATCGGGAGTTATGTTCAAAGACATATACATTTTTTTTTCATAATTTGATTATAGAGGTCGAAAAACAATTTTCTGTTGAAAACTCTGCTTCTAATTTTTGACAGATTACATAACTTCCTTTATACCTTGTATAGCTGGGGAAGTAAAAAAAAAAAAAAGATTGGAATGGCGGCAGAGGGACGTTGGAGCCAATCAGCTGCTAACATGCATAGGACATATTGAAATATCGGTAACATTGAATCAGGACAAATAGCGACTCAAGAGTTTCAGTAGCTCAATTTGTTCTGAGATTGTTTACTTGGCTCTAGTCCAGGACTTGTCCTTAAATGGCAAAGGGTTCTCGGGAAGGAACCCTTCCATGCTTCTTGTCCCTTCAACGATAATACTTTCCCTCTCAACAATACTAATCATGATGACGATACCAGGAAGAAAGAAGAATTTCGAATAACTAAACATTGTTTCATATCCAAAAACATTATTTGATTCAAAGGGAAGAGAGGATCAGGGAAGGGCCTCAAATCCTTGATTACTGTTAGGTTAGGTTAGGTTTTATGAGTCATGCCCGGGCTTTAACAACGAGGTCATATCGCCTACTACCAAAGCGCTCTTTCGTCACTCTGATGGACATGAGCCCGACTCTACTGTGGGAGTCCTAAATTTTGCCTACCCTAAATTTTTATTCACCTAGGGTAGGGGTCTTTAACGAGTACCTGACATCATACAGGCTCGGGACCATCGCTTAACGTCCCATCCGAAGGACGGCGTGCTTAAATTTATTTTACCTCCCAGATAAAATAAACTAAGGGCCTCGGTCGTGTTACGAACCCGCGTTCTTGAGCTCAGAAGTCAGGCACGCATACCACTGAGCTACCGGCGCCCTCAATTGATGTACTGTTGATGTATTGATTATCGAGACATATGATTTAGTATGAAGATTCAGCGGCCCATATGTAAATCAACTATTAACTAATTTCACGTTTTAAAGTCCCTTGAACATACATGTTTTGATCATATTCGCGATAATGTCAATGAAATTTGAAAGGATGATGTCACTCGTGCTAACTTAAGAGTTAGTTATGCCATAAACTAAAGGCCTCGGTCGGGTTTCGAACCCACGATCTTGAGCTCAGAAGACATGCACCACTGAGCTACCGGTTCCCTCTGCTAACTTAGATCTGATTAGATTTTGGGCGAAATCATTCATACCACTTTACTTGAGGGCTTAAGTGCATTATACAATGTTCCCGCTTATATTTATGACCTAATCACAAAATATTTTACAATATAAATTATGGTTGAAAAATGAAAGGAAAAAATTCAAATAATTCATGCTGGGTAAGTTCATAGCCAGTGATTCACCCACAATTTTATTTTTCTCTTCAATCAACAAAACTTAAACAATGATGGTAGGCTCTATAACTTTTGCACCCCAAAGAAATGTGTTTGAAATTAGCAAGTTGTTTTGAAGATGTGGTCCATTAGCTAGAGATGAGGGGTGGCCTCCTGGCTGGCAACAGGTAGGTGGGAACAGCTCTCTCTTGGACAGAAAATAAATTTTCTCAGGAGAAAATGAGAAAAAAGATCAAAGGCAGACCTTTTCAAATATCTTATCCTTCTTTCTCTCCTTATCCTATTCTTCTCCCTCGTCTTACCCTTTTGTTCCACCGGGAACATATGTTATAAAAGTTTCTTTATGTCAGGATGCTATTTTTCGCCTTGTTTGCCAACTTTACACACCTGTTTGAATTGCATTACCGAAGTCGACTTGGTCAGATGTTTTTTTTTTCAAGATGTTAAAAATTAGATGAAGTGAAGATGGCTTGATGTAGTTTAGATGCGATGACTTTTAATATATTGCAAAATAAAAATGAGTCACTTCTCACACATTTTTTTATTATGTGTAGCTAGCCGGCTTTTTAGGTTACCTTCATCATCATGTCATCGACAAAAAACCCATTAATTAGTATAACAAGGAAACTTTTTAAAATATGTGTTTTAAAACTACATTTTAGGACGGTTTTCGGCGTATGTCTCGAAAACTGGACGACCTTCGAAAAATCATATTGTATACAAAATATGTATTTCAGTTTTCTCTACAACTTTTACTTGAAAACGATTTCGAGCAACATGACGGCTAGTCGTATCTGTAATAGTTTATGAAGAAATAAGCACAAAACAACAAAACTACCCTTCCAGAGTCGGGAATTGGCGTGCTTGCATGGTCACTCCGATGGGAGTCCTAACATTTGCCTAAAAGTTTATTCACCTAGAGTAAGGGATCTTTAACGAGTACCTGACATCACCGGACTTTCATATAAAGGTGTTTTGCGCACGTTTTTTCACCTCCCAGATAAAAAAACCTAAGGGCCTCGGCCGGGTTTCGAAGCCACGATCTTGAACTCAGAAGGCTCTCATCTTTTTATAAGTAAACGTGGAGAAACAACTTCGAAATCTGCTACTTGATGGTCACAGAACAATCTAGAAAGGTATAACTTCCACAATAATCAAGATTCATAGCTCAAACTTTGTTATAATAAATCAGAGAAAACATCTTAACTCACTATACTTCAAAATTGAGTTAAGACGGATAAAGAAGGTAAATCTTCGACATCGATTTCACGGCAAATTAAACTATAAAATTCCCTTACACTGTAGAAATATAATTGAAAACGTGTTTTGGAGAATTCTGTTTCTAGACAACCCAAGAGAGAAAGAGAATCTAAAAACATTGCAGATTGTGATACTAAAAATATTATAGATTCTTTACAGATATATTGTGAAATACTTAATAAAAATAAAGAAAAAAACATAAGTTTTTTCGACTTACGCATATATTTCGGATGTACGGGTTCGCCTCGACTCGTCGTGGGTACAGCTTGACCACTGGATGTCCCAGTTATTATCAGGAGATTTCAACTCCAAACTGTTCTTATTTAGAAGGAAGAACAACCCAAACTGTTCATGTAGGGGCATCTAGACTGCAGCACATGTAGTCCTCTATTGCCTGCTGTATAACCAGGCCTCATACCTGGGACTGGAGACCGGTTACCGGTTTGTCGGCTCCTGGCGAGAGCGGAAAAATGCGGTGCACAAAAATGAAGATGTGTGATGTTGCACATGTGCAAGGTGCACCCAAAAATAATAAAAGATTATAAGATACTGAAGGTATAAGAAAGTAAAATATATGTAGTGTTTCTTGGACCATCTTAAACAATCTCTTGGTCTCCTAGAAAGTCTTAGAAAAGTGATATACCCCTTTTAATCGAGAACTCTTTCAATTTTTGTCTTGTATCTTTCTCGTTTAAGTGAGGATTAAAAGTTTTTTTTTTCTTTTGGAGAGGAAGGGAGTGTTTGCGTAAAAAAAACCTGAGATGTAGGTATAGTATAAGGTGGTACCATTATTTTCTCTTGTTTCCCCACTCAACCATTAAAGGGAAGACCAAACAGAAAGAGGATCCTCCTGGAGGATCGTATGACAACACTCAGGAGTCGGTCCAAAAAGGGGATCGTTCCATCTATTATCTGTACTTCGAGCTGTGCTGCATCGAGCATAATACCAAGTCTTTCATATTCCTTCAAACTTGAGCCTAATTGTGACTTAATAAGTACTACTTAATATATCTACTACTTTTGGTTTAATAAATACTCATCATCAGCATCGGCGCAACAACTCATCACTGAGTCAATGCCTCCTGGATCAGCCTTCGCCAGTCGGCTCGGTCCTGTGCAGCTGCCCTCCAGTTCCTGACTCCTAAGTAGGATCCTCGCATCATGCGCAACACCGTCCTTCCAACGTAGCTTCGGCCTCCCAACACGTCTGGTCCCCCCTCTGGTAATGTAATCTTTGGCACATCTTGCCAAGTGTCCTGTCCATCTTAGTCTGTGAATTCTTACAAACCTTACTATGTCTGGTTCTTGTGACAAAGCATATAGCTCCTGTTTCGTTCCACTCCAGTCCTGTCCCTTGTAGACACCTAAATAGATGCAACTTAAGATACTTCTCTTAATATATCTACTACCTTCTTGTAATTTAATAAATGCTACTTAATATGTACTCTTTTTTAATTATTTTCCAATTGTACACGCTAAAGGAACCTAGCCAGTCCAAAATAAAACTTGACAAACTCATAATATGAGAGGAAACCACACAATTCCAGTCCAAAAGAAACAACATTAGGCCATATTACCTACGATCAGAGCGCTCTTTCGTCGCTCTGGTGGACTTTGGGAGTCCTAAATTTTGCCTACCTAGGTTTATTAAGTTCACCCAGGGTAGGGGGTCTTTAAAACGATTACCTGTCATCGTACAGGCTCGGGACCTTTGCTTACAGTCCCATCCGAAGGACGGCATGCTCAATGTTTTTTCATCTCCCAGAATATCATGTAGACGTGCACTTTGGGGTATATTACTATTGCATGTATCTGTTGTTTGGTTTTTTTAATTTTTTTTGTATTACTAATGATAATTTAAATCCTGACAACATAAAAATAACTATTATGTAACCAGTGTTGATAAAAACAATTTAATTACAGATTGAGCGCAAAAAATTCTAAGAGGATGCAATTATTCGCTAATGTTATTATTTATTTTGAATCTTCCAACATAATTTATCTAAGTATGATCCATCGAGATGTAAACATATGATCCGTTTTTTAACCTAACCAAAAATTATTCCACATTTACTGATTCATGACCGGTCGGCAGAACCTAAATTCCCAAGGAAGCGGACATGAAATGAACGAATTGATGTCTGTTGTTTGTACATTCTGGGTGTTTATGTCCAAGTATGCGCTTCCGATCAGCGCCTTCCTCTTGGCCGCAGTGCTCTGGGACTGGTCCACGGAGGTCCCCATAGACTACCAGACCATTGAAGTGCTCAGGCACAGCAGACCTTGTGCCAATTGTCGCTTCATGGTGCAGAAGCAGTATACAAGCAACCGTGGACGAACAAGGATTCACGGGCGGAGACAAGAATCTAGATGATGGAACTTGGGAGTTTTTGAGGAAATATGTAAGTTGTGTTCGAAAGTTCGTGTTGTTATAAGGTTTGAAATGTTTATGATGGCATACGTATTTTTTATATATGTTCTTGATACTAGTTGAGGATGAACGTTCGTGATGTTAGGCGTAAGTTGTGAGTAAGAGTTTCTGTTACTGGTTGTTAGTTGTTGATGAGAGTTCATGAGAGGAAATGTTATTGGCTCACGATGGAAGATGGAGTTTAAGAAAAAATGTTCTTGATGGCAGACTTAAGTTGTGAATAAGAATTTCTGTTACTTGGTGTTAGTTGTTGATGAGAGTGGGTGATGTGGGTTCATGATGGAAGATGGAGCATGAGAAAGGAAGTTCTTGATGGTAGACGTAAGTTGTAGACGACAGTTTGTGTCAGTAGACGTTAGTTGTTGATGAGAGTTCGTGATGTTGGCTCATGGTGGAAGATGGAGCTTGTGATAAAGACGATTCCTGATGCCAGACGTAAGTTGTGAATAAGAGTTTCAGTTACTGGGTGTTAGTTGTTGATGAGAGTTCGTGATGTTGGCTCATGGTGGAAGATGGAGCTTCAGAAAAAATATGCTTGATGGCAGACGTTAGTTATGAATGATGTTTTGTAGTTGTGAATATATTCATTCATGGATATGAATGGCAGAAACCCTCCTGATTTGCACACCGCCCCTTCAACTTTCCTCTGCTTCTTAATAAATTACGAAAATGTTCGGCGGTATTTTTGCCTTCTGGAGCTGTTAATTGTAGTGTAAGCAACATTTGGTCAGTTATAACAGTTATATTTGATATTAACCCACAGGCTGACTTGGAACCCTCACGTATGGACGACTCACACTAGACCGCCGACTTACATTACACCATTTTATATGGGCGTTCTAAATTATCGACTCGACAGAAACTAAATTGTTACATCTGTCTTCTCGGACCCCTCTAGGACTTATGGCTAACCAATATATGGTACTGCAAAGGCTTCGAACATCAAAGGAATACAGATAATCAATCCAAAACACTCCGACTGATCACACAATGCCCACCATATGATAGCAACAAGACTTTACAGCGAGACGTGAACATCCCTCCCAAAGACACAACCATCGTTTCTAAACCAATCTATAATATTTATTTACACACCAAACCCGAAGTTCGCAAAATTTTAAATACAAATTTACCCCACAATCCCTCGAGAAATTTAAAGAGCCAGTTTTGTATTTCTTGAATTGTTGCGTTTAAAAAAAAAAAAGTATTTATGTTTAGTATTTCACTAACTTAACTAAATATTTTTATCTATAATTTTTGTAGGCAGAAGAAATTTACTCAACGGTTTCCAGAACACAGTTTTTACACTAAAGTAATTGTTTTGTCTTCTAGAAATCCTGTCAATGTAATTCAATGCAAGTATTGTCGACTTGTGAGCGTATTAAATATATATGTAACACGATGAGTAAATACATTATGAACAATACATAATCTGTATGATTATTTTTTACAATATTTAATTAAAATAATCAATGAACGATTTCCTAAAAATAGTAAAAGGAGCGGACTTATCAAATCGCTGCTACAAATTATCCTTAATTTATGCACTATCCAAAAAAAAATAAACTAAACATTTTTTGTTATTGAGCATACAGTTAGTTATTATGACTCATGCCCGGGCTTTAACTAAGAGGTCATATCGTCTACTACCGGAGCCCTCTTTCGTCACTCTGGTGGACATAAACCCGACTCTACTATAGGAATCCTAAATTTTGCCTACATACCTTCAATTTTTATTCACCTAGGTTGGGGGTCTTTAAAGAGTAACTGACATCGTAGAGGCGGGACCATCGTTTAACGCCCCATCCGAAGGACGATGTGCTTAAGTTTATTTTGCCTCCTAGATAAAATAAACTAAGGGCCTCTGCCGGGTTTTGAACCCGCGATCTTGAGTTCAGTAAGCAAGCATGCGTACCTCTGAGCTACTGGCGCCCTTGAACATATATACAGCCGGTTTTGACGACATTGATTTAAAATAATAAATAAAATTTAGACTAAACCGAAGTATTTGAAGTATTTCCTACACTTAATGTACCTACTATAACATTGATCGCATTGGACCTATCTCAAATCTGAGAGCATTTTGATAGTTGGAAGTTTAATAAGAACCATTTTCCAAATTTTCGAATGAACAAACCATTTTCGTGCTAACGTCTAAAAAAATAGTTTGGAGATGTCCTTCGAAAAATAGAATTTAATAAAAATGGGCCTTTTTATTTTGTCTACTCTCTCTCTTTACTTGAAGACTTTTTGATTAAATCATATATATAAGCGGTATCGAGGGCGTCGGTAGCTCATATGTAGAGTGCTTGTCTTCTGGTTAGGTTATGTTTTATGACTCATGCCCGGGCTTTAACAACGAGGTCATATCGCCTACTACCAGAGCGCTCTTTCGTCACTCTGGTGGGCATGAGCCCGACTCTACTGTGGGAGTCCTAAATTTTGCCTACCCTAAATTTTTATTCATCTAGGGTAGGAGTCTTTAACGAGTACCTGACATCGTACAGGCTCGGGAACATCGCTTAACGTCCCATCCGAAGGACGGTGTGCTTAAGTTTATTTTACCTCCCATATAAAATAAACTAAGGGCCTCGGTCGGGTTACGAACCCACGACCTTGAGCTCAGAAGTCAAGCACGCATACCACTGAGCTACCGGCGCCCTACATTGATCGAGGGTTCGAAACTCGGTCGAGGCCCTCAGGTTTTTTATTTGGAAGGTGAAAAAGCCTTGTGCATGCCGTCGTTCGGATGAGATGTTAAGCGATGGTCGCGTGCCTGTACGATGTCAGGTACTCCCGAGGTGAATAAACCTGGGTAGGCAAGATTTAGAACTCCCACAGCATAGTCGGGCTCATGTCCGGCGATATGATCTCGTAGTTAAAGCCCGGGCATGAGTCACAATAACTAACTCAAATTTCAGATTCATTGCTACAATCGATTCTGAGTTGGAGTGCTCAAAAAATCCCAGTCACGTACATACACGCCCAGACCTTTTAACGTGATTTCCGTTAACAACTCGATTTTGCCCGGATTTTTGCACGATTACAATACTTCCTTAAAGTGATATTTATTATTTAGAATAATCGTCTTATTTGGAATGAAATTTAAAATTTCAATGGAGATGTGAGGCACCGGCTGCACCTACTCTCAGCCCTGCCTGCTGACTTAGTTATGGCGAGCGCTGAATTAGCCATTCTGACACTGCCTAGCTAGCACGCCACAAGGTGTCACTTGAATTGTTGATAGTAGAGGTGATGTTGACCACCGGTAGAGCGCAGGTTTCAGATTAAGTATGGAAGAAAATAAATCGATAAATAACCTGTTTTTGGGGTTCCATAGTCCAACCTGTTTACGTCTGATATCAACCTTTGACTTTGTTCTAAGTTTCAGTTATATAGGCTAGGTATTACAATAGGTCTTTGAATTATGTAGATCTAGGATAGCCAATAGGGCAAAAACTAATTGAATGAAAATTACATTAAAGTTAGTAGGGAGGAGGAGAGATCAGGCTTGTAGTCGATGACAAACAAATTTGTGAAATTTCTGCCGAGGGAACACCAGATAAGCACAGCTGCGGGCAAGAGATGGGGAGTCCTACTGGAGGAAAAACATCGGATAGCTGGGAACATGGCTAGGAGGGTGGCGGTGGCCAACTTCAAAATGTTCACAGGACACGACTGCCTCCAGAAACATCTGAAGAGGATAGGAGTGGCCGACTCACCGAAATGCCTGCTTTGCAACGATGGGGAAATGACAGGGGACCATGTTCCGACCTGCTCTGGGCTGGTTGATATTGTCCAAGCCCGGGATAACACATGTCCCACGATAAATACAAGGCGTCACTGTATTGGGCTCCAAGACATCGCATGCGTAGGATAAAAAAAAAAAAAAATGTACGTTATAAATGAGTTGATGTATGCTAGTTTTGAGTAAAAGCTACTTGCGACTAAACCTACAAATAACATTGAAATTATTTTCATCAAAACAAACTAAGTTTTTATGTGAGTATCTAAACAGAAACAATTATAAACTAAGTACAAACGTACATATATCATGAGTGAACATTTAGAAAGAAAAACAAATAATATATCTAAACAAAGGCAACATTCTGAGAGAGCAGAAGTTTTAAAATAAATAGAATATGATATTTAAAAGAAAACCAAAATATGATACGATCACAGTTAAAATAACGTAATCTCAAAAACAACCTACGTCATCCACCAATAGAATTTTCACTATTTAAAATAAACCAAAAAGATCATCAGTACGGTTAAGGTTACATACATGCTGGGCTTTAACAACGAGGTCATATCGCCTCTACGGCCCTACCAAAGGGCTCTTTCATCGCTCTGGTGGACATGAGTCCAACTCTACTTTTGGAGTCCTAAATATTGTAGGGGTCTTTAACGAGTACCTGTAGTAGGTTGCTCGATTACTCATTAGGCTCAAGTTTATTTTACTTCCCAGATAAAATGTAATTAATGATATATAATATATATTAAACTTGAGCACTCCGTCCTTTGGATGGGGAGTTATGCGACGTTCCCGAGCCTGTATGATGCCAGATTGAAGACACGTTGAAGACCCCTACCCTAGGTGGATAAATAGTTAGAGTAGGTAAAATTTAGGACTCCCATAATAGAGTCGTGCTCATGTCCACCAGAGTGACAAAAGAGCGCTTTGGTAGTAGGCAATATGATCTCATAGTTAAAGCCCGGGCGTGAAAAAAAGCCCATGGGGTAGGAAGATATTAATTGTATTACAGAACTTTCTAAATGTATATTTTTCAGATATATTATCTATTCAATATAAATTAGGTTAGGGTTTATGACTCAGGCCCGGGCTTTAATTACGAGGTCATATCGCTTACTACCAGAGCGCTCTTTAGTCACTTTGGTAGACATGAGCCCGACTCTACTGTGGGAGTCTTAAATTTTGCCTACCTTAAATTTTTATTCACCTTGGGTAGGGTAGTACCTGACATCGTTCAGGGTCGGGACGATCGCTTAACGTCCCATTCAAAGTACGGCGTGCTTAAGTTTATTTTACCTCCCAGATAAAATAAACTAAGGGCCTCGGTCGGGTTACGAACCCATGTTCTTGAGCTCAGAAGTCAAGCACGCATACCACTGAGCTACCGGCGCCCTCTCTATTCAATATATATATTAATACAAACTTTTGTTTGTGATGTATGTATGTTATGTAGATGGCATTGGAAAAAGGTTACAGGTGACAAGTAAAATATTAGAAAATATATTAACAGTTGAGTTGAAAATAATATTGGTTGTGTTTATTTCTATTTCTGTGAACTAACAGAACTAACCTAAAGAACCCATCAGTGTTTGACCTTACCACAATTTTCTGTAATATTTTTAGTCTGGAAGCAATGTATTTCCACTTTTTTTTGGAACCCAAGATTTGCATGAGATCTATCCGGGTCCCAAAGAAGTGATCCTACTGTTGAGTGCTTAAATAAATAAATTCCATTAGGGCCCCTCTATTCCCACTTGTCAGGAATGTCTCCGTTCAGTGTTCCTTATGTCGCTGTCAATTTCTTCCCCACGTCCCTACACTTCAGTCAGGCTTTCTACCTCGCTCTGTATTCCGACAAAATTTAAAATATTATTTCAATTTGTTGTGTGCAAACCTGACTTTATAAAGTGCGAAAAAGCTAATTTCCGTAAAAACGTTTGTTGCATTGATTTCTTTTTTAGAGCTTTCATTTAACTTTAAAGTATGTGATAAATCAGAAGCCGTTCTGCTATTTTGCACTAATGAAAAATAATCTTTATTCTGGGACATACGTCCCCTAAGAATAATAACATAAAAAATAAACAAGAGTATACAAGTATCAACCAGTTGAAAAGAATAAATGGAGGGGTCAGTGCACAAGTGAACCAAGTCCATTTTTTTCACTTTGTGAGGTTTTTCGTGCTAAATAGGCGTAAAAGTAATATCTTTCAGTGCTACAGTGAACCAAGTCCTTAGTTCATTTTAACGCCGCAGGATATCAGCTTGAATCAAGTCCTTGGCCCCAGTTTTTCATTTATTTCAGAGCGCTAGTGAACCAAGTCCATAAACCCATTATTCTGATTGTTTTAGTTGACAGTTTATTTAATGAAAGGACAACCGTTTCAGCTATAATGACATTTATTACTACGGTGCACCTCAGAATTGATTATGAAAAAAAAACTTTGAGAGCCAATTGGTCGGAATCAAATGTGATGGACTTGGTTCACTTGTGCTCTGAACCCTCCAAATATAAAATAAAATAAAAGAGATCTCTTGAAGTAAATACTAAATGTTAAAAACAGGCAATCGGTAAAACAATATAATGAACTAGTGAAAAATAATAAAGAGAAATAGAAAGATAAAAATTGAAAAATTAGAAAAAGAAGTATGAATAATAATGTGAAACATGATAACAATAATGATTATATATGAATGAATTGTAAAAAACTGGAAACAGAAGAGTAACAATCTGTCCAGTTGAAGTGAGAGACTTTTAGGAAGACGAGAACTATCTCATAGGAGCCAGCCTTAGGAATCAGAGGTTTGCTGAGTTAGGAGATAATGGAAAAGTAGGGACTTACATGAAAGAAGAGTAGGAGCATGGCGGATCTGGAGAGGGAGAGAGTTCCAGATGGAGTTAGCCTGGATAAGGAAGGAGTTGTGGTAGGTTGTTGTCCTGTGGGAAGGGAGATAAAGATCAGAGGGACGGGATCTAGTGACTTTCTGGTGGATATGGGATTTAAATTGGAGCATTTGGAAGATGTAGGAGGGCTTTTGGGAAGATTTTTTTGATAGAGAAGTTACTACTACCCCTGGAAGTATAGGGCAAGTTATGTAATAAGTCAGAATTTTGAAATTGTTTTCACCGGAATTTCATGTCTCATGCACTCCCGATAAAATGAATGTATCGACACGCAATTTCATAAGTGTTACCAGAACCCTCTAAGGACGACACTTATTGATTTTCAGCAAAATCGGCCAAAGGGAAAGGGGGGAGGTTTAACACAAAAACTCTAATTGCCGTTGTAATGAATATATCAACACAAATATTCATATGTACATTTGAAACCCATTAACTGCCTGTCAGTAATTCCGGTTACACTACAATTTAAAGACATTTAACATTAGATATCGAGAAATTATGGAATAATGTAATCAGTCTACCTCTGAGCTACCGGCGCCCTCAAGGCTGAGGAAGTAAAAAAGTTAATCTTACAAGTAGGTAAGGAATAATATTTCAAATGAAACAAATTGCTAAATGTACAGTCACTGCTATTTTCAAATTGAAATTGGCAACCTCCTTCAAGAAGAGACCTGCTAAATGTACTGTTTCATTTTATTGAAATTGACGTCTGATATTTTGAGTTATAAGGCATTGTTTGAATCATTTCTGAATGATAAATAAGTGTTTGATGGCCGTAAACTGCCCCTATAGTTGCACTACTCTGCTATTCAGTGTAATATTTATCAGAGGGGCGCTATGAGCTATCATCTCATCCATAGATGCGGCATCATCAATCCTTCACACAACACTGATCCTCCTCCCATTGATTGTTCTCTTCTGTCTCTCTTATCTGTCAAATCTAAATCCCACCAACCCTTTTTCATTTTCTATATGACCTTTCTCCTCCTTCAATCTCTCTTTCACGTTTTTTTCATTATAAAGATTTCAAAAAAAAAAAAAAATATGTCGGTGAATCACCGATGGTACGATGTATACCATGTATGGGCAACCTTTGACATGTTGCGGGCCAAACTTTAGTGTGCAAATACGTTCGCGGGCCGCGTAGATGGTTCAAAATAAAATAACGTCGACTTTAAAGTAATGTTCATAATTTTTAGCTATAGATATCAGACATGAAGTAATAAGACAATGTTATTATAATACAATTTATTAAAATAACTGAAATGAAAAAAAAATAGGTACAATATTATAATTAAATCGTGAAATTTGGAGTATTACAAACTACGAAAGTTAAGTAGCGACACCGAAATCAATGAGACACTTGAGCTTGAATTTGGGAAACTAATCCATTGATGTTTGGATTAATTCCACTGATACAAAGACGTAAAGAATTTTCCAAATTATCTTCAGTGAGCTTTGTACGATGTTTTGATTTATTAACTTTCATCATTGAAAAGAACTGTTCGCATTTATAAGTATTGCCAAACGCACAAATCAATCTTCTTGCGAATTTTCTAAGCTGCGGAAAATGGTCTTCTTCGAGGTATTTTTTTGTAGAAATCGCACAACTCCACGTCTTCAAATTTAGATTTTAGGAGTGAGTTTTCTTGAATCTCGATCAACTCCATTTGCAAGTTTATTGGAGCATTTTGTAACCCGATCCTACTCGATCTTCCTAATTTGGAGTGAGTGTGAGTAAGTAGTGTAATATTATTTTTTTTTTAATTGGGTTTTTCAAAATGTCTCGCGGGCCCCACCAAATCTTACAGCGGGCCGGATCCGGCCCGAGGGCCGGTTGTTGCTCACATATGATATATACACTGCTTCACAAAAAAACCGGTGCACTCTGAAAATATGATTTTTTTATTGTAATTCTTTTTTGTTATGATACAATATTGTTTAGCATGTACAAACAGTTAGGTAAACTACAGGGAGAAATGAATCCTCTCTGTATTTACTATCGAGGCTTTTGAATCTCTTGATCCTTAAAAATCGAAGTAAAAATCCATAGACCGGTTGATCGACTCTATATATACAGAAGGCGTTCCATGCACCATGACCGGAAGAGTGCAATTTGGAGGCGGGTCTGTTTTGGTGTGGGGAGCGATATCTTTACAAACAAGGACGGACCTCCCCCATGTCGCTGCTTGTGCTATGCAGTACCTACAAGAAGTTGGTATTCAAACCCTCAGATGGCCAGCTCGAAGCCCGGACTTAAACCCGATATAGCACCTTTGGGACGAGCTTGGACGACATTTGAGGAGACGTCATGACCCTCCCAGCAGCTTAGCAGAGCTAAGAATTGCTCTGGTGGGACACCTGGGAGGACATACCACAGGAAACCCTCAAAAATCTCATAAGGAGTACGCCAAGGAGGCTAGAAGTTCTTCAGGCAAGAGTTGGTACAATAAATACTGAAAACAAATATTTTTGATGAAGTGTTTTTTAAAAAAATAATTTGATAAAAAAATTAATTTCATTAGTTTCCCAGTCATTTTAATTTTCTTTCCTAATTCCATATGAAATTTGCTGCACTCTAAACTATATTTGATCCAAAAAAACAGAATTACAACAAAAAATTGAAATTTTCAGAGTGCGCCGGTTTTTTATGTGGAGCAGTATATATGTGTATAAAGAATATATACTTATATGTATAAAGAAAAGATAAAGACTTGAATACTTAAGTACTCGAGTAGAAACCACTTTTCGAAGTACTTACTCGGTACTCGATCCCATTATATAGATGAGGTCGGACCCATTGATTCAGCCCTGCATTCAGTACAACAATTACAAAGTCAGCAATTTTTATCCCTTTAAATTTTATAGCCGAGACAATACGAGGTGTATTTATTTTGGTATTTGGACAGAATACTGTAACAACGGACAAGGACAAGAGTGAGCTAGTGGCTCAACACCTTGAACAGAAATTCAGAACTCATGACACACAAGATCACGAAACACTCCACACAGTCCACGAATTTCTTTCCACCCCACTCCACACCGCAGAACCACATATACAGTACACAAACCCGTCAGAAATTACACTATACATCCGGAGACTCCCCAACAAGAAGGCCCCCGGTGAAGACCTCATCCCCAACATCGTCCTCAAGAACCTGCCTCCAAGAAGCATCGCTTATCTTACAGGGCTGTTCAATGGCTGTTTAAGGAGAGGATACTTTCCTGACCCGTGGAAGAATGCTATCGTTGTTGTCTTTCATAAGCACGGCAAGCCGAAACAAGACCCCAACAGCTACAGGCCGATAAGCCTTCTAAATTCATTGTCTAAGATTTTTGAAAAGATTATATCGAAAAGGCTTACTGGATATCTAGAAGACACCATACCGTCCCACCAGTTTGGCTTCAAAGCCAAACACTCTGCAGTCCAGCAGCAACAACGGGTGACCGAAATGATTGTCCACGGCTTCGAGGCGAAGAATTACACCACCGCCGTATTCTTGGATGTAGCCGCAGCCTTTGACACCGTTTGGCATCAGGGGCTGTTGTACAAACTAAAGAAAAGCTTGGTACCCAAATACATCGTTGGTCTTATATCCTCTTTTCTCCATGGCAGGACGTTCCAGGTGAGAGTCAGTAACGCACTGAGCACCAAGAGAAGGATTACAGCTGGGGTCCCTCAAGGTGCTATTCTGAGCCCCCTCCTTTTTAGTTTGTACACCCACGACATCCCCGAAACTCCCACGGCAACATTAGCCACCTATGCCGATGACACAATGATCGCCTGTCAGCATAGTGTCCTCTCCGTCGCCATTGAACAGCTCCAGGAAGCCCTGACAGAAGTTTCTCTCTGGTTCTCAAAATGGAGACTAACACTGAACATAGGGAAGACTGAAGCTAAAATATTCACTCTCCGCAGATTCTCCATAGAAGAACAACGTCAGCTGCAAATTGATGACCTCCCCATTCTCTGGAATCCTAAGGACCAGGGTGTGCGCTATCTTGGAGTACTTTTAGATACACGACTCACATGGAAACTACACATTAACAGAAAACTACAGCTAGCATATTCACGACTTAACACCCTCTACCCTCTCATAAACAGAAACACGCCACTTAAACATACGTGTACTATTCTCTTATACAAGACACTCCTACTTCCACTTCTAACATACGCCTGTCCAGTCTGGATCGGTACCAGCAGCACTAACATTAAACGACTACAAACATTTCAGAATAAAGTACTCCGAATAGCAACAAACGCACCCTGGTTTGTGAGGAATCACAAAATCCACGAAGAATTGGGTGTTCCTCTTTTTGCAGCTCACATCGAGAAACTAGTGAAGAATCACCACGAAGCCCTTGTGTATTGTTCCGGGGCTGTACATTACAGTCTAGGAGCGCCTACTCCTGGGAGGCGACTCAAACAAAGACTGTACCAGGACTTTCTATTTTAAATCCTTTATTTTATATATTTGTGTATAGCACCTTGTTTTGCTGGTCCAAATAAATGTTATTATTATTTGGCTTATATTTTGGTATTGTTCTTTATTTCTCTAGAGTTGGTACTTGTCCGAATAATGTCTTTCATATGAGATTTCTAATAGAAATAAAAGACGTTATCTTCCCACTGTTTTATTTTAGACCAGAACCGGTTTTCAACGCAACTGCGTCATCATCAGTGGTTCATCTATGATAGAATAATAAAATATACAAATAATGAAAAGTAAAAATCTTAAAGCATTAAGGAACAGAGTACAAATAAAAATTATAAACTTACTAACCCCACCCACATAGCACAGCGGTTAAAGGACAACTGGCATAGATCTAAGGGGTGGGGATAGCTAGGTTCACTCACTCTCTCTACGTACAAAAGCATTCATTCTAATATACAGAATAACTAAAACAAATCTCTACATATTAGTAAGGTAATATAAAATTCACCATACAGCCAAAGGAATTTTCATCCCGGAAAACACCTTTTGAATTTCAGTCAGAGGGAGGGGGGAGATTAGGGGCGGCTTAACACAAAAACTCTATTAACTGCTGTTGTAATGAATGTATTGCGATGCAATTTCATATGTAAATTCAAAATTTCATAAGAACGACACTCATTAATTTTCAACAAAATCGGTCGAAGGGAAGGGGGGATTAGATAGAGAGCTCAACTCAAAAACCCCAATAACTGCCGATGTAATGAATGTATCGACATGAAATTCTATATTTAAATTAGTTCAAATTAATTTAATAAGAATGACACATCAATTTGTCGCTGAATCAACTGCCGATATAATGATTATTTCGAGACAAAGTTGAGTATAAGGATTCAAAAGCCCTTGTAAGTCAAGAATTTAATCAAACCTATCGATTATTTTAAGCGGGAGAGCAAAAACTTAATTGATTAATTCGTGCTGGAGAACTACATTGTGATTGACAACGTATAATAAAGCGGGCAGTATCTTTTTAATGTTGAGTGAAGTTAAGGTTCTATCGTGTAAATAAAAAAATTCAGTATTTGGCTAACGTTTCGGAAACTATTTACAGTGTAAACTCCATTTAACGACAAACTCCCTAAAACATCGAAATTACTTGAATCTGGTCGGTTTACCTTGTTGTCCATACAATGATACACTCTATGTAGCATCACACCCACTCTAAATAACGACAACAATACGTCATTACTAAGCAATAAACAGTACTTTCAAGTTGTCGAAATTAATAAGAACTGCACCTGTGTACGTTCTTTTGTTTGTTATTTTGTTGCTTTATTGTCTAGCACGTATTTACCACGACTGTCGGCATCATACATACCGAAGATTCTAAGAAATACGTTCTTTTGTTTGTTGTGATTACCTTGCACATGTTTACCTCGGCTGCTAGACATATTCTAAGTATTAGTTGCTCACTAACTTTCAAACTGTGAACATGGCGAGTAAGATAAAATCTTTGTGTATTGACGAAAAAGTTTTATTAATACGCGCAATAGAGGCGGGAGAAAAGATAAGTGATTAAAATAATGGAGTAGCAAAAAACGTCAGACGAAGATAACAAACAGACTATACGCAATAAGCGTTGTTATTTGTATCAATATTCATGTTTGTTGTTTGTAAATTTTATACTTAATTAGTAAATACATATTATAATAGTAAAAAAATATTAAATATAATGTAATATGTATTGATTTTTCTCCTCTTCAAATGTCGTTAAATAACGACAACTGTCAATAACGCCATGAAATGCGCAGTGTCGCTACATATATAGAGTTTACACCGTATTTCCTTCTTCAGGGGCTTATAATGACTGGAGTGGATCTTTGTGGATCTGTGTTTGTGACTGATTGTGAACTGTGAGTACTCTCACGAACACCACCCTCACTGCACACATCCACTTTATTCATTTGAAGGCCCTGAATAAGGAAATAAATAGTTTCCGATACGTTGGCCAAATTCTGAGTTTTTTTTTATCATTGTACTCAACGACTATTCTGCGTTACATTGATGTTGACTCTTTGCAGTGAGTGACTTACCTTTGAGTTGGCCACATTTTGTTATTCTTTTTTGCAGGTAAGCCGGTGCGGGATTTTGTTGATGACACGTTTTTGTGAGTATTGTAGCATGTATGAGGGTCTCCTTTTTTTTTTATTTTTAACCAAAGTATTAAATACAAAAGGATTTCTTTACTCATTCCTTTCTTTTGACCTGCTGGTACTGGTACCATTGTTAGATATCTTGGCAACACAATTTTTTTTACTCTTCTTTGAATAAAAATATTCTCTTTTGAAAAGCCTTCCTTCATTTATTTTATTTTTATTTCTTATCTCTTGTGGCATAAATAAAAGGAATTAGGAGTTAGGATTTTCCTAATGGTTATCGATCCTGGGAAAGTTTTTCGGTGAAATTGAAACCGTCTGAGAGGGACAGACTGAGTGGAGGTTAATATTTTAGAAGGAATGCAAAGTCGACCATAAACCCTCAAAAAACTGATCTTTAGTACATTTTTTGTGTACAGAATATTTATCCATAATAATAATATTTAATTTTCGTTAAACCATAATGTGGTAATTGGATACCTCATATAATAATAATAATAATAATAATAAACGTCTTTATTTCTTTTTCTTTTTATAGATGTACAATAAAAATAATAATATTGACAGACAATACTCATGGTCAAATTGACCATCTGAGGGGTTGTCTCTACTATTTCTACTAGACAATGTATACAAATATATATTATTAATAATTAAATTCTGAAACTATAATAATAAAAAAAAATAAAATAAAAAATAATAATAAAATGTCTCCGTGAAGTCATGAAGAATATGTACAAAATAATAACTATGTACCTATACAATGAGAAAATAATTACAACGATAATAATAAAAAATATAAAATAATATAATAATAATTATATTATAATATAAAAAGTTAGGTTAAAAAAAAATATATATATAATAAATACATATATTAAAAAACAAATAAATAAATAATAATAGGAATCCAAATAAAAACATTAAAAAAAAAAGAAATATATTTATAAAATAAACAAAAAAAAATTTATTATGGGCATTTAGAGTCCTCTATGTGACCTATCTACTGTTATCAGTCCAAACGTTCGACTGGTTTTGGAGGAGGAGCGAAATGTTAATAGATTAATACGTTCTAGGGAAGAACATTGCTGGTGATTCACCGACGAGTTTTTTTAGGATTGGAGTTTTTCTCAAGCTTGCAGTCACACCTTTCGTAGGGGATTCAAGGAAGGGGATCAACTTAAAAACTCTAATAACTATCGATATACTAAATTTATCGACAGAAAATATAATAATATTTAGGAGGGATGTAAGTCAACTATTGAATATTAGCGCAAACTGTCGACTGGTTAGAGGAGAAGCGAAAAAAATCACATGATTAATTCGTTCTGTAGAAGTACATTACTGATGATTAACGTACGACGTTTTTTGATATGTAAATTTTGAGTCAAATCGGTAAATTGGTTTCAAAGGGAGTACGAAACATTAATTGAATAAATGAGAGTAACTCAGTGAGTTGTCACCACTGGGTGATTTCTCCCCTCTTGGCATTGCCATTATCTCTCTGTAAATATCTATTTGTAACTAAGGACCCGACCGAGGCCCTTAGTTTATTTTATCTGGGAGATAAAATAAACTTAAGCACGCCGTCCTTCGGATGGGACGTAAAGCGATGGTCCCGAGCCTGTACGATGTCAGGTACTCGTTAAAGACCCCTGCCCTTGGTGAATAAAAATTTAGGGTAGGCAAAATTTAGGACTCCCACAGGAGAGTCGGGCTCATGTCCACCAGAGTGACGAAAGAGCGCTCTGGTAGTAGGCGATATGACCTCGTAGTTAAAGCCCGGGCATGAGTCATAAAACCTAAACCTAAACATCTATTTGTAAAAAAAAAAAAAAATTCAGACTGGGTTAGTTAGTATCTTGCTATTCGAAATATCGACTGGTATGTGATTATGAAGTACTTTTGTTTAACGAATGGTACATTTCGTAATCCTAGTGAAGCACTCTCCACTTTAGCCGTTTCAAATTTATGATTAGCTTTAGAATAATGGAAATTTTCAATATATTGAAGCTTTTAAACGGGGATTATCAGGTAAATCTGCATTGTGTAATTCGTGATCAGGAAGCCCTAAAATTGTAATAGCTTTAAGCTGCGCTTCCGAAACATTTAGTGCTTTATAGGAATTTAAAAAAGTTTTCGCTGAATCACCGACAATGTACTTCCCCAGAACGAATTAATTAATTAACATTTCGCTCCCCCTCCATAATCAGTCGACCGTTTTCACTAATATTCATAAATTCATTAGGCAATTATTAGGATTTTTGAATTGAGGCCGCTCCCCTGAACGCCCCCTTTCCTTCAGCCGATATCGCTGAAATTTGACAGGTTTTGTCTTCATTGGGTTTTGACTTTAAATATGAAATTTCATGTCGATACATCCATTATATCATTGAGTTGAGCCCCCTCTGATCCTCCTCTTCCCTTCTGCCGATTCCGCCTAAATTAATAATGTGTCGTGCTTATGGGATTTTGAATTCACATATGAAATTTTGTGTGGATATATTTATTCTATCGACCGTTATTCGCTATTATTTATGTTAATCCTTGCCCCTAATCCCCCCTCTTCCCTTTGGTCGATTTGGCTGAAAAGCAATAGGTGTTATCGTTAAAGGGTTCTGAATTCATTCTATAGGGAGTTATCGTGTTCATAGACACACACAAACAGAAATTGTTTTTTTCATATTAGGAATCTAGACGTCGGAAAACATGAAATTTCGTTGAAAACTCTACATAGAATTTTTTAACGATTACATAACTTCCTCCATACTTCGTATAGCTGGGGAAGTAAAAAAAACTCATCAGACAAAATGATTTAAAAATATCAATTTGTAGACAGTTTATAGCTTTGGTCAATCTTGTAAAAAATAATTAGAAAAATGGAAATAAACAAAAAATTGTTATAAATAAAAGATGGTCACTTTATCCCCTATGTCCAGTATTTGGAGTTTTGTGTTGAAGAAAACAAGTTTTGATTGAGTTATCTTATACGAAGGAAGGGAGATCCCAATGGTTTATTGCAGAATAAATTCTGAAAATTAAGTTGTGAGTTTTTCGGGAATCTTATTTCTATTTTATGTACTATATTACATTTATTAACTATGGATTTAATGTGAATACATACTATGTGGCATGATTTAAATTGGATTTTTTAACCGGATTCGCGAGAAAAATTTAAAAATTCTAGAATAAAGATGTGTAGGTTCCACGACATTCTCATAATGTGCTCCATAAAGAAGGAACGTTGGAATCTTGTTAACACCCTTCAGCTATCAGATCTGCCCATGTGATCTATGTCTGGCGGTTTTATTCATATTACATTTCCAACGGAAATCTGATCTGTCAGTTTGATATGGGAGTATTTCGGGGTGCGCTATATGAGTTATAACTTTACCTACGTAGAATGTAAAGATGGCTATATCATAGTGAGAAGTGATTATTTCATAAGTTTGTAGAAGAAAAAGTGTAGTCTGACCTCTCTCATATTTTATTATTTGTATTGACCGGCTTTTGAGATTGCCCTCATCATCAGGCTGTCTATAAAGAACCCTTCATTTAGTAAAAATGAAAAACATTTCACCAAAAAATAATCAATTATGGGCTTAAATATTGTGATTACATGCGCTAAAATGAATTGTTTATAAAAAATAAATATATTCAATAGATAAAAGGTAAAAAAAAACCCTGAGGACGCCGTCCTTTGAATTGAACCTTAGGCCATGGTCCCGATAGATAATATATAGAATAAATTAATGTAAAGATGGCTGATATATAGAGAAGTGATTATTCACAGCAAAATAAAAATGTAGTCTCTCAGGTTTTATGATTTTATGCTAGCCGTCTTTCTAGGTTGCTCTCATCGGCAGTGTATTAAAAAATCATAATTTAGTAAAAAAAAAATACAATTTCCCAAAATTATTACATGAAAATATTGGCTATATATGCTAAAATAAATAAATAAATTCAATAAATAAGTAACATAAAATAATGTAATATAAAAAGTTTTAAACATTAACATACCTGATAAAACATTTAAAAAAATATAATTAATAAATTAATAGAATAAATAAAAGAAAGCTTTCTAATAGAAAGAAAATATAAAATTATTAAAAAATTAACAATTTAATTATTTAAATGGAAGGTGTATATGTTGTTCCTGTTCTCCATCTAAGTCACAACTGGCAACACGGAGTGCATAAGGGCAGAGAAACTAGTCCTCTCTCTAGAATTTAGGAGGTGCCAGTGAGCCAATTGTCCTTTAACCGCTGTGCTGTGTGGGTGGAATGAACCACTTATGATGACGCTGTTGTGTTGAAAACCAGTTCTGGTCAAAATAAAACAGTGGGAAGAACAACGTCTTTTATTTCTATGATAAATCTCGTCTCACAACATCTTACTATCCATCTTCCTAAATTTTTTGTCTGAGCCGTACTGAGAGCCCCATCCTCCCAATCTAGCTTCCCAACAGATACCAGGTTGACTAGGACTTGACACTGACACTCGGATCATGCCCTTCAGTACTCTGTCCTTTCCAGAACTAATTAACTCTAGATAACTTTGAGAGGTCTGCGGGTCCCTTTCATATTGTGTGTATACCTCTCGGCCTTATCTCTCTATTCAACAGGTATCACAACAGCACACTCCCTCATACCTCCCAATCCGTTTATCACCAGTTGTTGACTTTAAATTGTTTCGCCTTTTTTACTGGTGATGTTTTCATATTGTTATGAACTTAGTCTATCTAAAGTATTAAAGACACCTATCTTAAGTGAATAGGGAATGGAACTTCACGTTTCTACGTTCCCGAGTATACGTTTTGACCATTTTCGTGATGTCTGTATGTATGTGATTCAGAAACAATTGTATCTATGAACTTGAAATTTGAAATGAAGATGTCACATGTTCTAACTTAAATCTGAATAGATTTTGACCGAAATCCTACTAAAATTAAGACTACTTTCCCCCGGGACCTAACTACATTTTACAAGATACAGCTTATGTTTATGACCTAATCAAAAATATTTTCAAGTAATAGTTATAGAGAGTATTGAAATACATAATTTATATGAAGAAACATTTTTAATAGGTCTTCCAGTTTTCGAGATACATGCCGAAACCCATCGTGAAATGTCGTTTTGAAACTCATATTTCTAGATGTTTCCTTGATTTATCGAAAACAGTTAGTCCCATCGAAAAATTGATTTTTACCAGAAATGTTTCTTATAAAATTTTCAATCGCTAATAAGTCCTCAGATTTCAGATAGGTTCAATACGACAAAAGTTATAGCCCCCGAAGAATGTAAACTAATTGTCTGTAAAGAATATATCTAATTGTAATTTTTCAATCGTCTCATAGCAACAAAATTTAAAATATTGTTAGTATTGGTAGTTTTTTCAAAAAAATTAAGAAAAATATATGTGACGTGGCCATTACAGCACTTTCTTATACCAACAACGCTTACAGATCACTCTGTCTCCTCCTCTCCTTCTTAAAATCATTTCCTTTTGTCTCATTGTTCTGCGTTATGAACGTTACTTTGGGTTTGGGGCTTACATTTTACAAGATACTGCTTATATTTATGACCATATTAAAAATCTCTTCAAATAAAAGTTGTAAAGAAAACTGTGAAATGCCAAAAATCGTCCTTGAATATAGTTTTTTACCTATTTTTTATTTAAATTGTTTGCTCGATATACGCGAAAACGGTTAGTCCTATCGAAAAATTGATTCTTACCAAAAATGTTCCCTATAAAAAATTTCCAATCGCTAATGTTCAACAGATTTTAGATAGGACCAATACGACTTAAGTTATAGCGCCCTAAAGAAGCTTCGAACTCACATTCTTGAGAACGCTAGGCTAGCATGCTGAGCTACGGGCGTTCTCGCTCCGATGAACGGATTGAAAAGGTCTATTAAAACTTTGCGCCCATTTAATTTTTTTCATATTCATCTAGTGTGTCATGTGATCATTCTTTTCTGTAAATTTTTCTAATTTGAGCTATTAAAGAGAGCCAGAGAGAGATAATTGTGTGGTGGAGGTAGGCCCTGTATTAGAGGAGATGGGCTGATGACTCCGACAAAGGATGGAGACCCTGCCTCTGTAATAAGGTTGGGTAGATGGGGACTGTCCGTTACAGACAGGACTCTATGTAGGTCCATCCTGGCCTCCCTCAACTGGGTTATTTCATGGGTCTAATGCCTTTCTATTCCAGTTGGTAGATAGAGGACTCCATCGGGGTCTCTAGTACTGCAATTTGACAATTATCACCACCAATATCTGTTAAATAATTGAGAACCTCTAATTAACGGATCCCCTTCCCGACTAGAAATGACCTCAGACAAAGCCTTAGAATATATCAGGTCCTGTTGAGGGGATTGTAAGTCATGCCACTAAAAGTATGCCTTCTCAGTAACAAGTCAGGCCCAGAGTATTATGACCTAATGTGTAATAAAGTTCCATGTGGTTTTTGGAGCTGGGGCCGAGTATGGACCTAAGTAGGATATCCAGACCCTTTGAAATATTAAGTAGCATCATGCTTTCCCGATTAGGACCGCGTTAGGATCAAAATAAGATATCCAGATCCGACGAATTGTAAACATCCATAATTGGTGTAGTTCAGCAGTGTCCGTTAGTAGAGGTTTTACTGTATTCAAAATTTTAAACAATTTTTTTGATTTCTTTTTAAATGTATCAACGCGAAAAGTAGTATGAATAGACGTCCCTAAGTAAGACACCTATAGTTTTCAAACAAAGTAGTATGACTGATTTCAGAGAGAGAGCGAAAACTTAATTGATTTATTCGTGCTGGGGTAGTATATTGCCAGTGATTCACCGAGGGCTAAAATAATGAATACATATCCCATGCATTGCACAACAATTATTGTTCTCTACTGTTGTTCCAAAACAATAGTAACATCGTCAGTATTATTTTTTTTATGTAAATGCATCTTTTCAAAAGTAAATGCGAGGGGTCTCATTAATGTTGGGCGTCTTCTGAACTTTTAATTGGAACGGACGTGGCTTTTCAAAAGTTACTGTTATAAAAAAAAGTTTGGTTTTGTTTTTTGAAAACTTGAACTTGGACGTTTTTAGGTTAGTTTTTTTAAACGTCGTCGGTGGATCAGCGTCAATGTACTTCCCCAGCACGAATGAATCAATTCAGTTTTTACTCTCCGATGAAAATCATTCGACCGTTTGGAGTAAAAATCTATAATTGACTCATATAATGTTGTGTCGATTCATTCCTACATATGCAGTTATTAGGGTTTTTGAGTCGAGCCCCCATCTTTCGTTAAAAATTAATTTATGCCGTCCTTATGGGGTTTTGAGTTTAAATATTAAATTGCAAGCATATTTATTCATAACATCGGCATTGAATAAATTGTGTGTTAAGCCCTTCTCCTAATTCCGTTTGGCCAATTTGGCTGAAAATCATACGTGTAGTCCCTACAGGGTTCTGGATAGAAATATAAAATATCATGTTGGAACATTCATTTTATCGGGAGTTATCACGTTTCACAGACTCACAGATATTTTTTATTTATTTTTGGAATCAGGCAGTTTGACTGCATGAAACGCAAAATCGAATTTCTGACGGATTACATAAATCCCATTGTACTTCGTTTAGCTGGGGAAGTATAAGAACTGTGAGTGAGCAGACTCTAGCCCCCACACAAAATATCGTAGCCACATGAAACTCGGAATGAATTTGTGTCTTAGTGACAACTACAGATGGAGCATTTTTGCCAGTAGCAGAGACATTTTCGAGCCGCACAACATCAAAAAAAAATCTTTTGGGAAAACCTAATATTTCCGTAGATAGTCGAGTAGGATATCAAATTGAAGGGTTTATGGTTAATTAATTAAAAATTATTACTACACATTCGCCCCTCATCAAAAACGCAACTGTCTTCTACTCCACTTCCACCTCCATCTCCAACCACCATCAATACATATATTTCCTCCTCTACCCCCATCTCCACCACCATCAATACATCCATCTCCAACCAACATCAATACAGCCATCTCCTCTACCTCCATCTCCACCAATATAGCCACGTCCACTTCTACCTCCATCTCCAACCACCATCAATACATCCATCTCCTCCTCTACCTCCATCTCCAACCAACATCAATACAACCATCACCTCCTCTACCTCCATCTCCACCACCACCAATACATCCACCTCTACAGCCATATCTACACATCCACCTCTACAGCCATATCTACACATCCGCCGCAACCAAAGCACCTTCCTCCACTTATGCCTCCTTCTCCACCCCTCTTTATTTGTTTCCTTTTCCTAGGAACCTACCTGAAGTTCATGTGAAGTGAAGTAACTCTGAAACGAAATTACATTTACAATTTAGGATTAATTAATCGAGTTCTGGAATTGTAATAGCTCCAAAAAAGTTTCTTATGTTGTTGAAAGGAAGAAGAAATCGAGGAGAAGTTGATTTTCAATCAAGCTTGTTCCATTTTCCATTAAACGGACGGGAGGACTTTGCTGACTATAGAGGGAGGGGCTTAACTAAGTTTATTGACCGTTGCCTAAATTCTCTGTTGTGCTTCATCATCCAGGCAATGATGGCCTATTAACTCTTCAATTAAGGACACTGTCCTAGGACTGAGAGGACCTAAGAAAGGGACAATAATTAAGGACATTCAACGATTTAAAGTACATTAAATCTGATAAGATTTAACATGGATTGATTTACAGTGTTGAGCATTTTGCTTGCGCCCATAATAATGATATTTATTTTTGTTAAACCGTAACATTGTAATACGGCATACAATTGTGTACATCAATTTAAGATGAATAATAATATAAATAAGAACAATAGTTCGTTTGTTTTTGTGACTTACAAATTACTTGGGTTTCGAGCGCTCCTTTGTCGCTCTGGTGGAAATGAGTTCGACTTCTACAATGGGGGTCCTAAATTTTGGTATAAGAAAATCCAGTTATGGCCAGATCACATATATTTTTTTATGTAGAAAGACGAGGATTCGGCTATGAACGTATACTTTCAGAGAATTTCCGAAGTTAGATCGGAAGAGCAGAAGCGTCAATGAATACTATTTTTATTAAATTTTTAATTAAGTAAAAGTAAGTTTCTATAAGTCAACTATTGGTTTTAGCCCAAATTGTCGACTGGTTTTGGAGGGAAGCGATAAATTAATTGATTAATTTTTTCTGGAGAAGTATGTACATTGCCGGTGACTCACTGAAGTTTTTTTTCTTAATTTTTGTAAAACAAGAAATTCCGGTGATAACTCTGTATCGAATTTGTGACCGATTATAAAACTTCTTATATCGGGGAGAAGTAAGTAAAAAACGTAAGAATCCAACTTCGAATTATGTTATGATTTTCATAACTTCCTTTATCGGGACTTAAACATGAAAATGTTTGATGTTATAACAGTCGAGGGCTCTGCTGCCATTGCAATCAGACCAATTAACCAACATTTGTTTAATCGATCTTGGACCACTGCTCCTGATAGTCCCTCTATGGGGAAGTTTTGCTTGGCTAAAATTGATGTTTTAACGAATATTAAGGGTTTATGATGGTGGAAATATGATTCGTATCTGGGTTTGAAAGAAAGGGGATTACCTACAGGGTCCTGGCTAGGTCAATATAATCTGTCTTTTGTTATGTGTTGAGAATTGTTTTTTTCCTCACAAATATCCTAGTTTCCGAGTGTTTGTTGGATATTGGATCTATTATAAATATTCCAAGGGAAGCCCGGGCTTCAGCCCTCATACTTTCAACGGTATTGCCATTAACACAAAAATTCTATAAGTTGTATTTTGGTTCTCTTCTAGATGGCGCTTTTGAATTTTTTTAGTTTTCTGTAGTACTTCCAGAAAACTTAACAACATTAAATATTATTGGAGATTTTTTATCCAAAAGGTTGCAACATCTGAAGTCAAACCCGACATCAAAACAATATTAAATGACATTTAGCGGACTCACATTTATGACAACTAAAATGACATTGAATGAGAGTAACTCCAATTGAATAATAAAACATGGTCGAATACTTCCAGTTCAGCTGAATTTTATTCAGAAGTATACGACGATTGCGACGCAGCTGGACATAAACATTTTGAAAACTCAAAATTTGACCTAGCATTAATCATGGTTCCGATTTCGAACGCACTTTTTATATTTATAATATTGCAAAAAATAAGTTGCGTTATAGACTATTTATTGAAATGCTACAAAGTATTATGACGGTCAGATTCTCTCTGCAACGAAATGTCGGATCTTGCATAACTTTTAATCCATCGAAAAAAATGTTATTTTTTGTTTGTTTAATATATTGAAATGTATGACTTCAAAAGTTCTGAAACTTCAGAAGAATCCAACATTTTGTTTGAAATAATGAATATTCTGTAAATAAAGAATATTTCAAAGGTAAATATAGTTCTTTTTTTGGGGTGGGGAGGTGGGGGTGGTTTTCTACAGTTTTGTAGATTTTAATGTTTTTTCGACTTGTGCTTAGGGGTAAACATTTTTAGGAGTTGGCAACCCTGGTCGAGCTGCCCTTCAAACATCCTTCGATTTGATTTTCTCAAATAATATTACTTTAGTATTGTATTATATGCTGCTGGTTGCTGTTACAAGACGAAGAAAATTAAATACATTTCGGGGGACATTCCATAAATTTAAACAATCTGAGAATACATAGGCGACTGGGAATTTAATAAGAAACATTTTTGGTGATGAACAATTATTCGAAGGACGGTGTGCTCAGGGTTTTTTCTCCATTACAAGAAAGTTTTTTTCAATTTATGATTTGTCTAACTGCTAAGTGCGGTGGGTCTTAGTTTTCATTGCGCCTTTGATCACTTCTAAGTGGAGACCTTTAGACTTACTAAGTGGACTAGGAAGGGATAGATTTGGATTCATAACTGGTCGGGAGACAACCCTCCATGGAACTTTTCCAAGACAGTTAATCGAGGAGCGTTTAGAGCTACAAATTATTAGTTGAAGAGGGGAAGGGGGAGGGGGGGAGGGGCTGAGGCATGGAGCCAAAAACCAGGACTTTTATTGCTTCTTCTTTTCTTTTATTATGGCCTCCAGGAAATCTAATGAAAACCAATATTGTTATTAATTATATATTTTAGTTAGTTATAGTGACTCATACCGCCTTAAAGCCTGTTTAACTACGAGGTCATATCGCCTACTACCAGAGCGCTCGTTCGTCAGTCTGGTGCACATGACTCCGACTCTACTAAGGGAGTCCTAAATTTTGCTTACCCTAAATTTTTATTCAACTAGGGCAGGTCTTTAACGAGTACCTGACATCATATAGGCTCGGGACCATCGCTTAACGTCCCATCTGAAGGACAGCGTGTTTAATCTTATCTTATTTTACCTCCAAGATAAAATAAACTCAGGGCCTCGGCCGGGTTTTGACCCACGATCTTGAGCTCAGAAGGCAAGCACGCATACCACTGAGCTACTGGCGCCCTCATTTTAAATATATATATATATATATATATATATATATATATATTATAACACCTCTCCCTCCCTGTGTGAGTGCAAATCACGTAATTAATAAAATAAATAAAATTGAGATCGAAAAATTATTAAATTTGAAAATTATTTAAATCGCGACTTTAATTAAACAATGCCTGAATAGCTGAAAGCACTCCCACGGGAAGAACGGTTACAAGATCCTAACGGTTAGTTGACATCAGTAATTAACAATAATTAATTACTGTTGTCAACCAGAAGAAGCATGAGTGGGGGGGAATGAAATGAATCAAACCTATAACTTTAACATATTTATTTTAATGAGAACATATTTACAAAACAACAATTGAATATATATATAATTTGGCCGTGTGTCTGAAGGACTGAATTATAACTTAATTACGAGGTACCTCGATACGATATCCATGGCGAATGACGGCGTGATCACCCTTTCTGGACTTCCCGTAGAAATCGTCTATTCACATAGTCCCTGAAGATCTGCGTAGTTTCGAGGGCACACCAGAAGTTACACCCCCACTGACTTTGCACCGTCCAAAATCAAAGTGTGTCTCTACGACTAATTCACATATTCAAACTGATATTACTTATAGAAAAGATACGTGGTGATCCACCAAGACATGAGCAAAGAAAGTTAATTCACATATTTAAACTCAACTGTACAATATAAAAAGAACGTGGTGACCAGCCAAGACATGAACAAAGAAAGTTAATTTTACATATTCAAACTAGGCTTTACAAAGAGAGGAACGTGGTGATCCACCAAGATATGAACGAAGAATGAGTAAAACGGGGAGTGGCTTCCGATATCCGACCGTGGTAGGGGACAGTTCTCGAGACTTGATTCGTCGTCGGACTCCGCCCATTTTATTTCCAGCCAATCGCATATTACCAATTAACATCTGCCTCTAGTTGTGTGAAAAACCTGGAGTAAGAAAAAAAACCTTTACTGCTTATTCCTTATACACCGGATGTAGACAATTATCTTGGCTTCCTTTCCATTGTGTCTCTATTATTCTTTATTTTCCGCTCCCAGCGATCGCGATTCTCTCGCAGGCATCATTGGTTCCGAGCATTCTCTTCCAAATGCAATCCTCTTTAATTTGATACCCCACAACCCATACTTTGCTCCTAGCGATCGCGATCCTCTCATAGACATCGCCAGTTCTGAGCATTATCTATAGGGTAGACATGCTACAATATCCCCCGTTCCCGTTAAAATAAAATATGTCGGCTAAATGACCATTGGAAGTCACATATTTTATTAGTTTCACTTAACACTTGCTCGTTCACTGAGCGTATACACTTAACCAAATACTCAGGTATCGACCTCATTATCATGCGTGACCAAAACATGATTTTAAATTTCCTTTCGAATCGGCATGGCTTGCCTATGCATGCGTGACCAAAGCATGATTTTACTTTACGCTGTACTTCTTGGAGTTAACCCTCTCCATTGGCAAATAACGATGATTCTATTTCTAGCATACATTCACTGACTAGTTAAAACATCCAAAAAGGCCCCACGCCTCGACAATGTTTCAACTGAATTCCCATATACCTAATCCGCTTCAACAAAAATTTGGGTTGACCAAACCCTAACCATATGCCTCCTTAGGCCTTCGACAGGTATTTACCTTCTGCCGGAACGACGACGAAATATAAAATAGAAAAATAAGCCCACTCAAATCCCATCTCAGTTTCATAAATATATGTAAATTCCGGCATCCGCATTAATCAAGTAGCGAAACCCTTTCTTCAGTTCAACAGTCAGTTCATGGCATAAAAAATAATTAAACAAACTCCCGCCCCTTTAAATGGATTCTACAAGCATCAATGGAGTGGCCCCTTCTCCGTGTGTACGATAATTAAATATTCAATTCTGGGTATCCCCTCCAGTTTATAATATATCTCCCCCTTTAGTCATGTATGCTTCGGCACCTTGCCCTAGGATTTCTTAAATAAAATAACAAAATTGACATTTGACCTACCGTGGTCGACACTGCATCATAATAAGTAAGGTCCATACCTGAATATATGTTACAAATATATTTACAAGGCTCTCATTGGGTTAACATAGCCCATCATGGTCACTAGATAAAATATGGGTCAATGTGACATTTTCAATAGATACACACGGTCGGATACTAATACAAATATTATTTTAAAATACAAAACGAAACAGACAAATACAATTGGAAGTACATTTACCATACCTGACTACCTACAAATGTGTGTGCCATCGCCTCGCTGTCAGCCTAGTCATATCTGCTTTACTAATCAAACTCAAATACGTAGGAAATTCCTATGGATGGCCAGTCCATACCTCTTCTGCCCCTCCTACAATTACGTTAAATTAAAATGACACCATAACCTAAATTAACTTATCCCAAACTATCAATATAAAAGAAAAATACTTACTAATACTATTAAAAAAAATATCCTATTACTAAATATAAACAAATTATCCTAACTTATTATCTAGAATTAAAAAAAAACTAAACCTAACTTATTATCTAAAATTACTATTTACAACCTGGCGATTCACTTCGGAATCTTTGAGCTCGACTAAGGGGGGTATGCTCGATGTTAAGCCCCAGGGGAGTGCCAGAATGTCCCCGTCTGCCTTATCCTATTTACAAAAAAAATAACTAAATAATAAATCCCGTGTCCCCAATAAATGTGTATGTGTGATTCTTTGTGTGTTGTTGTATAATGAGGTGTTGGCCGTTAGTGTAAAATAATAAATAATTCCCAAATAATAAAAATAGTGTCTGTTTTATGTGTGTGTGACTTTGTCTAACTGTTCCTGGGATAGCTGGGGATGGACACCCATAGAGACGTCACAAATCTCTTCCCTGACTCTAGGGCCGCGATCTCGTCTGCAATAATCGCCCCCCCTAACTCGGCTGAAGTAAGATCGTTAATCTCAAAGAGAGCCCTAGCGCTTCTCTAGCCTGCTTGTAAATTTATCCGCTAATATACGGCTTCTGTGAGGTCATATAAAAGATTCCTCCTTCCGCTACGTCGCTGCCGAGATGTCCTAAAATAAAAATTTGAGGACTTTCCTTGTCTAAAATCTGGTAAGGTCCTTCCCAGAATAGTAATAGTAATATTTCCCTCTTACCGGTGGGTATCCGCAGAGATTGTACTAACACCTGATCGCCAATTTCTAACGTAGTCTGTTTGTGTCGTACCTCAAAGTTCTGTTTCTGTCTTTCGGCCTGTTTTTCTGTAAATTGGTATGTCTGTTGGTGTAGTCCCGAAATGTCAGTTATCCTATTGTCTTTGATGAAGTTCACCTGCGGATGTTCTTCACAAGTGGGGTTGCCATTAGTCGGGTAGCGGATTATGTGGTCATTGTCTGTCGATATGTCTGTTACTTCGTCCTCGTTTCTAAGTAGGTCAGAAAACTCCTGCATCAGAGATGATATTCTGACGTCGTCTGGGAAAGTTATGTTTTCTTCATTGCCTGTCGGTCTGTCTGTGATTTCGTCCTCTTTTATACTTGATGAATTTACGTGATCTGGGGCAGTCATAGTATTGTCGGGGTATGTTTGTTTGTCGATGGGCTCTTCCTGCTTAGCAGTGATTGGTAAGGATGTCTTTGCTATTGATTCTACGTTAACTGGTGATCTGATATCAAAAAATTTGTACTCGTAACCTAATCCTTGAAGTGGTCTTCTCGTGCTGATAAAAACTGGTTCCAAACGTCCATTACCGTGTCTTCCTAAACCGCTACCTTCTTGGTACCCTTGAAGCTTCATCAATGTCAGTCCGTTGTTACTGTCTGTCTTTACCTTTACAGGAGTGGGACATCTATTGTCAACGTTAGTATGTAGGTCAATGTCCCCTGTCAATCTCGTCATCATCTCTGTACCAAGCAAACTGCGTATGTCCCCCTTGAATTTAAATTTACCTCCCCCCTTGTCTTTAAGTTTGTTCATCCCACTCCTGCTACTTAGTTTTTTATCAAGCGGTCAACAATTGGTTTCAGGTTGTTAGCCAACTCTCCAAGGG
Source organism: Aradus depressus (assembly GCA_963662175.1). Taxonomy (NCBI): domain Eukaryota; kingdom Metazoa; phylum Arthropoda; class Insecta; order Hemiptera; family Aradidae; genus Aradus; species Aradus depressus. The sequence goes on from OY759215.1 coordinate 27,592,659, forward strand.
ATTGCTTTATTTCTTTCATGTCTGTATTGACATTGTTGTCGGTCACTACCTCCATGTTTCTTACGTTAGGTTTCGACTGGTTATCCCTATAATTAGGTGGTCGATTATAATTCTGATTTGAGTCATAGTAATTACGTGGCCGATCGTAATTTGGATTTGACTCGCGGGAAGGGCCTCGGCTAAATTGATTCCCTCTCTCTTGATTGTAGTGAGAGGTTCCCCGTGCATTCCCAGAATTGTAACGAGGTAGGTCTTGTTTGGGAAAGTTATTGTTTTTCGGAAGACTATCTGGTCGGTACTGTCTTTCCCCGCCTTTCCAAGAACTATCCTTTAATTTACAATCACGTCTAATTATGTTAGTACCTATCCTAATTATTTGCTCATGTAGTCTCTCAATAGAGATTATTCCCTGGATCCTAACTGAATTTTCGACCGTCTCTCCGTAATGTTTGCTCAATAGTTCACATACGTAGCCTTCCGGAATTTTATATGTACTATCCTGGAGTCGTGACACTAATTTTGAAAAATGTTCGCTGGGTGTTTTATCCATATGATCGGCATAGCCTTGGGTATCAAGTTCCCTACGGACTATAACGTCATATTTCTCCCCGCAGAACCTATCTTTGAACGCATTGACGAATTCATCAAAAGAGCGGATACTTCCTGACTTTACAAGGAACCAATCCAGACCCTCGCCCTTTAAATGTGACTTTATAAATTCGTTCAGATTATAAAATTCTCCAATGTGACTATATGCAATTTCTAAATTTGATATGAAATGATTGGGTAAATCCAACACATTGTTACGGAACGTTACCTTGTTACGTTCGTAATTTTTTATATACGTATTTTGGAAAGTGACGTTACTAGGCTGTTCGCGAGCAAAGGTCTGACCTGTATACCAATCTTTATGTTCTTCAGGGATGGTGAACGTCACTTGGTCATTATGTTTTGGGGTTGAGACCTGATTTTGACCCGAAACAGTATCTATTCTCTTCGAGATATTGGCGAATCTCTTCTCACAATCGGTACGAAAAAGATTTTGGTTCGAATTTATTTCCTCGACCTCCTTATCTAAACGTTGTGTTTCTGACATGATCCTACCTGTCATTTCATGATGACAGACATCTACCATGTCCCTAACTTCAGAAACATGTTTGTCATATTTCCCTTCTAAATTATCCTGTCTAGTTCTCAATTCTCCGGACTCAGATCGTAGAGTGCCCATATCGCGATTAATGGATTCGATATTATTTGCCATTGCCGAAATTTGTTCCTTTATCTCCGAAGTCTGCTGTCCTATCTGTTCCTGCATGGCCTTTCCCTGTTGTCCTAGTCCCGAAATCTGTTCCTGCATGTCCGCTTTTAAATCCTTTCCCAAGTTTCCCATCTGTTCCTGCATGGCCTTAAACATCGCCTCTAGGTCAAATTTAGGATTTTCTACCGGGGACTCCGGGGGCGTACGGATAGTTTTCCTAGACCGTGTCTGTATCGGCTCTAAGTCCGACTTCCCTTTCCCTTCCATTCTGATAAGAAATATATATCAAAACAATTAAATGAATTATACGGGAGGTCTGGTGCTAACCTAATTTCTATGGTGACCTGTCAGATGGCATCACAATACAACAATAGTTATAATATGTAAAATAAATGCCTATTAAATCTACATAAAAAAAAAATCAAAAACAAAAAAAAATAAAATTATTTCAATAAATGATGTCATTCATTGTCCCTACCCTCACCCATCCTTCTTCAGTTTTGATTCTAAATACCGACTTTAAGTGAAAATATAACATTGTGGCCTAATAGGCTGGAATCTACGTTAAAAAGCAAAAAAAAATTTTTTTTTTTTTTTTAATTAAAAAAATTAATTAATTAATAAGGGACCGATTAGTGGGGTTCATTAATTATACTAATTGGCATAATTAATAAACAAATCAAGTCCCTGTTCGGGCGCCAATTATAACCATTTCCCTCCCTGTGTGAGTGCAAATCACGTAATTAATAAAATAAATAAAATTGAGATCGAAAAATTATTAAATTTGAAAATTATTTAAATCGCGACTTTAATTAAACAATGCCTGAATAGCTGAAAGCACTCCCACGGGAAGAACGGTTACAAGATCCTAACGGTTAGTTGACATCAGTAATTAACAATAATTAATTACTGTTGTCAACCAGAAGAAGCATGAGTGGGGGGGGGAATGAAATGAATCAAACCTATAACTTTAACATATTTATTTTAATGAGAACATATTTACAAAACAACAATTGAATATATATATAATTTGGCCGTGTGTCTGAAGGACTGAATTATAACTTAATTACGAGGTACCTCGATACGATATCCATGGCGAATGACGGCGTGATCACCCTTTCTGGACTTCCCGTAGAAATCGTCTATTCACATAGTCCCTGAAGATCTGCGTAGTTTCGAGGGCACACCAGAAGTTACACCCCCACTGACTTTGCACCGTCCAAAATCAAAGTGTGTCTCTACGACTAATTCACATATTCAAACTGATATTACTTATAGAAAAGATACGTGGTGATCCACCAAGACATGAGCAAAGAAAGTTAATTCACATATTTAAACTCAACTGTACAATATAAAAAGAACGTGGTGACCAGCCAAGACATGAACAAAGAAAGTTAATTTTACATATTCAAACTAGGCTTTACAAAGAGAGGAACGTGGTGATCCACCAAGATATGAACGAAGAATGAGTAAAACGGGGAGTGGCTTCCGATATCCGACCGTGGTAGGGGACAGTTCTCGAGACTTGATTCGTCGTCGGACTCCGCCCATTTTATTTCCAGCCAATCGCATATTACCAATTAACATCTGCCTCTAGTTGTGTGAAAAACCTGGAGTAAGAAAAAAAACCTTTACTGCTTATTCCTTATACACCGGATGTAGACAATTATCTTGGCTTCCTTTCCATTGTGTCTCTATTATTCTTTATTTTCCGCTCCCAGCGATCGCGATTCTCTCGCAGGCATCATTGGTTCCGAGCATTCTCTTCCAAATGCAATCCTCTTTAATTTGATACCCCACAACCCATACTTTGCTCCTAGCGATCGCGATCCTCTCATAGACATCGCCAGTTCTGAGCATTATCTATAGGGTAGACATGCTACAATATATATATATATATATATTTTTTATCTCATACATATGTGTTTGTATTCTAAGATTTAATATAGGTTGTTGTAAATATTTTAGAAGAATTATCTCTTTAAATAGATTTGTTTTTATTATTATTTGGAATTATGAATTTCTTCACCTGGCTTTTCTAGAATCAGGGGTCCTGCGATGTTATTGGCCCCTTCTCGTATGAACCAATCCAGAACGACGTCTCCGAACGTCTTACTTTTAAAAAAACGAACACATTTTTATTTATTCTTTAATTGCTTAAATTTTTCTTATTTTCCGATCTCATTCCGGATATTCTCTGAAGATATACTCCTTTCTGGATTCTTTTGAAAAGAGTTTTCCATGACGAATATTACATATTTAATACTTTTGTTTATATTTTTATTCTCAGAGAAATAAAAGACGTTGCCTTCCAACGTTGTTTTTGTTTTATTCCCAAGCATAACAGGTTTTTAACGCAACTGCGTCATCATCAGTGGCACATCCCAACCGCACACAATGGAGTCTGATTATACACTGAGTACAGTACACATACAAAAAAAAAAAAAAATTACTATTTACTTTATTATTATTTGTTAATATATATAATTTAATTTAAATAAATTCGGCTATTTTAATTAATACATATATAATTTTTTAATATTTGGCTCAGATCATTTATCTTAAAAAAATAAAATATTTATAATTAAAAAATATTTATTGTATTTATTAATATTAAAGATTGTTAGATGAAAAAACGTTGGATGGAACGCTAAGCGATGATCCCGAGCCTGTTCAATGTTGGGTACTCGTTAAAAACCCTTATCCTAGATGAGTAAAACTGGGTCGGCAAAATGTAGGACTTCAACAGTAGGTTTTTTTACCTCTCCGATAAAAAAAAGCAAAGGGCTTCGGCTGGGTTTCGAACCCGGATTTTGAGTTCAGTAGGCTACCCGGCGCCCTTGAATTAGACGCCCTTGAAAGTTGAACAAGTTCTTTGTTTTATTTATTTTCCAAATACAAATACATAAAGTCATATATTACAGTACAAGTATATTTATGTCAATATCGATGGTAGAGTGTATTATATATTCAGTTTATATTATAGAAGAGTACAGGTGAAAAGGGGAAATAATATAGAATGAAAACTTACTCTTTCCTGAAAAGGACTCTCGGAAAATAGTTTTTCCAGTGGGGAGAGGCAGAAGGAACAAATCCTCGGATTGAGTTGAGAGCCGTCAACACGAGGCTGAGGTATTGGCCCCGGCGGCTATCGCTATATTTGCTTCGACTCTCTTTCTTCACTTTTTTCTACTACCTTCTGTCTCAATATGCTTCGTTTGAGTTGCCCTCAAAGTCCCTATCAAAATTCAAATTTCAGAATTTCATCATTAATAAAAAAATAATAATTAGTCCTTGATGTTCCTCTAGCCTTCAAACGAATTTTTTGAAATTCAGCGTTAAAATCCCCGTCTAATTTCAGAAAAATTATTTCGAACATTATGTGGATTTGTCGTTTTATATTTCTATGAGAAATGTCGTTCCACAACATCTGAGTTGCTAATAAATAATATAATAAAATAAAAAAATAAGTGTTAGAAAAAAATATATAAAAACTATAGAATGAGGTTTATAGAAGAAATATAGGATAAGGTGGGATCTGAAAGGTGGTATAGGAAAATCCTTTTATGGTCACATCAGATATACATTTTATTCTTAATTTTTAATATATTTTAATATAAAACTATCAATAATAAAAAAAAAAAATTAAAACTGCAATGCCTTACAATTTAAACACTACTATGAACTATTTCATATGGAAATTCAGGGTATATTCTTTGTTCGTTCGTATTGGTTCTACCTCAAATCTGTTTGAAAATTTAATAAGGAACATTTTTGGTAAGAACCAATTTTTTGATAGGACTATCAGTTTTTGCGTAAATCAAGCAAACATTTAAAAAAATGGGTTTCATGGTAATTTTAAGACTGTTTTCGACATTTATGCGTAAACTGGAAAATCGGATTTTATATAAAATATGTTTCTCAGTTTCGTCTACAACTTTTATGAGATTTTTAAATTTAAAATTTTTTGATGAGATTTTTTCTTAGTCATAAATATCAAGGTTATCTTGTACAATGCCCGGAGTAAAGTGGTCTTAATTCTCGTCCGATTTCAGGCAAAACCTTATTGCTATTGTAAAATTATTTTTACAGCGCTCAAAAGGTTCCAATCACATACGCACACACATACCGAGACATCATCGCGAAAATGGTCAAAACGTTTTTAGAGGATCTTGAAACGTAAAAATTGCTAATTAAGAACAAATATAAATATATATGTATATATTTATATATATATATAACCTTAATTAGACATGTCAAACATAAACAAAAACACAAAAAAATCAGAACATGTAATCAAGTTTGACACTCGGCCAGAACATCAAATCTTGTGGCTCTTGTGGGAATAGATCCCTCCACTGATGAAAAATAACTGTAAGTCATGAAATTGAACAATGATAGTTTATTGTCAAAGTTCTGAGCTGGTTAGTTATTGTGACTCGTGCCCGGGCTTTAGCTTCGATTGCATATCGCCTACTTCCAGAGAACTTTTTTGTCGCTGATGGACATGAGGCTGACTCTACTGTGGAAGTCCTAAATTTTGCCTACCAAGGTTACTAGCAGGTTACCTCACAGAATTCTCTTAAATAAAACTTTTTATAAAAGAGGATTGTTGTTTATTTATTTTTAATCATCAATGACAAAGAAGAGATACTATGCTTTCACCAAACATTTTAAATTTTATGGTAGTTTCTGACATCACCATAGTACCTAATTCCGTTTTCTCATCTTTTTTATACTTTCGTTGGTGACTATGCTCTCACCAAACAGTTCAAATGTTATGGTGGTTTCTGACATCACCATCTAATTCCGTTCGCTCGTCTTTCTAGGAGTAGTTGGTTACTTTCGCTAGTGACTATGCTCTCACCAAACTGCTCAGATTTTATGGTGTTTTCTGACATCACATAGTACCTAATTCCGTTTGCTCGTCTTTTTTCTAGGAGTAGTTACTTTCGTTGGTGACTATGCTCTCACCAAACTGCTCAAATTTTATGGTAGTTTCTGACATCACCATTGTATTTAATTCCGCTCGTCATTCTAGAAGTAATTACTTATTTTCTCTGGTGATTAGGTATGCTCTAACCAAATAGTTTAAATTTTATGGTGATTTCATGACATCACCATAGTACCTAATTCCACTCCCTCGTCCTATGCCTAGTTACTTGAGAAAATACTGCAAGAGACTGGGGGACTTAATTTATTTCCCTGAAGAGATAAGATAACTTCCTGTTGCTGTCAAATTTTTTGCTAATGTCTTCAGTATAAAGAAAAGTTCTAAAACAGGAAAAGAGAGAATTTTCTTATCCCTCTTCAGGATTATGAAATTTACCTGTATAAACGTCATAATGCTCCGGGATTTTTTATGGAATTCATGAATTTAGGCAGCACATCGTTAAATTAAGATTTACCATCAAGTTAGGGGTACTAAAGACAGGTTAAGGTTCTGATTGCTCGAGACGTAATCTTCAGATTTTCTCTTTGCGGACTTGTGTAAAGAAAAACAAAACCCTGATTTGAGTAGTTTGAAAGTGGGAGGAGTTGTGGTCGATACAAGTACTCAAGTTGTCTTTCATTTGTGGAGCTGTTACTGTAATGCACCCTCAACCCTTCTCCCCCTCCATGCTCTCTGGCACAGCTATGCCTATTGACTTCCCAGGTTAGGAGGATAGATTTCAAATAGAGGCCCTTAGTTTATTTTATCTGGGAGGTAAAATAAACTTAAGCAAGCCGTCCTTCGGATGGGACGTTAAGCGATGGTCCCGAGCCTGTACGATGTCAGGTACTCGTTAAAGACCCCTGCCCTAGGTGAATAAAAATTTAGGGTAGGCAAAATTTAGGACTCCCACAGTAGAGTCGGGCTCATGTCCACCAGAGTGACGAAAGAGCGCTCTGGTAGTAGGCGATATGACCTCGTAGTTAAAGCCAGGGCATGAGTCATAAAACCTAACCTTAGAATATACCCCACGAAAATTAATTTACATTTAACAGTTTTCAGGTTAATCAAGGATAGGTCTAAAAATCTGTGTTTTAAAACTAAATTTCTGGACGGTTTTCGAAAACCGATCGACTTGCGAAAATCGCATTTAAAATAAAATTTATTTTTCAGTTTTCTCCTGAAGAGATTTTTGATTAGATCATAAATATAAGCTGGTATTATCTTGTAAAATGTGTATCCATGAAGTAAAGTGGTCTCAGTTTTTGTGCGATTTCGGCCAAAATCTAATCAGTTCTAAGTTAACACATCCGAATTTCAACTTCATAACTACAATCGCTTCTGCGTTAGAGCGCCCACAAATTTCCAATCGCATACACACACATAAGACACACGCATAGAGAATGATCATCGCAGAAATTTGTCAAAACGTATTCCGGGGACTTCGAAACGTAGAAAACTCGATCTCGGATTTTTGCTCCTTATATCTAAAGAAAGTAAAAATAGTAGAAAAGACAGATAAACAAAGAAACACACAACACTTCGTGGGGACAAACTGACAGATCGTTCAAATACATTATTTTGAGAATGTAGAAATAACGAAGTAGCGAGAAATTTTCTCCCTTAAAGTGGAGATGGAAAAAACATGTTAAAAACTAATTCATTTGGTTAAGGATACAAAAAAATATTTGGATATTTCGAAGGAGTTTTTTTTTTTCGCTATGCCTTTGCTACATACCAGTGGCTGAGGTACCGGATTCCTGCTCAAAGTTCCTGGTTCTACCCAGACCACGATGTTCACTTCAGAATCGGGGAAGTTATGTCATCAGTTAAAAATTGGATGTTAAATTGTGACTCACTTAAATCCAAAAATGACAAGGTAACAAATCTATTTTTACTCTGTGAACTGGATGACCCATCAGAGGGTCGCGTAACGAGAAGGGACGGGGAGGATTAACTCAAAATCTGTAATAACTGTAGCAAGAATGTATGTATCTAGTCAGGGGCGTAGCCAGGGGGGGAGGCACGTGCCCCCCCCCCTGGCTAGAGCGAAAACCAAGATAAAAATTAAATGAATTAAAAAAAATGGATTGCTTGCAAGTTACCAATAGGATCTTCAAATCAGCTGTTACTTATTTATTTATTTTATTTTTTTAAATTTCCTCGCTCCAAATCTTTTTTTTATGTTATGCTTTATACTCTTGAAGCTGATTTTACATGCGCACTAAAAATGCAAAGCGCAGGAGCACCAAATGTACGCTATTGTCTGTAAGTCATTTAATTCTAAAAGCACAGAAACCACAACTTGCATTTGCTGCTGCTACGCTTTGCATTTTCGCTCCTTATGTAAAGTCAGCTTAAGTATTACAGTTAGTGGTTACCTCAGGGGGAGCTTCTAAGGGTCCGAGTCTCTCATATTAGTAACAAAAAGTCTGCAACGCTAACCACGGAAACTGCGGGCTCTGCCCCCGAGAGTCTATACCCCCCACCCCTTTAGCCAAACTTTGCCCCCCCCCCCTGCTCAAAATCCTGGCTACGCTCGTGTATCTAGTTTGTATGAGTAAGAATTTAAATGTCCCTGAGTATGAATCCTTCGGATTTCCGAAGAAAACAGAGCAAAATCTTAGTTGTTTACAAATGTTTTGATCTGAGGAAGTACATTGCTGGTGATTTATCAACATTTGTTTTTTCTTCTTGATATCATTTAATCAGGTCTTCCATTTCTCAACCCTCCCCTCTCTGCTGCTCCCCCACCCCACTTATTGTAACATTTAACAAGACGTATAATGCGAATAAAATTGCTTTTTATCAAGTCAACAAGTCCTCCCCAGCATTTTTTTTTTTTTTTGTTTGTTTATTTTCTCACAAATTGATTGCAAAGACCGGGGACCCCCCCACCCTCTGTTCGTGTGAGATATCCAACATTGTGGGGGCTGTTGAAACCAGAGTGGGGGTGTTGGTTTCGATGCGCCTGCCCTATGGCGGATGGCGGGGGCGGCAGTCTTCTCCGAGCGCTCTCCTTATATAGACTATAGTCCATGGACTAACCCTCTCTCCGCGTCCTATACCTCCCTCAACCTCACTCAGGTCATTTCATCTATATCTCTCTTCCATTGTTCACCATCGCTATAATCACCATTATATTTGAATTTCTTTATTTAAAACAAGAAAAAAAAATTAATAAATATATTCTGTAAGCATTTTTTTGGCCTCAGGACTTTTTTGAAATATATTATACCTGAACAAGAAAAATACACGTTAAAGAAATACGCAGCTAATTATTTTATTTTATTATTTTTTCTTTGGCACTCAACATCAGAATTGTTCCTTTTCGGCTATTTATATAAGTACATATTACGATATTTAATAAATATATACGAATAAATAATATATCTGATATGAAACCTGTGGAAAGAACTCTTCAATTAGAATAGTCAACATAGTGTGCGAAATGATCTCAAATGAAAGGTATGGTAGCGAAAATATCCGTTAAGGAGATCTCCGGTTGTCACTTGACATGAGGTCAAATTTTTCTTTGGATCACTGTGTAAATTATTGAACGTATATTTACGAAATTTGCAGGTTATTTGAGGGATGTCCTCCAAGATATTTCATGTTTGAGAGATGTGCTTTTTGAGGAAAAATAACGCCTGATATTTTTTTTTATAACTACGGCATTGAAAGGGTTTGGCGAGATGTATTGGAAAATATATTTTCCTTTGGAAGTGAAGGGGCGATATAATTATATATACCTAACATCTAAAATAAATATAAATTATTCATAACTCCATATTAAATTATGTTTTTTATTTTTGATAGCACCAATTAAGTAATACGACACTTAGCCACTTCCCAGCAACGCCGGGTAACCAGCTAGTAAGAGTCTATGTAAGAGTCTAGTAGCTAGTAAGAGTCTACTTGCTTTTGAGAGCCAAAACAATCATAATAAAATATATTTAAAAATATAAAAATTCTAATTTAATGGTGATTTTAGTAGTGCTCAATTCTGGTCTCATCATTTGCATGTTAAACAGCTTACTCAAACTAAATGTTTTATAGCCAGTCTTGTTTTTCATGGTTATTCCCTGTGTGACATAAATAATAAATTTGACAATTTATTTTCGTAAGTAATCAGATAAATGTTCCCATTAAGCAAAATTTACTGCATTTAGGAGAAAAAAATCGGGTTCCAGATATAAGTAATTGAGGTCTTCAATTTACCTTTAACTCATTTTTGAGCTTTTTCATTCACTTCTAATTTGTAATTCATTATTTTTAAAAATTAAATTGTTAAATTCATAAATCCTTATTTAGATGCCATTTTGTATTTTATAAAATGTTCAAATTCGAAGTCTTTAAGAAAAAAAAGAAGGGAAAAACCGGCTTTGTAGGATTTGGATTTTGTAGCTTGAAGAAAATAGCAACCTGTAGAGTGTTCTTCCTGTCCAAAAGTGGGGGGGGGATGGGGGGGGGGGGGGGGGGGGGGAGCGTAAGGACGTTAATCCAAAACAGACTATCATCCATCTAAATTCCTCCCATTCAGGGTTGAATTTTTAACTGCGAAACCCTTAACGTGAACAACTCATCTTTTAATTCACTATATTTTGGCTGTTTCATTAAAAAAAATATTTATCACATTAGATACATGATGGAAAAAAATATTAATACGATTAAAACATGCAATTAATATATTTTCAATATTTATATTATATTTAAACATGAAAATTATTCAATTCTATTGTGTAAAAATATCTACGAGTAAAATAAATGAAATAACATTTTGTCTTCTGATGATCAAAGACGACCTACTAAATATATTTATGTAAATAGTGTTCTCACAACAAACTCTATGAAAGCCTTTTCATTGATAAAAAAAAAAAAAAAAAAAAAATGAAACCAAAGTTCTTCCAAGGATAATTACAATGCAAATTTTCCGAAAAATCTAGGAATCATCCCTTAAAATGCACCTATATACTTTTCTTTAAGATAATCTAATAAATAATTTATGCGTTCTCTAAATAATTGGAATAGCTTGAATAATTCTTATAATAAAATACTTTTTGCTGTTATTCTTTGATATATATTTCAGTTTATAAAAAAATAAATTAAAAACAACAATTCATTTCGTCTGTGTAAGCTGTTTATTTCGAATATGGATAGAAATCAAGTAAATATTTCCATAGTTGATTTTCCAAAATATGTATCCATTTTTGGGGGTTTTCTTTTCTAAAGACGGGTTCAGAATCAGTGGTCTATGAATAAATTTTTTATTTTTTTGGAAGATAAAAAAAAGTTGTTTTACAAAACTAATGCTTAATTCTCTCCCCTTTTAATTAAATAATTTTAAATTTATACAGAGGACTACAGAAATTACAAAATTTAAAGTATATTTCTTAGAATAATAGCTAATATGCAAGAAATTTTGATGTTTTATAAATTGCGGATATACCCACTTTTCATTCTGAACTCTTCTATTTTATTCTGTTTTGTATTTTATTTTATCTTTAGGCGGTTATTTATTTTGATATGAAAATATTCACATTACGGTGCACTGAATTTTAATTTTGTATACTATTTTATTTATCATTCCAATAGTGCTATAATTGTGAAAAAATAACACATCGTGGTATGATATCACTCCTTGCTTGTAGTGATTTACCTGTTAAGACCTATAAGGTACTTTTTTTTCACCCTAATATTCATTGTTGGCAACATTTTATTAATTTTACTTTATTCATGTTACTTTTTAATTAATTCTAATTATCAAACAATAATAAATTAACGAGTGAATACCTTTTTCATAACTGCAGTATGAATAACTTGCAGTTCTGGCAATATTGAAGTTATAGTTCTTATCGTTTATGTGATGTTTTGTGGCACACTTTCGTCCGTTTCTTAAGCCAGAATTTATTTGAAGAGTGTGATTGGAACTATATTTTAAGTAACACCTTTTGACACTGAAGTCGATTTTGCACTACTGACTGCCCTTAAAATGTTTTAAAATGTTTTGATCCTTTTGTTTTTACTTCGTTTGGAACTTAAAGAAAAATTAAGAAAATTAAAAAGAAAATAAAGAACTCTTCCCACAGAAGATATTTATTAATGATAATTCCTGGAAAACTGTAAAAAAACATATACGTACTTTTGTAAACACTAGAGTCAATTTTGAACTGACTAGTGGAGGTGTCAAAAGCTCTTTTGATCCTTTTCTAAGGCGGACATCATTAATTCAGACGGTCCTTAGTAGCTTTGCACTGCCTTCTGTCCCCTCATTTCTACTGTCAGCTAGACTTCCCGTGAAAGCCGTAAACCAGTCTAGTCTCTTGTCTTTCTCATAAAGAGGGAAAAATAATTGCAGATTTGACTCAAATTCTTGTTTACTTAATTCATTGAAATGTTCAAGTGTAACGATGTCCTCATTTAATGAGATCAGATTATTTGTTTCTAACTAGAAAGGCTGCATCGTCGAAGTGGAAACGTGAGCTGACAAATCTGGGGTTTTGCCTGTTCTGTTATTCGCCTCATTCGTATATGCAGGTTCCAGGTTAGCCGTTCGTCGATAGTCAGACTGAATGACGTTATTGGTCTGAAGGGTTCTGTCAATAAACACAGGAGGGCAAGTTCCTCGGCGTGACATGCTTCCATTCCCGGCGTTAGTCAAGAAGAGAGTCCAAGTGCTGTTGAAGTATTATTGAGTTCGACGTACGTGGCAGTCAGTGTTTGCAGCAATATATGTCGCAGATATAGAGAGAGTATGTAGAGAATCAACATTGAGCCTTGGGGGTTCTCCCGCGAACACAATGTTTCGAGGGAATTGAGCTCCTCTGTCTTACTGCAGAAAAACAATCTATTAGAAATATTAGTATGAAATAGTATGTGCTGGGCATTTCTGAATTTCTTCAGATGTCAAATAGTGTCAATGAGAGTGGTTTGCCACAAATGCAGGCAGGGTGAATAATTCAGATATTTCATTAGAGACATCAAAAGTACAAAAATGCCATTGATGAAATGAATAAAACCTCATTCTCAAATTAACTCCCTTATGGCAAAGCATCAATTTTCTTAGATATTTTCTAGGCTATCGGAGTGCAATAAATGTGACTGCGTTGAATAGGCTTGGCACTCTGCCATATCAGTGCCTGACCAGTACAGCACCATCGGTGAAGTTTCTTTAATTGGAAAAAAAATGGATGAAGTCAATTCTCTTTTTTTTCATTTTTTAAATACGGCTTAGCTGACTTTCAAGGTTTCCCTCATCATCAGGCTGCTTACAAATCATTCAACAAAATAGTGTTAATATGAAGATGGATGATATAGTGAAAAAAATAAAAACTACCTACTAAAAAAAACTAACAATTTAAAATTTCATCGATGGGGACAGATACATTATTTCTCACTCAGAAGTTTGTGATTCAGATGAGGATCAGAGATAATATATCTGTCCCCATCCCTGAAGGTTTGTATTAGTTTTTGTATTTTATATTTATTTGAGTTTTTATTTAAATTTCCATTTTGATTAAAAAAAAAAAAAAATACATACCAAATAAATATAACTGAATCAATGAAACCGAATAAATATTACAGAAAAAATATATGACAATATTACAGTGAAAAACAAGAAATAAAAGAGAAAAGGAAGAACATACCTGAAGATTAAATAAATGTTGGATCAAAATTAACAAGTTTAAATATAACAGAGTATGAAAAATTAATTTCAGAAAGAGGCCCTTCTAAATTCTTCTTAATAGCTGGTTGGCACTGAGTCTGACCTCTCTTTGCTACTGAGTAGGAGTGCCCACTCCTTTTGAAATCTTATTTCTAAAACTTCCAACATGTCCAATGATTTCATTATGAACTCCAGAAAACCTTATTTCAGTAAAATGGCGTTCTGGAGGAGGCACATGGAAAACATTTTGATAAAGTTCACGGGAAACACATCAGAGGATTTTTTTTGTGGAGGCATAGGAATGAGGTAGACGTGTCTGTTTCTAATATTTAAAATTGTTAAATTAATATTAATATTTATCTGTTATTTATTTATATTTAAAATTGTTACTTATAGTGTAAGAAAGAATTGTATTGGTGCAAAAATCCGAGATCGAGGTTTCAACTGATTTTCAAGGTCCCCTGAATGCGTTTTGACCATTTTCGCGTCGATGTCTGTCTGTGTGTATGTGATTGAAAAGTTGTAAGCTCTCTACCCCAAAAATGATTATAGCCATGAACTTGAAATTTGGAATGAAGGGGTCGCATGGTCTAACTTAGGTTTGATTAGATTTTGGCCGAAATCAAACGAAAATTGAGAACACTTTCCCCCGGGACCTAACTACATTTTACAAGATACAACTTATGTTTATGACGTAATCAAAAATATTTTCAAGAAATTGTTGTAGAGAATAATAAAATACATAATTTATATGAAGAAACATTTTTACAGGTCGTCCGGTTTTCGAGATACATGCCGAAAGCCACCGTGAAATGTTGTTTTGAAACACATATTTTTAGACGTTTCCTTGATTTACCCACAAACAGTTAGTCCTATCGAAAAATTGATTCTTACCAGAAATGTTCCTTATAAAATTTTCAATCGCTAACTAGTCTTCAGATTTCAGATAGGTTCAATACGACAAAAGTTATAGCCCCCCGAAGAATGTAAACTAAATGTCTATAAAGAATATAATTGTAATTTTTCAATCGTCATAGCAAAGAAATTTAAAATATGGCTTATGTATTGGTAGTTTTTTTTTTTTAACTAAAAAAAATATATGTGATGTAGCCATTAGAAGACTTTCTTATACCAACCACGTTTACGGATCACTGAGTCTCCCCCTCTCCTTCTCAAAATCATTTCATTTTGCCTCATTGTATTGCGTTATGAAATAATTTTAAGAAGGGGGAGAGAGAGTGGTCTGTAAGGGTCGTTGGTATAAGAAATTCCTGTAATGGCCACATCACATATTTTATTTATTTATTTAAGTTTCAGGGATCAATGAAACAGCAATAATTTCAAGGAAATCTTAATTTAAATAAGGCAACTTGTTACCATGAGGATCTATGAATAAAGTGCACTAGAAACTGAACTTTGTACGTATACTTTTTGATGTAACTCCGGCTTCCCCGAATGTTGACGCATGAGAGCTAATTTCAAAGGATCGTAAAAGTAGATTGAATTTACACGTTTTGTCAATTAGGTTGCCGGCTAGAGGTGGCATTTGAAACTACCTTCATTTCAAATTCAAGAAATTCAATTTCATAGAATTGACCCAGCTTGGAGAAAAGTTTTATGAACAGAAATTGCTTTTTTAAAATATCCGATATCTGATATGGCCTACATAGGACCCACTTTTATATACTCATTCAGTTTTCATTAATAAATTCAAAATATAATATTGATGTCGGTTTATGATAATTCTAATGTGCTCTACTTATGTTGATTTCATAATATAACGATTTTTTATCAATATATTCCTCTCATCGATATCAAAATATTCATGCCATGACGCGAACTTGTAGAGAGTGAAAGTTTAACTTTAAAATACTGCCAAAATGAGAATTGTTTTGTTTTGAACAATTATAACTGATACTGTAAAGAGTGTACAGGGTGTCCCTCAAACGGTCACAATTTCAATTATGGCTAACATTTTGACCTTATCGATTTTTCACATTTTAGAGAGGGTTAAGCAAGTTTAGAGGGTTAAAAAGGTTATATATATATATATATATATATATATATATTTTTTTTTTTTTGAGGGCGTCGGTAGCTCAGAGGTAGTGTGCTTGCCTTCTGAGCTCAAGATCGCAGGATCGAAACCCGGCCGAGGTCCTTAGGAGGTGAAAAAACCTTTAGCACGCCGTCTTTCGGATGAGACGTAAAGCGATGGTATAGGATGTCAGGTACTCGTTAAAGAGGGAACATTTAGGACTCCCATAGTAGAGTCGGACTCATGTCCATCAGAGCGACGAAAGAGCACTCTGGTAGTAGGCGATATGACCACGTTGTTAAAGCCCGGGCGTGCGTAACAATAACTAACTACAGCATTTAGTGTCCATTAGAATCCGAGAAGCTTTTCTTAATTAGTATATGCTGAGTTTTGATTTTTTTTTTTTTGAAGCCAACACGATGAGGGAAACGAAAAAAAAAGTAGTGATTATTTACTATTGAAATCCGTTAACTTTACGCACCTTCTACGTATAGAAACTGTTATATATTTTTCGATCATACCTTAAAACAGACTCGGATTCCCTCGATTTTGAATATCTCAAAGCATTTTGAAATTATGGCCTATTTTGTAGTTTGAAAAATCTTTCGTCATTCTGGTGGATATGAGCCTGACTACTTTTGGATGCATAAATTTGCCTACACAGCTTTATTCACCTGGAGCCGATAGGTGTGCTCACGTTTTTCTCACCTCCCTGATAGAGCAACCTAAGGGGAAGGGTCGGGTTTCGAACCCGTGGTCTTGAGTTCGGTAGGCAAGCACGCTACCTCAGCGCCCTCTGTTAACATGAATAGGGTGGCAAAGACAAGACTGGAAGTTGAAGCCTCGATTTGTAAGAAGGTTTATAATTGTCTTGAAATCCATTCAAAATGGTTGTATCTCAGATGTTAAACTTTTCCTTTCTAAGTTGCTTTTGAAACTAGAATTAGAGAGAGAAAATACATGAGCGTATTTGTTGTGTTGGCGAAGTAATAGTCAGTGCCCTCATGGCTACAGATGGAGGGAGTCGAAAACACTACATCAGTCTTGTGCCTTCGCGTTCTTACATTAACTCCTTCAGTAAAATTGTTAATAATTTTTCGGTTGGGTTCCTTCGAAAGCTGTCGAAGTTTATAATGAAAACTAGAAGTTAGCTACTTACGTAAAACATCTTTTCATAAATTTCGAATCCTGGATAACAACAATATGGAGTTTACTTTACCAGCTAAGGTATTTTTTGTATTTTTTTCGATCCCTTGAATTCAAGAATTGAAAAAGAAACGCATTAAGAGCAAATGGCCCAAAGACCTTGACAGTGAATATAACTCAATGTTTTATGGAGTGTCATCATTAGGTGCTTTCTCCCTTCATGTCATGAACCCACACAATTTCCCAACAGCTCATTTGCTCGTTGTGTTTTTACAATAGTAATGCAACGATAAAGAATATTTTATCGTAAATCTATACTAATATATCTGAAAGGGGGTTTGTTTGATTGATTGAGGGTTTGTTTCAACATTTATGACTAAACGGCTGAGCAGATTTTCATGAAACTTCACATGTAGCATCCTTTTGAGCCAGATTGAAAAATAGGCTGTATCGCGTTTGAAAATTTTGAACGGGAGGGGGGCTACGGAAGGGGAGCCCTGAGCATTAAGCTAGTGCTAACTCATTAACAGATGATCGGATTGTCATGGAATTTCACATGTAGTATTCATAAAAGCCAGTTGAAATATAGGCAATTTGTCGTCTGATTATTTTGAACGGGAGGGGGCTGTGAAGGGGGGCTAGGCATAAAAATAGTGCTAACTCATTAACTTATGATTGGATTGTAATGAAATTAAACGATATATATGAATATAATACAAATATATATTGTATATATTTGTATTATATTGGGGGTTAACTCATGATTTTGTGAATATATAAAAAAAGAGGAGGGGTGAGCTTCAAAGTCCCCGAAATAACTCTTGATGGATAGAACATTTCGATACGAAAGTTGGATTTAGATGTTCATATGAAAAACACCTGACTTTCAGTCAGACCGAACAAAGAAGAAGAAGGGTTTAGAGGCTGAGAGAAACAAATCAGTTACAAATTATTCGACATTCAGGCCTTTGGGACCCTCCAACATATTCTATAAGATAAATGAGGTCAGTATTTTCTGCTAACCTTATTGACATGACATGGAGGAGCTCAAGGCGGATTACCTCCCTCTGTGGATGAGGGTGTTTTTACCTGTCTCTTTGATAAGTCTCCTAAATGGGGGGCTGGAAGCCTGTCAGGAAACCTCAGACCTAACTCAAAAAAACAACTTTAAATTAAGTTGTCCTTTATGTGTCAACTACTAATTTTCTATGATGTACAAAAGTTAGTCTTTCCCAAGGTTCAGATTGCTTAACTTACTTTTTCTTTTTATAAAATTATAGAATTGGAGAGGAATAGTCTATAGTGTGTCTAGCATGAGTAGCATTTGTGTAGGGTCCTCTTACTTAATTATCGCAGTGTGTTAGAGGGTCCTGTTACTTACTTATAACAGTGTGTTAGAGGGTCCTGTAACTTACTTATCGCAGTGTGTTAGAGGGTCCTCTCCTCTTACTTACTTATCGCAGTGTGCTAGAGGGTCCTGTAACTTACTTATCGCAGTGTGTTAGAGGGACCTCTCCTCTTACTTACTTATCGCAGTGTGCTAGAGGGTCCTGTAACTTACTTATCGCAGTGTGTCAGAGGGTCTTATTACTTATCGCAGTGTGTTAGAGGGTCCTCTTACTTATCGCAATGTCCTAGAGGATCCTGTTACTTAGTTATCGCAGAGGGTCCTGTTACTTACTTATCGCAGTGTGCTAGAGGGTCCTGTTACTTACTTATCGCAGTGTGCTAGAGGATCCTGTTACTTACTTATCGCAATGTGTTAGATTGAAATGTCAATATCCGCCTGATGCGAGTCTAACAACTTTATTATATTACTTTTTATTATTTGTTTTAAATATTTATTGTTTTTGTACTGATTGTAAAAGAAATAAGGGGAAAAAAAAAAAATGCTTCAAAGGTATGAACTAAAAAAATCATCAGGAATAATAAGAGAAAGGAAGATGTAATCGCGGATATACGGTCCATTTTTGTAACTCTTATCTCCGTTCGTCTCATAGCGTTAGTAGTTGGAGTAGAGTTAGTGATACTTAAAATATTCGCAGATATATTGTGAAACACTTCGTCTATCTTGTGAAATAGACAATATTTTTCAAAAAACATTATTTTTCTTTATATTTTAGTAGTATGAATAGACTTAGTAATGGAAGTAATGTTAGTAGTAGGAGTAGAGTTAGTTAATGAAGTAAAGTTAGCTTCGTGTTTCTCGTATCATTTTCTCTCCCCATAGACGTGATTTCGTTTGAAATATTTCTAAACTCCTGCCATCTTTAAAATAAAATATCTGCATGAGAATATAAATTTCCCTTGTCAAATGAGTACCTTTTTTTCCCCGCAAAGAGAGGAGATAACGAATTGAATTTTTCACTCGGCAAAATGAATTAGGTAGTTAATGAAATTAGCTGCCAAATGTTGAGTGGAGTCTGTTTGAGATGGATGTGAGGTGTTGGGTATGGAGGCACAACGTTATCTTTATTCATGGTCCTTGATTAGCATATCGTATCGTACAGACCTTCTGGTGGTCCTCTCGTTTAGACTTGACTCTGTTCTACTTACACCATTACCTACTTCTCTACTCTTCTAACTAACCAGATTCTGTATGCGTGTACCAAATATAAGAAGAGCTGAAATGAAAAAACAAAGCATCTTTATCTAATTAGAAACCAACGAATTATAATCTTCGGAGAAAGGAACATTTTATAAGAGAATTAATCCACAAGTTCAGCCCAAACCATGGTTTCATGGGAAAAATCTAACAAAGGACTTTTGTAGGTCAATTTGCCGACTGAGAGCTAATCACGGTATTTGTCGGTGGTATCTGCACAGAATAGGTCTGACCGAAACCTCCAAGTGTAGGTAATGTGACGAGGTCGAGACTCTGGAACACATGATTATGAGTTGTAGCAAGTACCAAATAGAAAGATTAACAATGTTATCCAATGTAGAGAAATTGGTAACACAGCCTTTTTGCTACACCACATTATTGGCATCAAATCACACTGACATAATATGTAAAACTATGTTGTAAGTAGTATTGTGCAGTTTTTAGGGTCGGTGAATGCAAAAGTATAAATTTAATATTGAATAGATCGGCTGTGGCGAAAAGTCAAGGCCAAAAAAAACAACAAAAAAACAACAATTATTTATAAGTTTCTATTAATTATTTATAGTTATTGTTGGAAACATCTACTCTTGTTGAGCACATGAGATGCCCGAAACATTCAAAAACTCTAAATTCCTTCAATTGAGGGAATAGGCAATCCATATCAAATGTTCAAAGAACAAGCTGCAGAGAAATATTTTAAAAATTTTAAATCCTGGCTTTGCCTGCGCTGAATATATTTAAAACCTTAATGGTTATTAGGAAAAATATAAATATTTTCTCTCTTAACAGTGACGCTCCTCTCTTTTTGAAAAAAGTCGTAAAAGTAACTCATAAACTAACTGTTTTAATGCTCATATGTAATTGTGGAAGATTTCTCATAGAAATAAAAGACGTCTTC
This sequence comes from Aradus depressus, assembly GCA_963662175.1. Lineage (NCBI taxonomy): Eukaryota > Metazoa > Arthropoda > Insecta > Hemiptera > Aradidae > Aradus > Aradus depressus. The sequence goes on from OY759215.1 coordinate 27,613,200, forward strand.
CCACTGTTTTATATGTGACCAGAACCGGTTTTCAACGCAACAGCGTCATCATCAGTGGTAGTGTCTATGTTTTATGTTTTAATGACCTTCCCCTCTTCTTGATGACAATAGAAACAATAAAAAATTTAAAATGCAACTAAAATTGTTTATGTTAGAGGAAACCCTTTATTCGGAAACAGAATTTTTTTCTCATCGTTCAAAAATAATGAAATAACCTAATATAAAAATCGTGTTTCATATCCAAAAACATTATTTGATACTCAGCTTTCATTTTTATTTTCTTAGCGGGGCTCCTCCACAGAATCCTCCTTTAAGACCTGTCTGTCAAATCAACGTTTTGTTTAATATTTTCATTACTAATATCATTATTTTTTTGTAACTTATATACTATGTTATTTTATTTCTCTTGGTTTATAGTGGTGATAAACAAAGTATTATCAAATCACGGAGCATAAATGAAACATATGTACATGAACCCTAAGTGGCCTTTTGATGAGAGCTCCTCATACGAATTAATGCTGAGTCACACGTTAACTTTGTATTGTTAATATTAAAGTTAGGTTAGGTTAGGTTAGGTTTTATGACTCATGCCCGGGCTTTAACTACGAGGTCATATCGCCTACTACCAGAGCGCTCTTTCGTCACTCTGGTGGACATAAGCCCGACTCTACTGTGGGAGTCCTAAATTTTGCCTATCCTAAATTTTTATTCATTTAGGGTAGGGGTCTTTAACGAGTACCTGACATCGTACAGGCTCGGGACCATCGCTTAACGTCCCATCCGAAGGACGGCGTGCTTAAGTTTATTTTACCTCCCAGATAAAATAAACTAAGGGCCTCGGTCGGGCTACGAACCCACGACCTTGAGCTCAGAAGTCAAGCACGCATACCACTGAGCTACCGGCGCCCTTATATTAAAGTTTATTGTCCCCATTTAAATTTTTTAAATTATTTTATAGAAAAGAACAAAATTAAAATGAATGTTTAAAAAGTTTTCCTGTGAATAAATAGGGTTATCTTTCTGAATATTTTTAAACAACTTTTTTAGCTGATGATCTTTTTTAATTTTATTTGATAAAAGTTATAAAATTTTAATGAAGCTATTTTGGTGAGATTCCTTTTATTTCTCTGAAGTTCCATCTTCTGATTCAACAAACGAAACGAAAATAATATTTTTAAGAAAGGAAGTGTTTGAATTTTGATTGGAAAGCAACGAAATGTTTTGAAAAACAAGAAATGAATGCCACAGGCAAGCCATTCCTCTTCATCTGAAGTCATGTCATGAGAGATAACATGTTACATTTTTCTTTTTCACTTTCAATAACAGTGGTTAATTTAAAATCGCTTGTGACAGACGGACGGACACCGAAGTGATTCCATAAGTGCTCAATTTTGTTAATTTTGGCACGAAACACTAAAAATAAAACATGAAATATCTTGATAATTATCTACTTTCGAAAAAAGGGAACCTGTAAAATATATTAAAAGATTTGTTGAATCCAATTTTGCAAGGGTAGAAAAACTACCCTATTGGTGTACCCTCTGTAGGTTGTTCCCTAAGAGTTTATTTTATGTCAAGTTCAGGCCTATCTTGTTGACTATTTGAGATAAGCAGTTGAACAGTAAGGACTGAAGCGTATGTCATTCTCTTGTCTCTTGATGAGACGGAACGTCAGGGGAAGGCGGATTCCAATACTGTCAGACAGTCAAGCAGCGCTACGAGCTGTCAACATAGATTCCAAAATCATCCTGGATTGCCTTCAGTCACTGGAGTCCCTGGCGGACCAAAACAAAGTAGACCTGAGATGGGTGACAGGACCACAGGGAATTGAGGAGAACGAAAGGTCTGATAAACTAGCCAGCTCTGGAGCTGACGCAGCACTTATAGACCCCTAACCCCTTCTGTGGGATCCGCAAGGGCGGCAATAAAAAGCTAGCTGACCAGGGAACACATCCAGTTCTGGAGAGTTCTCTCTGTTGCGAAACCCTCAGAAGAGAGTCGAGATCGTCTGAACATGAGCAGAATGGACCTTAGAACTATGATAGCGCTCATTACAGAATAAAGAAACCCTCTGTTCAGGAAATATGGCGGGCGAAATGACACTCCGGTTCTTATTCTAAGCAAGTGTAATATTCTAGAAAGGAAAATATTTTACTGTTTCGGGTGTGCCATAAGAATGGACGCAAGTCATGGAAGGAACCTGCTACAGAATCGTGGACATTGAAGACACAGGAGTTGTTGTAGGGGTCAAAACACACAGAGGGCACACAATAAGTCTAGTCTGGCCGCTGTGACACCTTCAGCCTCTTTAAAAAAATATATTAGGGCAGGGGGCAAACGAACATGGGACGTTCATATGAAAATTGGTAAACAAAAATCAAATTTTTCTCCAGAAATGTAAGTGGGTTTGTTGAGAAAAAGGCTGATTGGCTAGAGAGTTAAGCTGCCTATAACTCAGACCCAGGTGGGGACTGTAATTACATGGGCTGGGCTAGGGTAGGGCCAGTTAAGTCCTTCCTTGAGGATCACAGCTACCCTAATGCCTTCAACATATAACTAAATACCGGCCTTTGTCAATGTACCTCCCTTCAAAATGGATTCAACTCTCGTTTATTATAGGACACCTGACATGTCCAATTAATGGAGCTTATTCCGTTCCGTCCGAATAATAATCGGGAATTGAGATCAACACTATTGATAGTCGAAGTCAGGAAGATTTCATGAACCCATTCAAAAGAGCTAAAAAGTAATTTCTTTTAGAAGAAATACACTCTGGAAGTTCGCAAAATTTTTCCAAATCTACCCCACAAATTTTGGGGGATGCAACCATGACTCAGTTGAAAGTGAAGAGGATAATAAATGATGAGGACATTCTTATCGAATTTTTTTCCTTTTTTTTTTCTATAAAAAAGGTGGAGGAAAGCTTTATGTGTCCCGATAAGGATAGAATCCTTTGACCTGGAGCATTTCAGGGAAAGAGTCACCTCCACTCACTCCGCCCAAGAATAGTTAAACAAGGAATGTAACGTTAAAACTCCTTCAGTCTCTTCCTTAAAAACGAAAAATGTATATTAGTAAAAGAAAGGACTTATCTGCCTTAAATTCTCCGATTAATGCTGGAAATTTGCGGGCTATTTAATCGATTTTACAGGTTTCATTACATCTCATTTTTTATTAAAGACAATTTTACTATAATTGTAATTACAACTGTTGTTAACTTTTTTTGAATAACTCAGAACAGCATCTCGTTTTCTTGCTTTTAAGCCCCGACGTAAAAGGAGGGGTGTTATAAGTTCGAAGCCTTTGTCTGTGTATGTGTTTCTGTCTGTGGCACCATAGCTCCAAGACGGCTGAACCGATTTCAAAGCGTTTTTTTTTTGTTTTAAAAGCTGGTATTTGCGAGATGGTTCTTAGCCATGTTTGGTGGAAATCGGGTATGCTGTTTCGAAGATCTTCAGGTTTCATCAGAGCCTGTGTAGGGATCTCGGCCTTTATTACAGCTGGAGTTTGAGCTCAAATGTTTACAAATTCTTTCGTTGAGGACATTGTGGCCTAACATCCAAATGAAGTTTTTGTTATACTATCAGAGAGCTATCAATATTTATATTATTTAATGTGTATATCATATTATTTTTTAATGTATGTTCAAGTATTTATTTGCATATATATTATATAGGTGCGTGAATAATCCTCTAATCCCCTTTGAGCTATTAGTCAGTCTTCGTTTAGACACCACACTGTATGTATACATACACGTATATATACATGTTGTAAGCAAGTTTTATTTTATTTTGTTACTCTTTATCTCAGTTCTTTTAATGTTACTTCTCCATATTCATATTTTATATATATTCATAGATGTGCCACTGATGATGACGCAGTTGTGTTGAAAACCTGTTCTGGTCGAAAATAAAACAATGGGAAGGCAACGTTTTTTATTTCTATAAGAAATCTCTTCCCAGAACATCTCTCAATCGCATATGATAACTATAATATTTGGGAGCCATGGTGGCCGTGCGGGCTAGAGCGTAGAGGTCGCATGGTCTCACCATGGTTTGCGGGTTCGAATCCCGTCCGGGAGTGAGTTTTATTTCGTAGATAAAACTCCCTCCCGGGTCCATGGATGTCATAAATAAATAATAAGGTAACACCATTATAAGAGTCTTGGCTAATATGCATCGAACATTAGGCAAAGAAAAAAAATATATATAATATTTATATCTTATATATTCTTGTATTTGTGAGTTGAAAATTTAATTTGGTGCTCAAGTTTCATTGCTGTCATCTGAAATGTTCGAAACTTCATATTGAAAATCCAGGCGCTCAGGTATTCATAGAAATTATGAATACAGTTTTGGCCACGTATTATTTTCGGTTCATCACGTCAATCGGTATTCTGGGGTCTTCGTTTCGTTCCATTCTTAAGGGTTCCTGTAAAATAAAATATTTAATTACTGAACATAGTCGACTATAATATGAAGATGGCTGATGTAGTGAGAAGTGATTATTTCGCAGGATGTCAAAAATAAGGTAGTCTGACCTCTCACAGATTTTTTATTTAAGTAAGCTAGGGGCTCAAGCCCAGTTGTGACTCAGATGGTGGACAGGAATAACTCGTCTGTCCCCATCCATGATATTTTAAATTGTTAATGTTTGTTGTAGATTTTTATTTATTTATTTTTATTATTTAGTTTATTCAAATTTTTATCAGACTGCCTGATGATGAGGGAAACCTCGAAAGCCGGCTAGCTTACTTAAATAAAAAATCTGTGAGAGGTCAGACTACCTTATTTTTGACATAGTCGACTATAAGTAAATAGGAAAAATTATCAATAATACTGGATGAATATATCGAAGATCCACTTCTTTTGAAGGAAAATAATTTAAAAAAAATACTGAGTTTTGAATTCAACACATAATATATTATACCACAAATATATTATACATATCCACGTATATTATACCACATTCACCACATATTATGATATCCATATTTGGAATAATGAAATTATAATATAATTGATATTATCTGTAAACTTCCTCAAAAGGAAATATTTTCCTAATACTTTGCGCAAAGTTGTGTTGAATAACAAAAATTTGGAACGCAGTTTTAGTACCCGACTACGGAAGGCGTATTGTTTTTCACGATTTTGTATCTTTGTATGTATGAGCATAAATGGCTGGACCGATTTTAATGTTTTTTTCATTTCATTCGTTGTAACCTCTGACTACGTGACATTACCAACAAAACAAAATGGCTGACGCTGGCCAAACTCAAAAAATCAAAAGTCAAACCCATCGAATGGGGTTTCAAATTTTTTAATTATTAATTCTTTATTTTGAATATTTACAATCGGTTAATACACCATAAGTGAATTTGATGATACAATTTTTAAAAAAAAATAATAAAAAAGAAGAAAAGAGTAATAAATACAATTAAGAAAAATATGTATATAAAAAAATAAATAAAATACAATATTAGTAGATGGGGAAAAAGAAGTATATACATTGATAATTTTGTACAAAACAATAAATAAATTAAAAAAAAAAATATATATATATATATATTTATATAATCAAATAATAATGGTCTATATACAAAAAAATATAATATATACAAAACAAATTGAAAATATTAAATTTAAATAAAAGTAATAATAAAGGTAAACAATAATAACAATGAAGAAACACTATAATAATAAAAATAAAATAAAATAAACATAAATACAAATAAGTCCTTCAATTGGAGACCCCTCGAATCACCCCGGTTCTCTGTCATCCTCATCCCTCCAACTTAATAGAGTAATTCCAATCACAAAAGGAATTTCCAAGTCATTATGGAGGGTAAGATTGGAAACATGGAAGGGAGCATCGACAATTGTTCTCAGGACGATTGGAAAGACTGGATACGCTGGATGTTAGATGGCTTAGCACAACCCCATAATTCAAGTCCATATGTCCATATAGGTTTTATTATTGTCTTGTAAATGGTCAGTTTGTTTTCAGTGGATAGTTTGGATTGTCTGCTGATATCAAATTAAACAGCTTAGAAAGATGATTTCAAAAATATATGTATTGGATAGGTTTGTTTTTAAGATAGGTAATTAAAATAAAATAAATTAATTTCAAAAAAACAAAAAGCCAAAAAAAAAAAAAAAAGTCAAATATAACTAAAAAAATGAAAAAAATTTATAATAGTATTTGGTGTCTGAAGATAACAAAATACCAAATTGGAAAGAAGGACCGTTGAAACAATTCACTGCAACACAAGTTTAACGTTCAAATATTATAAAAGCAATCTGCAAAAATCCTTATATTACAGACGGTATAAAAGATAAGCCCCCGAGGACGGATTTTCCGAATTTTTTTTATAATTTTTGAATAAATCCAAGGTTTAAACTTGTGTTGCAGTGAATTGTTCCAACGGTTCTTCTCTCGATTTGGTGTTTTGTTGTTACCTTCATTATGTTATTATAGACTTTTTACTGCTTTTTGGTTCATATTTCACTTTTTCCATTGTTCTCGGAAGTGTCTTTTTCTCGACGACATTTCGGGACGTTCTTACATCTCTTCATCAGGTCACAATGCGTGTGAAATGTAGAAAAAAGAAAGAAAACAAAATAACAATAACAAAAATATTGAAAAAAACAACAACATGTGTGCGTGACGCGGTACTCACGAGAATTGATGTGTAAACATCTGCTTTAGTTTCAAAAATAATGTTGTAAAAATACAATTTATATGAGTAGGTGATTTCCAAAACCAGCCATTTCTCATGTTGAGTGCCAAAAGTAGCTATGTGTGCGTGACGCGGTACTCACGAGAATTGATGTGTAAACATCTGCTTTAGTTTCAAAAATAATGTTGTAAAAATACAATTTATATGAGTAGGTGATTTCCAAAACCAGCCATTTCTCATGTTGAGTGCCAAAAGTAGCTATTAGAAAACTTAAATAAAAAATAGCAAATTTTCTAGCCACAATATATTTGGCAACGTTTGCAAAATGAGAGATAAAGTAATTACCCATCCATGAAAAAAAAAATCGGAACTTCAACTTAAAACGGTTAATTTTTATCAGTTTTTGGTGATTATCCCAAAAGTTGTTTACGAACAAATGGCTGGTTTTGGAAATCACCTACTCATATCTAATCATGTTTTTTTAGAGTTGTTTTATTGTTATTGCTTTATTAAATATTTTCCTTTTCATTCATTCATTTGTGACGAAATATATTCCACGATAATGCATTGGAAATATATTACAATTTCTTCGATGATCACAACATTAAAAGTACCACATAAAAGTAGGACAAAAAAAGTCAAATTTAATCTAAATATAATACACACTTTCTTATTCTTATTCTTATTAAAAACAGCTGACATCACAGATAAGGAAGTGTCTAGTTGTGTGTGTGCGCTGCGCACACTTACACATGCACACCAATGAGACTTACGGTCTGACAAACTCCCTACCGAGAGCTAAGATATTTATTTACACATCAAAAATAAATAAATAGTAATACAATATATTTCAAGTCATGATTATTCATATTCAATATTCATATAAATTATAACCATCTCTCCCTCTCAGTGTGAGTGCAAATCACGTAATTAATAAAATAAATAAAATTGAGATCGAAAAATTATTAAATTTGAAAATTATTTAAATCGCGACTTTAATTAAACAATGCCTGAATAGCTGAAAGCACTCCCACGGGAAGAACGGTTACAAGATCCTAACGGTTAGTTGACATCAGTAATTAACAATAATTAATTACTGTTGTCAACCAGAAGAAGCATGAGTGGGGGGGGGGAATGAAATGAATCAAACCTATAACTTTAACATATTTATTTTAATGAGAACATATTTACAAAACAACAATTGAATATATATAATTTGGCCGTGTGTCTGAAGGACTGAATTATAACTTAATTACGAGGTACCTCGATACGATATCCATGGCGAATGACGGCGTGATCACCCTTTCTGGACTTCTCGTAGAAATCGTCTATTCACATAGTCCCTGAAGATCTGCGTAGTTTCGAGGGCACACCAGAAGTTACACCCCCACTGACTTTGCACCGTCCAAAATCAAAGTGTGTCTCTACGACTAATTCACATATTCAAACTGATATTACTTATAGAAAAGATACGTGGTGATCACCCAAGACATGAACGAAGAAAACTGTTAATTTCACATATTCAAACTCAACTGTACAATATAAAAAGAACGTGGTGACCAGCCAAGACATGAACGAAGAAAGTACTTTCACATACTGAAACTAGGCTTTACAAAGAGAGGAACGTGGTGATCCACCAAGATATGAACGAAGAAAACTCAATTGACATATTTAAACTCAACTGTACAATATAAAAAGAACGTGGTGACCAGCCAAGACATGAACGAAGAATGTTAATTTCACATATTCAAACTGATATTACTTATAGAAAAGATACGTGGTGATCACCCAAGACATGAACGAAGAAAACTCAATTGACATATTTAAACTCAACTGTACAATATAAAAAGAACGTGGTGACCAGCCAAGACATGAACGAAGAAAGTTAATTTCACATATTCTAACTGAACTTTACTTATAGAAAAGATACGTGGTGATCACCCAAGACATGAACGAAGAAAGTACTTTCACATACTGAAACTAGGCTTTACAAAGAAAGGAACGTGGTGATCCACCAAGATATGAGCGAAGAAAGTACTTTCACATACTGAAACTAGGCTTTACAAAGAGAGGAACGTGGTGATCCACCAAGATATGAACGAAGAAAGTTAAAACGGGGAGTGGCTTCCGATATCCGACCGTGGTAGGGGACAGTTCTCGAGACTTGATTCGTCGTCGGACTCCGCCCATTTTATTTCCAGCCAATCGCATATTACCAATTAACATCTGCCTCAAGTTGTGTGAAAACCTGGAGTAAGAAAAAAAACCTTTACTGCTTATTCCTTATACACCGGATGTAGACAATTATCTTGGCTTCCTTTCCATTGTGTCTCTATTATTCTTTATTTTCCGCTCCCAGCGATCGCGATTCTCTCGCAGGCATCATTGGTTCCGAGCATTCTCTTCCAAATGCAATTCTCGTTTATTCAACACCACACAACCCATACTTTGCTCCTAGCGATCGCGATCCTCTCATAGACATCGCCAGTTCTGAGCATTATCTATAGGGTAGACATGCTACAATATCCCCCGTTCCCGTTAAAATAAAATATGTCGGCTAAATGACCATTGGAAGTCACATATTTTATTAGTTTCACTTAACACTTGCTCGTTCACTGAGCATATACACTTAACCAAATACTCAGGTATCGACCTCATTATCATGCGTGACCAAAACATGATTTTAAATTTCCTTTCGAATCGGCATGACTTGCCTATGCATGCGTGACCAAAGCATGATTTTACTTTACGCTGTACTTCTTGGAGTTAACCCTCTCCATTGGCAAATAACGATGATTCTATTTCTAGCATACATTCACTGACTAGTTAAAACATCCAAAAAGGCCCCACGCCTCGACAATGCTTCAACTGAATTCCCATATCCTTAATCCGCTTCAACAAAAATTTGGGTTGACCAGACCCTAACCATATGCCTCCTTAGGCCTTCGACAGGTATTTACCTTCTGCCGGAACGACGACGAAATATAAAATAGAAAAATAAGCCCACTCAAATCCCATCTCAGTTTCATAAACATATGTAAATTCCGGCATCCGCATTAATCAAGTAGCGAAACCCTTTCTTCAGTTCAAACAGTCAGTTCATGGCATAAAAAATAATTAAACAACTCCCGCCCCTTTAAATGGATTCTACAAGCATCAATGGAGTGGCCCCTTCTCCGTGTGTACGATAATTAAATATTCAATTCTGGGTATCCCCTCCAGTTTATAATATATCTCCCCCTCCAGTCATGTATGCTTCGGCTCCTTGCCTTAGGATTTCTTAACTAAAATAAAAAAATTGACATTTGACCTACCGTGGTCGACACTCATAATAAGTAAGGTCCATACCTGGATATATGTGACAAATATATTTACAAGGCTCTCATTGGGTTAACATAGCCCATCATGGTCACTAGATAAAATATGGGTCAATGTGACATTTTCAATAGATACACACGGTCGGATACTAATACAAATATTATTTTAAAATACAAAACAAAACAGACAAATACAATTGGAAGTACATTTACCATACGTGACTACCTACAAATGTGTGTGCCATCGCCTCGCTGTCAGCCTAGTCATATCTGCTTTACTAATCAAACTCAAATACGTAGGAAATTCCTATGGATGACCAGTCCATATGCCGTCTGCCCCGTCCTACAATTATGTCAATTTCAAATGAAGCCACAAACCTATCTTACCTTAATTATCCTAACAGTACTAATATATAAAAAAAAATTACTAACACTATTTAAAAAAATATCCTATCACTAAATATAAACAAAAAAATAAAACTAACTTAATATCTAGAATTTAAAAAAAACTAACCCTAACTTATTATCTAAAATTACTATTTACAACCTGGCGATTCACTTTGGAATCTTTGAGCTCGACTAAGGGGGGTATGCTCGATGTTAAGCCCCAGGGGAGTGCCAGAATGTCCCCGTCTGCCTTATTTTATTTACAAAAAAAAAAAAAACTAAATAATAAATCCCGTGTCCCCAATAAATGTGTATGTGTGATTCTTTGTGTGTTGTTGTATAATGAGGTGTTGGCCGTTAGTGTAAAATAATAAATAATTCCCAAATAATAAAGAATAGTGTCTGTTTTATGTGTGTGTGACTTTGTCTAACTGTTCCTGGGATAGCTGGGGATGGACACCCATAGAGACGTCACAAATCTCTTCCCTGACTCTAGGGCCGCGATCTCGTCTGCAATAATCGCCCCCCTAACTCGGCTGAAGTAAGATCGTTAATCTCAAAGAGAGCCCTAGCGCTTCTCTAGCCTGCTTGTAAATTTATCCGCTAATATACGGCTTCTGTGATGTCATATAAAAGATTCCTCCTTCCGCTACGTCGCTGCCGAGATGTCCTAAAATAAAAATTTGAGGACTTTCCTTGTCTAAAATCTGGTAAGGTCCTTCCCAGAATAGTAATAGTAATATTTCCCTCTTACCGGTGGATATCCGCAGAGATTGTACTAACACCTGATCGCCAATTTCTAACGTAGTCTGTTGGTGTCGTACCTCAAAGTTCTGTTTCTGTCTTTCGGCCTGTTTTTCTGTAAATTGGTATGTTTGTTGGTGTAGTCCCGAAATGTCAGTTATCCTATTGTCTTTGATGAAGTTCACCTGCGGATGTTCTTCACAAGTGGGGTTGCCATTAGTCGGGTAGCGGATTATGTGGTCATTGTCTGTCGATATGTCTGTTACTTCGTCCTCGTTTCTAAGTAGGTCAGAAAACTCCTGCATCAGAGATGATATTCTGACGTCGTCTAGGGAAGTTATGTTTTCTTCATTGCCTGTCAGTCTGTCTGTGATTTCGTCCTCTTTTATGCTTGATGAATTTACGTGATCTGGGGCAGTCATAGTATTGTCGGGGTATGTTTGTTTGTCGATGGGCTCTTCCTGCTTAGCAGTGATTGGTAAGGATGTCTTTGCTATTGATTCTACGTTAACTGGTGATCTGATATCAAAAAATTTGTACTCATAACCTAATCCTTGAAATGGTCTTCTCGTGCTGATAAAAACTGGTTCCAAACGTCCATTGCCGTGTCTTCCTAAACCGCTACCTTCTTGGTACCCCTGTAGCTTCATCAATGTCAGTCCGTTGTTACTGTCTGTCTTTAACTTTACAGGAGTGGGACATCTATTGTCAACGTTAGTATGTAGGTCAATGTCCCCTGTCAATCTCGTCATCATTTCTGTACCAAGCAAACTGCGTACGTCCCCCTTGAATTTAAATTTACCTCCCCCCATAGTTTTAAGTTTGTTCATCCCACTCCTGCTACTTAGTTTTTTATCAAGTGGTCAACAATTGGTTTCAGGTTGTTAGCCAACTCTCCAAGGGATTGCTTTATTTCTTTCATGTCTGTATTGACATTGTTGTCGGTCACTACCTCCATGTTTCTTACGTTAGGTTTCGACTGGTTATCCCTATAATTAGGTGGTCGATTATAATTCTGATTTGAGTCATAGTAATTACGTGGCCGATCGTAATTTGGATTTGACTGGCGGGAAGGGCCTTGGCTAAATTGATTCCCTCTCTCTTGATTGTAGTGAGAGGTTCCCCGTGCATTCCCAGAATTGTAACGAGGTAGGTCTTGTTTGGGAAAGTTATTGTTTTTCGGAAGACTATCTGATCGGTACTGTCTTTCCCCGCCTTTCCAAGAACTATCCTTTAATTTACAATCACGTCTAATTATGTTAGTTCCTATCCTAATTATTTGCTCATGTAGTCTCTCAATAGAGATTATTCCCTGGATCCTAACTGAATTTTCGACCGTCTCTCCATAATGTTTGCTCAATAGTTCACATACGTAGCCTTCCGGAATTTTATATGTACTATCCTGGAGTCGTGATACTAATTTTGAAAAATGTTCGCTGGGTGTTTTATCCATATGATCGGCATAGCCTTGGGTATCAAGTTCCCTACGGACTATAACGTCATATTTCTCCCCGCAGAACCTATCTTTGAACGCATTGACGAATTCATCAAAAGAGCGGATACTTCCTGACTTTACAAGGAACCAATCCAGACCCTCGCCCTTTAAATGTGACTTTATAAATTCGTTCAGATTATAAAATTCTCCAATGTGACTATATGCAATTTCTAAATTTGATATGAAATGGTTGGGTAAATCCAACACATTGTTACGGAACGTTACCTTGTTACGTTCGTAATTTTTTATATACGTATTTCGGAAAGTGACGTTACTAGGCTGTTCGCGAGCAAAGGTCTGACCTGTATACCAATCCTTATGTTCTTCAGGGATGGTGAACGTCACTTGGTCATTATGTTTTGGGGTTGAGACCTGATTTTGACCCGAAACAGTATCTATTCTCTTCGAGATATTGGCGAATCTCTTCTCACAATCGGTACGAAAAAGATTTTGGTTCGAATTTATTTCCTCGACCTCCTTATCTAAACGTTGTGTTTCTGACATGATCCTACCTGTCATTTCATGATCTAAACGTTGTGTTTCTGACATGATCCTACCTGTCATTTCATGATAACAGACATCTACCATGTCCCTAACTTCAGAAACATGTTTGTCATATTTCCCTTCTAAATTATCCTGTCTAGTTCTCAATTCTCCGGACTCAGATCGTAGAGTGCCCATCTCGCGATTAATGGATTCGATATTATTTGCCATTAACGAAATTTCTTGGCGCACACCCCTTATCTCGGAAGTCTGTTGTCCTAGGGAATTTCCCAAGTTTCCCATCTGTTCCTGCATGGCCTTTCCCTGCTGTCCTATCTGTTCCTGCATGGCCTTAAACATCGCCTCTAGGTCAAATTTAGGATTTTCTACCGGGGACTCCGGGGGCGTACGGATAGTTTTCCTAGACCGTGTCTGTATCGGCTCTAAGTCCGACTTCCCTTTCCCTTCCATTCTGATAAGAAATATATATCAAAACAATTAAATGAATTATACGGGAGGTCTGGTGCTAACCTAATTTCTATGGTGACCTGTCAGATGGCATTACAATACAACAATAGTTATAATATGTAAAATAAATGCCTACTAAATCTACATAAGAAAAAAAAAATCAAAAACAAAAAAAAAATAAAATTATTTCAATAAATGATGTCATTCATTGTCCCTACCCTCACCCATCCTTCTTCAGTTTTGATTCTAAATACCGACTTTAAGTGAAAATATAATATTGTGGCCTAATAGGCTGGAATCTACGTTAAAAAGCAAAAAAAAAAAAAAAATTTTTTAATTAAAAAAATTAATTAATTAATAAGGGACCGATTAGTGGGGTTCATTAATTATACTAATTGGCATAATTAATAAACAAATCAAGTCCCTGTTCGGTGGCGCCAATTAATAACCATCTCTCCCTCTCAGTGTGAGTGCAAATCACGTAATTAATAAAATAAATAAAATTGAGATCGAAAAATTATTAAATTTGAAAATTATTTAAATCGCGACTTTAATTAAACAATGCCTGAATAGCTGAAAGCACTCCCACGGGAAGAACGGTTACAAGATCCTAACGGTTAGTTGACATCAGTAATTAACAATAATTAATTACTGTTGTCAACCAGAAGAAGCATGAGTGGGGGGGGAATGAAATGAATCAAACCTATAACTTTAACATATTTATTTTAATGAGAACATATTTACAAAACAACAATTGAATATATATAATTTGGCCGTGTGTCTGAAGGACTGAATTATAACTTAATTACGAGGTACCTCGATACGATATCCATGGCGAATGACGGCGTGATCACCCTTTCTGGACTTCTCGTAGAAATCGTCTATTCACATAGTCCCTGAAGATCTGCGTAGTTTCGAGGGCACACCAGAAGTTACACCCCCACTGACTTTGCACCGTCCAAAATCAAAGTGTGTCTCTACGACTAATTCACATATTCAAACTGATATTACTTATAGAAAAGATACGTGGTGATCACCCAAGACATGAACGAAGAAAACTGTTAATTTCACATATTCAAACTCAACTGTACAATATAAAAAGAACGTGGTGACCAGCCAAGACATGAACGAAGAAAGTACTTTCACATACTGAAACTAGGCTTTACAAAGAGAGGAACGTGGTGATCCACCAAGATATGAACGAAGAAAACTCAATTGACATATTTAAACTCAACTGTACAATATAAAAAGAACGTGGTGACCAGCCAAGACATGAACGAAGAATGTTAATTTCACATATTCAAACTGATATTACTTATAGAAAAGATACGTGGTGATCACCCAAGACATGAACGAAGAAAACTCAATTGACATATTTAAACTCAACTGTACAATATAAAAAGAACGTGGTGACCAGCCAAGACATGAACGAAGAAAGTTAATTTCACATATTCTAACTGAACTTTACTTATAGAAAAGATACGTGGTGATCACCCAAGACATGAACGAAGAAAGTACTTTCACATACTGAAACTAGGCTTTACAAAGAAAGGAACGTGGTGATCCACCAAGATATGAGCGAAGAAAGTACTTTCACATACTGAAACTAGGCTTTACAAAGAGAGGAACGTGGTGATCCACCAAGATATGAACGAAGAAAGTTAAAACGGGGAGTGGCTTCCGATATCCGACCGTGGTAGGGGACAGTTCTCGAGACTTGATTCGTCGTCGGACTCCGCCCATTTTATTTCCAGCCAATCGCATATTACCAATTAACATCTGCCTCAAGTTGTGTGAAAACCTGGAGTAAGAAAAAAAACCTTTACTGCTTATTCCTTATACACCGGATGTAGACAATTATCTTGGCTTCCTTTCCATTGTGTCTCTATTATTCTTTATTTTCCGCTCCCAGCGATCGCGATTCTCTCGCAGGCATCATTGGTTCCGAGCATTCTCTTCCAAATGCAATTCTCGTTTATTCAACACCACACAACCCATACTTTGCTCCTAGCGATCGCGATCCTCTCATAGACATCGCCAGTTCTGAGCATTATCTATAGGGTAGACATGCTACAAAATATTTCCTGAAAATTTAGCCGTAAATGGTCCCAGGATCTCATTTTATATATAGTCTCCAGGGTAAAAACAGAAAGTGGTAACTGAAAGCCTGTTAAAGTGAGATGTAAATGTTGAGTTTCTCTCCCAAAGTTAGGGCACCAGTTCTGTCACTTGAAGGCCGCAGTTGAGGATATCCCTGGGCCGGATTTGTGTCATATAGGCTGTCAGACCCCGTTATGTTTTGCCTTCCTGCCTGATATGAATACAGTAAATTTAACATCCAGCTTCACCGCCCCCCTGTCCATTGTCTCTCAGTTATTGATTAATTCCCTCCCCCTAAGTTAATGTTAATTTGTATTTACAACTTCTAGGTTGAAAACGCGGACATGTTGTGGAAATTTATAATGATTACGTAAATAAAACAATCTAAAAATTGTATACATATACTACCGATTTCTCATGCCCGGGCTTTAACAAAGAGTTCATATCACCTACTATCAGAGCGCTCTTTCGTCGCTCTGGTAGACATGAGCCCGACTCCACTGTAGGAATCCGTCTTTTTACGAGTATTTGACATGATACAGGGCCCTTCGCTTAACGTCTCATCCAGCTTCATATTCCTTTACGGATTTTCATTCTGAAATGTCTTCCTTTCTCAGAAATTTTTTCAATTTATGTGAAAACTCTATTATCCAAAATGTTCTCCATTTTCTCTCATATCGACAACCCTCTAAGCATGACTCCTATTGACTTTCACTCAGGGTAATTTTATATTCAAATTCAAAACCTTATACGAATTGCACCTATTAATTTTCCAAGAAATCCGACGAAGGGAAGAGCAAACCAAAGAAGAGGTGCTCGACTTAATTACCCTACTAACTGCCGATGTAATGAATGTATCGACACAAAATTTAGTATGAGAATTCAGAAGCCTAGTATGTCAAATATTAAGGTTTAGCCCAAACGGTCAATTGGCTTCGGAGGGAGAGCGAAAACGGCTAGCTGATTGTTCACCGACGACTTTTTGACGTAAAACCACATTCATTTCGGTGAGTAGGGAGTCGCTTGCCTAGCAAGCGGCTGCTAAAACCACATGAAACCCTAATATCGCTTATATTTTTGCAGCCGTACTTCCCGCGCGTCTTACTTTGGTATCGTTGTATAGAGGAAATAAGCCAAAACTCGATTACGCATGTATCGTGTTCGCAATTGGCGTTCACAGAGGCGTGGCTCGGCAGTACGTTTGTCGAACCGAGCGGGAGTAGTCGCGTTTGAAAGATCTCACTGTGTCGTAGTAGGTATAATCCATCGAACTCAAACCAGTACTCTTCAGGAGGCTTACAAGTGTGTATGCAGACATTTGACGGTTGCTCGGTTACGTCATTTCTGTACCCTAGTGCCTATACACTCTCTGCAGCCCGCACAAGAGTTTTCACGTATCCCACTGCGGCTGCGCCCCCGTCTGTGTTTTTTCAGTTGTTTCTACAAAACTAATGAAATTCATACCTAAAGGAAAATAATAATAATACTAAATAAATGAATGTGTCAATTGTTACAAGGTAGTTGGTTACCTGTAAGTCCAAGGTGTGGTCGCCCTTGGCGAGTGGGCCGGGCTTCTCCTTGTAGGTCCGTCCCAGTCCTGGAAATGTGGCCAGATCGTCCTCCGAGATGACCCCTTCCCGGTCCCCAATCCCGGACACCCAGATGAGACAGATGAACAACAACACCAGAAGGAAACTATAAAATAGTTCCACAATACTCAGAAATATGTACAGTAACATTTTGCCCAGTTTTCTTAGCGTCTTGACTGCTTGCCACTTCTTAACTAGCACATCATTTTGTTTTCTCCACGTCAGCATCTCCTTTTTTCTAATTTCATTCTAGAAATGTTCATCTCTTGTAATGTGTTGTATTTGTGTGAGTGTTTTTGAGGATAATATTGTACTTGTTCTTGAACTGCAAAATATGAGTGATAAATGTTATGTGTAAGGTTATAATGGTCAGCTGAATTACTACGTAATTTTTTTAAATTTTATTTTAATTTTCCAAACTTTGTCTATAATCTCCATAATTTCTACCATCTGAATCAAAAGGTTTTTTTTTATTGTAGCAGTTGTCTATCCAGGTTATCTATTATAGTATCATGTGCAATATATAATATATAATTGCAACGTTTATATAAATCGTTAGTTCAAATCCTGAGACAGCCGGTTAACTTCATTTAAATTGTATCATTATTAATAATTTGTATATATTGAAGTAGATTTCAGACAAAATCATAGCAAACTATAGAGAGAAAGGTCGTTCATTATGGCCGAGTTGCACTACGAGGACAGAAAAAAATCGTCGGTGAATCACTTGCTATGTACTTCCCCAGCACGAATGAATCAATATAATGGCTTCCGAATCCTCATACTAAATGTGTCGATACATTCATTATTTCGGCAGTTGTTGGGATTTTTATACGTGAAACGTCTTGTGCGTGCTGCAGAGGGTGTATGGGCACTAGGATACAGAAATGACAACCAAATACGGGTGTCGAACGCGGGGGCGCCATAGCCGAGCAACCGTCAAATTTCTGCCACAAATAACACAATTGGAAGCCTTATAACAACTGAAAAGCACTGTTTTGAGGTTCGATGGGTTAAACTCACTACGGCAGAGATCTCTCAAATGCGACCACTCCCGCTCCGATTGACAAACGTACTGCCGAACTATGCCTCTACGCGCGCGCGATGCTAAATTTAGCTCCGATTAAGTCATGCATGACTCGACACATGCCTGTACACAACGATACCAAAGTAAGGCAAGCGGTTAGTACGGTTGCAAAGATATAAGCGATATTAGCGTTACATGTTTTCGTTACATGCGGTTTTAGCAAGTGCCCCCCTACTGACCGAAATGAAAGAAGTTTCACGTCAAAATTGCAAAAGAAGAGCGTGTACTTCAGCACGAATTAATCAACTAAGTCTTCACCTTCCAAAATCATGTGACAATTTTTTTTAATTTGTGGAATTTAGGGATCTGAAAACTTCATATAGCTGGAAAAGTTAAAAAAATAAATAAAATGAAAATGAAAATGATTACAATCCAGGAGTGAAATGAAGGTATGGAGTATTGGCGATTGGAGGAAAGGGTACTAGTTCTGATATAAGCTAGCTGGCCACTGTAGGAGCAGAGACCTGTGGCTTGTCCCACTAAGCTGTGAATAATGAAAATCTCGGTTCGGGTTCCTGCCTCACAAAGCCTGATTTATTCCTGCCTCAGGACACCAGTCTTCCTATTATTTATCACTTCTCTCCCCTTCATTCAATACTCAGCTTCCGTTATCTCTATTATTATATCTAATACACAATTCGGTTAACCGAACTAAATGGGGTCACCTCTAATAACGTAAATTCCGGATAAATGATGATTTTCATTTTTACTTCTCCAGCTATTCGAAGTATAGGGAAAGTTATTTAATCGGTCGAAAATTTCATGCGGAGTTTCCACCGAAATTTTATGTTATAGATTCCAAATATGAAAAAAAAAAAAAAAAAATGTGTGTGTGTCTGTGAACACGATAACTCCCGATAGAATGTATGTATCGACACGAAATTTTATATGTAAATCCAGAACTTTCTAACGACGACACCTATTGTTTTTCGGCCAAATCGGCCAATTTGGAGAGGGAGCAAAAAATTAATTGATTAATTCGTTCTGGGGAAGTACATTGCCCATGATTCACCGACAACTTTTTATTTACTTTCTGGACTGGCTAAAACGATACACTTATGTTAAGTTCGCTGCTTTCTGGAAGGACTTGGCTGGGCTAAAAATATCCACTATCCATTAAAAATAAAATATATATATTTAAAACTCAAAACCATCGATTTGACTGAAAATCAATGGGTGTCATCCTCATGGGGTTCTGGATACACATATAAAATTTCATGTCGATGTATTTATTCTATTAGGAGTTATCGTGTTCACAGACAGACATATTTTTTTTTTTCATTTTCGAAAAACATCGAATTTATGACCTATTACATAACTTCCTCTATACTTTGTATAGCTGGGGAAGTAGAAACAATGTGATTTACCTGAGATACTTGTAAATAAAACAGCTGTTTACTCAGAAATGTCATTTATTTCTACAAATTGCCAACAATGGTCTATGTTAATAGAAATAAGTTACACTGACCAGTGACATCATCTACATATAAATGGAAAGACTGGAAACAATATTTAATGAAACCAGTGAAAAGCAATTTACGTATATTTTAATCTGTTCTGCAGAAAGAGCCATATGTTTCTTTGCTTAGAAATGAACAGAATTGCGCTCCGAAATGACTTTCGTTATTAAATGTCAAATTCACTAATCAAATTCAAAAATAATAATTTTGTTTACATATATTTTACAAAGTGAAATTGGAAGCTAAGATTGAATTCAGTTTTGAGTAAAATGTAATTACTACGTCAGTTAGTATTTATTACCAAGTTTTCACTATTTTACAGTATATATTGCACAGCATATATTGTATACTTAATATAGCGTATATTGTGTACATATATATACAATTACTCGTATGTATATATATAGTACAGCATAAATGCTGTATATTATATTAACTTAGTGGAGTTAACAGGGATGAGAGTTTGAAGTGAGTTTGGTAGTTCAGACATTTCCCATTTTTTGTATATCAGTCCGTTACTAATCGTTTGAGTGGTCAAACACTGCCGTCCTCCGACTATTCCACGCCGAGGCTACATGTACTTCAAATGTCATCATCCTTTTTCGTCACCCCAGTTCTGCCGGCACGGCGCTCCATACTATGAGCGAGAAAGACATATCCTACGTCAAAAGACATTATGAATGCTTCAACAAAATAAGTGTACAACTTGCGTAGATAATCCGTCAAATCCATAGACAATTATTTGTCCTTGCTGCAGTGTGCTATCCCATACTTTTGCATTTTCTCTGTAGGAATGTCGGGGGAGCACTTTTGTTTACAACTGAACAAATATTTCACTAACTGAAGTTAGGAGAGGAATCCTTGAGAGCCACAGGAAAAGGAAAAGAGAACTGAAGAATTCTGTGAATTGTTTTGATGGAACTCAACTTGGGAATTGAAAAGATGAATACTTAGTTTACAGAGGGTCGAGAATTTAAATTATGTACATACTTAGTAAGGATGCCAGATTTGTTCTTGTTTGTAACTAGTTAGTTACAATTAGTGCTCTCATATTCATGTGTAAACATCGTGAATATGTGTGTATGTTTACTGGAAATGAAGGAACCAATAAAATTTAGGTACCACGCTACCCCTCTGAGCTACCCCTACATATATTTTTCTTAATTCATTTTTTTGGTCATATTAATGCAATCGGCTTATGACAAACACTTAATAATGATATATATATATATACTATTATATATAATATATATATATATATATATATATATATATATATATATATATATATATATATATATATATATATATATAATAGTTATTAACAAATATAGGGGCGCCGGTAGCTCAGAGGTAGCTTACTAGCTGAAAGTGAAGAAACCTTGAGTACACGTTCGTTCCAATGGGCTGAAGCCCGGGCATGAGTCATAGATAACTGGAGTCCGAAATTATTTTGGGTGAGGAGGTGGGAGATAAGATGTTTACACATGTAAAAAAAATTTCCAAACTTCTATTTAGCTTTTTTTTTTAATCCGAAGTCCTGTAAACCGGGAATTGGATAACTGAGGTTCTACTTTACTTAGTTTATCCACTATAAAATATTATGAATAATATTTATGCGCAGTAATTAATATTATGAGAGAAAAACAATTTTTTCTTAAATTTTATTTTATGTTTATCGGTTCAAAAGTTGTGCCATAGATAAAAAAATATTTAACCTCAAAGTTGTATAGTCTAATGCTCGGGCTTTAATAACAGATCATATCGTCTACTACCAGAGCGTTCTTTCGACACTATGGTGGACATGACCCCGACTCTACTGTGGGAGTCATAAATTTTGCCTACCCTAAATTTTTATTTACCTAGGACAGGGGGGGGTCTTTAACGAGTACCTGACATCGTACAGGCTCGGGGCCCATCCGAAGGACGGTATGTTAAAGTTTATTTTACCTCCCAGATGAAATAAACCAAGGGCCTCGGCCGGGTTTCGAACCCACGATCTTGAGCTCAGAAGGTAAGCACGCATACCACTGAACTACCGGCGCCTCTAGGCCGTATTCGTGAAATGTGGGCCATCTCGCCTGTAAAATGAAAGCGTGTTCTAACTTCCTTTCAGTACTCCACGTCCGAAGCACGTTCTAAATCGAAAAATATGCTTTTAGCTCGGGTAATAAAAGCGTCTTATAACTCAAGCCCAGCTTCCATTTCTGCTGACCTCTTAAAGGATCTTTTCTGAAACCAGCTTTACCTGGGGTTAACCATTTTTCCTGAGGGTAAACCATTAAGTTAGTAAGCACATGTTATGATCAATATAATTTATTTTTTATTTATTGATGTGCAAAATACTTTTCTCGCACCTCCTCTCCCCAGAGAAAGTTTCGAACTCTAGTTAGTAATCTCATGTTACTGTGACAGAAATACATTATTTGTAGCAAGCGCACCCGAGTGCACTGGATTCAATTTTTTTACTCTCAAAAAACGTTCCCATCGTGAGGGAACTCAAGAATATTGTAGTGGAAACGTAGTAAAACATGGATTTTATTCCAGTGTTTTGCTCACAAAAAAAGTTCTCTTTGTGGGATGTGCAGTATATTCTAGTTGGGACGTTGATAAACTGTTATTCTCTATCATATTTATAGTGTTGCTGTTAGAATTGAGTCGATAAATTCTCATATTTCTTGATACATTGGCCTTCTCAGGGGATAAATTAATCTGTGCTCTGTGAGAATTCATATATATATTTTTTTTGAAATTCATCTGACTTGAAATACGTGGTACCTACATTACATATGAGAGTCACATCGCCAGGGACAAGCTCCGGACACCCCCGTTCTCAAAATGACCAAGGTTTACTATCATTTTCTGGATAAAATAGTATTTTCTCCTCTGCTATTTTCTGATTTTGCCCACTGGCGTCTAGAAAGTTAGTTTCAGAAATCATACTTTTCCTGAGATAGGGTCGTCATAACTAAAATATATATATATATATATATATATATATATATATGATGTAGCCATTTCAAGACTTTCTTATACCAACCATATTTACAGATCACTCTCTCTTCCCCTCCTCAAAATCTTGTCATACTGGCATTACTGGGTATAAGAATGTAATGAGTTGGCGTCTGGTATTTCTTTGTTTCATTGTACAGCATAATTCTGACTTTCTTATACCCTGTTTGTCAGTATGAAATGATTTTGAAAAGGGGGAGTGGGAGAGATCAGTAAGCGTGGTTGGTATAAGAAATTCCTGTAGTGGTCACATCAAATATATTTTATTTTTCTCTCTATTTTTATTATTTTTCATAAAAACTACTAAAAAATGTATTTTATAATTCGTTGTTACGCGAGAAAATATCGTTTTGAAAAACTTACCTGGTACTTTTAGACCTAAAAGTACCAGGTAAGTTTTTCAAAACGATATTTTATTACGTTTTTTTCATGTATCTCGAAAACCGGACGCCCTGTGAAAAATCGTAATTCATATTAAATGTGTCATTTTATATAAATGAGACTTTCAGTTTTCTCTGCAACTTTCACTTGAAATTTTGGATTAGGTCATAAAGATAAGCGGTATCTTATAAAAGTACTTAGACTCCGAAGTGTCTCAATTTTCGTCCGATTTCGACCAAAATCTAATCAATCTAAGTAAGCAAATATGATTTCTTCATTCCAAATTTCAAATTCATAGCTACAATATTTTCTGCGTTAAAGTTCTCACAACTATCCATCACATACATGCAAAGACATCATCGCGAAAATAGTAAAAACATATTCAGGGGACCTTGAAAAGTGAAAATTCTTTGGAAACTCGATCTCGGATTTTCACACGATTACAATTTTTTCTTATACTATATTATATTAGAAAAGTAAAAATATTAGGACGTGGCAGAAGGAAAGATTTTAACGCTTCTTTGAATTGCTTTGTTATTTGAATGCTTGAGGTAAAGCCCAAATTGGTGATTAAGGTATCACCACATCATTTATATGTGGAGAAGGAAAGGTTCCTAGAGCAGAATGTTGGATCCCATGATTTTGGAGAGGCCGTTAAGGAGGCTAATTGGCCTATTTGTGGCCTGGATGTGCGTTCGGCTTACTAGACTTCACGGGGGGACATTAGCGCACAGGACATTTACAGACATGTCATTAACCCGAGACGTTAGTGGACACCGGCCTCATGTGACCTGACGCTCTATGAAATTAGTCTAAACATTTTTTGAAAGTGGGGAAGTGGTGTTTTTGACGCGAGAATAAATAGGGCCCGCTGGATACGAAATTAATCTGATTACAGATTTTATGAATTATTATCAATGCTTTCGAAAATCCATATTTCCCTACAGTCAACAAATTTGACTAAATTCACAATTTCTTTTTCGATCAATATCGGTTCTACCGAGTAAACGGCATTTGAAAATTGATTCCGACCTGATGAAATATTCAATTTCGGAAAGTATGTTTCTTAAATCGGTTTGCTAACCCATTAACCGTTTTTCGTCATGATATTGGTTCAGCCATGTTGGTCCCGTTACTTCTCAACCCAGTTATTTAATTTGATGTCCGCTAGCGTTCATGTCTCCAGAATTTACCCACCTTTTACCTTTTTTAATTTAATTTTTTTTAAAAATATTCACTCTGTTTTTTCAGACTTGTTTTATCCATAAAAAATAAAATTAATTAATTGAATAGCATAATTTCTTTTTAAAGTTACATTAATATTTAAAAAATTAGTTATTATGACTCGAAGAGGCGGACCGACTGGCCAAGGAAGGTTCAAGTATACCTTTCATGGGGCCAGAACCGGTGCTGGGAGTATTTCGGGAAACATACCGAACCCGAATCAAAGAATGGACTAAGGACCTTTTGGAGCGTACTTGGAGAGAAAAGACCACATGCAGGCAGTCGAAGATGTTTCTGGGAGGGGAGTCCAGGGTTCTGAAAGACGGGATCCTGAACCTCAAAAGGAACGAGCTCAGGCAACTGACAGGAGTTCTCACAGGACATGGTCCGTTCAATAGACACCTACACACTGTGGGAGTCAAGGACAGTCCTACCTGCGATAGATGTGGGGAAGAAAACGAAACGGCGGCACACTTCCTGGGCATCTGCTCCGGATATGCGCGAAAGAGATTCCACATCTTTGGTAGAGATGCAATCGCAGAGGAAGATTTTGAAAGATTGGACTATGAGAGCATTCTTAGGTTCATTAAGGAAACTGGGAGACTGAGCACTCCATGAAGGGCTTGGTTCAGGTAGTGTAAGTATAGTATAAATATAGGCATATAGTTAATATAATAAGGGGGAAGCTAAGCGCTTCCAGGGAAGGGATAAAAGCACTGAATGCTTAGGTACCTAGGTGTAATACACCAGCCCACCATATATATATATATTATTATTATGACTCATGCCCGGGCTTTAAGTACGAAGTCACATCGCCTACTACCAGAGCGCTCTTTCGTCACTCTGGTGGACATGAGCCCGACTCCTGAGTCCTAAATTTGGCCTGCCCTAAATTTTTATTCACCTAGGTAGAATGAGGGGGTCTTTAACGAGTACCTGACATCGTACAGGCTCGGGACCATCGCTTAACGTCCTATCCGAAGGACGGCGTGCTTAAGTTTATTTTACCTCCCAGATGAAATAAACTAAGGGCCTCGTCCGGGTTTCGATCCCGCATTCTTGAGCTCAGTAAGCAAGCACGCAATTTCAATAGATTTGTGACTTTTGTATCAGAATATATAAAATATCCATCCTCTATCGGTTTCTTTTGTGAAAGAAGTACAGCTTATCCGGTTTTGTGAAATGGGTGTTCACATGTACTAGTACAAATCACATATATACCAAGAGAACCTGTTAGTTATTATATAGCTTTAGCTATATCGCCTACTACCGGATGGCTCTTTCATTCCTCTGCTGTCGGACTCAAAACACTATTATGGGAGTCTTAAATTTTGTCTACAGAGGTATAGTTACAGAGGGTAAGGGGTATTTAATGAGAACCTGACATCGTACAGGTTCGTCACAATCACCTAACGTTTAACTGTACTGCTTCAGATGGGATAAATCTCTTGTAGGAAAATTAAGTTAAAAATTGAAAACTAAGTGGCGAGTAAATTTTGGAAAAGAACTGAGTTGTCCCGCGTACTGATAAATTCCCATTAGTACATTTTATATTTGTCTCAGTAAAATTCAAAATTTTTAACTAAACATCTGTTCTTTTTTGTAATTTTTTTTAGTTTGATTCAACTATTACTTTTTCCATTTATGAATTTCTTTTGTCTTTGTAATAATATTTTGTAGAAGATTTTTATATGTATTTTTTTTATTATTCCTTCGTGTTATAAATAGTTCATTCTGTGGCCGATTTTGTATGCTGTACATTTTTTTAAAAATATTTGACAGCTGTTCTATTCTATTCCAAAATCTCCCTTCAACTATTTCACTCAAGCAAAAGATGCCGTTACATACACATTTAAAAAAAATTTAAATTAATGTAATTTAACAAAATAATTTTGGTCACACGATGGTTTGTCTTGCCTGTGTCTTCATGTTCCTAATGACGGTGGCAAGTAGTCTTCTTGTGATCGCATTGCCCATCCTGAGTTGGGCCAAGATAGCACCTTCAATGGAAGAAGAGGAAGAACCACGGTCCGTTACCAGACGGCCGGGCCGTGGCCGACCATCGCGAGGCAGGGACTAAGTACTAGTTAGTAATCAACATGACCAATACTAGTAATCAACATGACCAATACTAGTAATCAACAACATGACCAATACTAGTAATCACCACGTGTGTCCATGTTCATCAATAATTGTAATCAACATGAGTGTCCATGAACCAATATTATGAATCAACATTGTTTCAATGCTTCGTATTGCATGCGCTCAGATATTTTAACAATCTGCATACTTCAGTGTAACAATGACAATGCAATAAAAATTACATGATTTATAATGTGCTCATTTTATTTTATGACAAGAATCAGTTTCAACATAACGTGAGTTATTTGATTATTTTATTTTGTATATTATTATAAGAAAGTGTTGTAATCTTGTGAAAATTCGAGATCAAGTTATCACATGACATGGTCCCCTGAACACTGTTGGGACTATTTTTGCAATGATGTTTCTGTGTTTGTGTGTTTATGTGATTGGAACTTGTGAACACGATTGTAGCAATGAACTTGACAATTTGAAATAATGTCACAAGCGCGAACATCAGATCTGATTGGATTTTGGTCGAATCAAACAAAAGTTAAGATACAACCGCTTATATTTATAATCTAATCAAAATATTTCAAATTTGTTGAATCTTCAAAAGTTGTAGAGAATTTGTAAGAGACACATTTCATATATATTACATTTTTTCAAATTTTGCCCGTTTTGTTGAGATACATACCGAAATATGTTCTGAAATGTCGTTTTGATACTCATTTTTTTTTAACGTTTCTTTGATTTACGCCTTATTAATTTTCGAATCGCTTGTGACCAATACGAACAAAGGTATAGCGCCTCAAAAATGCACTATATGTATATATAGTGCATTTTTATTGATATATATATCAAGAACGAGGGTTCGTAACACGACCGTGGCCCTTAGTTTATTTTATCTGGGAGGTAAAATAAACTTAAGCACGCCGTCCTTCGGATGGGTCGTTAAGCGATGGTCCCCAGCCTGTACGATGTCAGGTACTCGTTAAAGATCCCTACCCTAAGTGAATAACAATTTAGGGTAGGCAAAATTTAGGACTCCCATATTAGAGTCGGGCTAATGTCCTCCAAAGTCACGAAAGAGCGCTCTGGTGGTAGGCGATATGACCTCGTAGTTAAAGCCCGGGCATGAGTCATAAAACCTAACCTAACCTATACAAAAATATATATATATATATTTGTGATGTGGCCATAACATGACTTTTTTTACACCAACCACTTTTGATCAGACCAAGAAACATTGGACGCCCGGTAAGCCTTGCAAAATCTTGTCCATAAATCACTGCCAAATGGAAGGTGCAACTTTGACCCCAAACTTTTATGCAGATAAGCGTTGCCACCGTCGACCATGCAGAAGTACTTGCCTTCGTTCATCTGGTTGAAAATGTCCTCAATGCGTCATATTGGGTGCTTCTCATCTTTCATCCACTTATTTATAGTAGTTTTGAAGTCAGCACAAATCCGTTCAGCAGGCAAATATATATATATATTTTTTTCAATGTTCATTTCAAAATGAATTGCAATTTATGAAGGAGGATGTTTATTAATAATAAATTAAAATTAATAGTGACACAGAAGTGCTGTATATAATGATCGTAAACCTGAAACTGCTTTAGACAGGATGACATAATGGCGGAACTTGTGAAGTTGATAAGTTTTATGTATGAAACTGAGAAAGTGCAACTGAGCTGCATAATAAAAATTTTATAATGCATCAGCCAAGAAATATTATGACTGTTTTTATATTTCTTTCGTGAGATTTTAATCTGGGTCGGGCAGAATAACCCGGATATATTATATATAAGAATATAACTCATAGTAAAACTTCTTTTTTTTTTCCTACAAAAAAAAAAAGGGTTTTTGACGATATGTTTTCACGTGCAGACCGAGATTATATGGGACTGCTCATTCTGAGTAGCCCAAAAAACTGTAGATTTCCTAACATAATTTTTATTTGCTTTTGTCATGGTTAGCCTATCGAGCAAAATTTCATGTCGATACATTCGTTAAATCGGCAGGTATTGAGTTGAGTCTTCCCTTCAGTTGATTCCGCGAAAAACTAAGAGGTTTGGTCCTTTTGGTTTTTGAATTTACATTTGAAATTTTGTGTCGATACATTCATTACATCGGCAGTTTTTGTTCCACCTAATTCTTCCTTTTTGATGTTCTCATGGATTTCGTTGAAAATTGATATGTGTCGTCTTTATGGGGTTTTGAATCTACTTAAGGAATTGTGTGCCAATACATTCATCATATCGGCAGTTATTAGAGATTTTGTCTTATGCCCCGACTGAAAATCAATAGGTGTCGTCGTTCTGGGGTAATGGACATGCAAAATTTCGTGTCGATGCTTTCATTTTATTGGGAGTTATCGTGTTCACAGACACACACTCTTACACACACAGAGCCAGGATTTTGTTTTCGAAAAACATGAAATTCCCGTGAAAACTCTGTATGAATAATATTTGCAATAAGTGAATTTGGTAAAAGAGTGAGAAATCACCCAATGGTGACACTCCCTAGGCACTTAGCTGTACTCATTTCTTACTGTCACTGTTGCTACTTAGGAGGTATTTAGGCCATTGGCGCTTAAGACGTCGTTGGGGAAGTGTGCCAAAATAAACGTGCCCAGACTAGACGAACTCAGGGAGGAAAATAACTTTTTGTGCCAGGATTTAGCTACTTCGACGAGGGGAATGCTGAGGTCAGTACGGGAGGGTCTTGTTGGAAACATAATAAGAAGCATATTGTATTAGTGAAAATTCAACGTTGATTACATAACTTCCCCTATACTTAGCTGAGGAAGTAAAACACCTCGTCGGATCACTGTCAAATTTGGGTGCGGATAACAGTTTGCTAAAAGTGGTTGTTGTTGCTTAGAAACCAAATACAAACCAATGGGATCTTTGATGTTCAATTGATATTCCAGTGGGCCTCTGTAATTTCCCTGGGTGTCAGTTGGATAGAATTAATGATCTCTCGCCAACCGCGAGCGGAATTATCACACAAGGCAATAACACAACTAATGGACTATAATCTAACGCAAGTGGGAAAGGTCAATGTTCAGTACACTTAAGTAAATAAATGCTTTATTTTTGTTTATAGTGTTCGTGGATTTCTCAGTTGGCAAAACTTGAGGAAACCACTGAATAGTCATCAAGCATACACCCCTGAACATGATTTGAGGAGTTCTTAAAAAGTTTATGTATGAGGGCGCCGGTAGCTCAGTGGTATGCGTGCTTGACTTTTGAGCTCAAGAACGTGGGATCGTAACCCGACCGAGGCCCTTAGTTTATTTTATCTGGGAGGTAAAATAAACTTAAGCACGCCGTCCTTCGGATTGTAGGTTAAGCGATGGTCCAGAGCCTGTACGATGTCAGGTACTCGTTAAAGACCCCTGCCCTAGGTGAATAAAAATTTAAGGTAGGCAAAATTTAGGACTCCCATAGTAGAGGTAGTAGGCGATATGTTCTCGTAGTTTTAAGTCCGGATATGAGTCAAAATTAACTCTGAAATTGAATTTCTTGTACTCAGTAATGTCAGTTAGTTAGATCGTAAGAGAATATAAGCAGTATATTGTAAAATGTCGACATGCAACTTTTTTTTTTGTTTAATTGAGGTCAAAATCTTATCAGATCCAAATTAACATTTCTGAAATCTTCATCTCTCCTTTGTTTATTTAATTTTCAATTTGACTTCCGAAAATTTCGTCGAAAGCTCGACCTCGGATTTTTGGTCGATTACAACGATTTTGTACCTATACTAAAAGTATGAGAAAGTAAAAAGTAAAAAAAAAAAAATTATAATTAAAATAAATCAACTTTACCTTTTTATTGTACCTTTTACGTAATGTCCTAAATGAGAAAAAAAGGTATTGAAAAATGGAAAGTGGGAAGGGCACTTAGAGTGAATAATAAAAGAGGCGGAGAGGGATCGAGGAGAGGGTGTCTTTCTTGAAAACCGGAGGAACTGCGAAAAATCGTATTTCATATGAAATGTGACAACTTTTACATGAAGTGATCCAACCAGAGACAGCCATAATAAAAATGGTTAACTTGTTCAAAGAGACAATGAAACGTGAAATTTCGTTGAAAACTTGATCTCGGATTTTCGTACGATTACAATACTTTCTTATAATAAAAGTGTAAGAAAATATAACCTAAAAAAAAAAAAAGTATATTTAAAAAAAAAACCAAGTATACTTGATGTCCTAAATGAGGAAAACAGAAAAAAAAGTATTGAAAAATTTAGCATACAAATGAAAACTGGGGAAAGGCACTTAGATAGAGTGAATAATAAAAGAGGGGGGTTGTTGGTGAGGGGGGAGGGGGGGGGGGGGGGGTTGAGGTGAGGGTGTCTTTCTTAGTTTGTCCGTGTCTGGTGTCTAATTATTTAAAGGGGTCTCCTCTGGAATCTTAATGTACTACCGTCAGTCAGTTCGTCTATCTAATTCTGTCAAGATGTCTTCTCGTCATTCATTTCAAAAAAAAAAAGGTGGTCAATTATACTGTAACAATTATCTCATTACTATCTTTACCTTAACAGAACTTAACAGCGTTAGTTTCCGGTAATTAAATTGTAAACATTACTTTAAATGATTTCATACGGAAATTTATTTTACATTCTTTGCGGTGCCATAATTGTAGTCGTATTGGTCCTATCTCAAATCTGAGGTTACATTACCGATTGGAAACTTAGTGAAGAACACTTTTGGTAGGAAACAATTTTGCGATAGGACTAACTTTTTTTGCGTAAATGAAGCAAACGTCTAAAAAAAATTTATTTATTTTAAAACATTTCAGAACGGTTTTTGGCATATATCTCACAAATCTACCAGCGAAAAATCGTATTCTATACAAAATATCCCTATACATTTTCTCTACAACTTTTATTCTAAAAGATTTTTAATTTGGTCGAAAATATAAACGGTATTTTGTAAAGTGTACTTTGGCTTTGATGTAAAGTGGTCTCAATTTTCTTTCTATCGGCCAAAATCTGATCGGATCTTATGTGACATTTTGAATCGAATCTTATGATACACAAAACACTACAAAATATATTTTCATTTTAATTTCCTTAAGTTAAACGATGGTTTCGAGCTCATACGAAGTCAGCGTATGTGAATTAAAGGCTGTGTAGGCCAAATTTAGGACTCCCACTGTAGAGTCGGGCTCATGCCCACCAGAAGAACATTCTGGTAGTTGGCGATATGAAAATAACTTTTAATTTCAAAATCCTAAGTATAATATGTGGGGCTGATTTGAGTTAACCCAGTTTGGTTTTGAATCCGGCTACGAGTAGCACTAAGCTAACCCAAATCCTTGCCTGAGTGAGTGTATGAATAGTCCGGTCAAGCGGTGCGGGGATGGAAGGGCGGCTCTTCTCACTAATCCTAATTTATTAACCCTAAGATAGAGGCTATTATCCTTCGGGCTCCATTAATCATCATCCCTGTCACCTCTTTACAGGATCCGTTTGTACTCCTAACCAACACCAACACCGAACACAACCCCCTCTAACTTTACATACTCCAATAGGTCACCTTCTTATGTCTAAGAAGAGTTAGAACTATCTGCGAAAATGTAAAAACTATGGCGATTTCGTCAAAAATTGACAAGAAAGATAAAACGAATTTCACTGAACCTACTATTGGTAATATGCTTCTCCTAAAGAAAAAAAAAAAATGTCGTCCTGCTATGTGTTTCCCCAGAACGAATTAATCAATTACGTTTTCGCTTTCCCTTCAAAGACAACCGACTAGTTGGACTGAAACTCATCTTCATGACATCGGCAGCCTCCTCCTCTGGTCTCCCATTCTCTTCGACCGATTTCGCGGAAAGTTAATAGGTGCCCTCCGTATGGGGTTTTGAATATGGGAGGTAATAAAACATTGAGCATGCTGACCTTCGGAGGGGACGTTAAATGGCGATCCTAGATAGACTAATAGGGACATCCACTGTAGAGTCGGTATGACCTCGTAGTTAAAGCCCGGGCATGAGTCACATGGTCGACTATTTACGTTTCAGATATTTTGAATCTCAATTTTATTTTTGCAGCTAAATGAGTTAATAGTGGAACTTGTGTAATCATAATTTTTCGACGGAACTACACGTCTTTATTTGCCCTAATTTCAAATTCCAGTCTGTCTATGTGTCTGTGCTGGAATGAAATGTGCCCGATAAAATGTATCGACACAAAATTTTATAGGTTTATCCATCACTCTAAAAGGACATCTATTGATTCGGGGTGGGTCTTAACACAAAAACCCCCATAACTACCCACGTAATGAATGTATCGCCACAAAATTTTATATGTGAATCCAAAATCCAATAGGGACGATACCTATCAATTTTCAACCAAAGGGAAGTGAGGGATTAGAGAAGGGCTAAAAGGGAGAGGGAAAACTTAGTTTTGACGTTTTTTTTATTTATTGTAAGCTTTTTTTGCTGCTTCTTATGCAGAAATGTGAAAAGCGTCTTATCCAGCCATCAGCCTCACAACTTTCTACAACTTTTAAAAATCTCAAACTTCTTAAATACTACCTCAATCTGAATCCATTTATTTTTAACCCCTGTGAAAATTAAGAGCAATATAGGGGGGCTTAACTTCGTCTAGAACAATGACAGTCGAACTTTCAATAGATGCTTTTAGTGAGGAAAAAAAAAAAAAAAAAATATCAGAAACCTGAAATCTGGGTCAAATGGTCTGAAGTTGTATTGTTCTCGGTACAGAATTGTTAGCTTTCTATACTATAATATAAATGAGTATTGTAGTCAAAAAATCTGAGGCAGAGATTTTAACGGAAACACAATTTAGGAATTACTTGACTAGGATTTATACTATCCTGTATGTTTGTAGCCCAGAATGTTTATACAAGAATGCCAATTGTATATGTGATAGTAAGATGTGGGACGAGATTTATCAAAGAAATAAAAGACTTTGTCTTTCCGTCTGTTTTATTTTCGACCAGAAAAGCTTTTCAAACTGCGTCATCATCAGTGGCACATCTCTCAACTACGTTTTCACTTTCTCTTCAAAGCCTATCGACCGTTTGAGCTAAAAGTCAATTGGCTTCTGAATCATCATACTAATTTTTGTGTCGATACATTCCTTCCTTATATGCCATACGTACGAAGTTTTGAATTTCAATATTAAATTTCATGTCGATACATTCATTACATTGACATTTATTGGGATTTTTAAGTTGATCCTCCCTCCCCTTTGGTTGATTATAGAGCTTTGAATTTACATATGCAATTTCGTGTTAATATACTCATTACAACGATAGTTATTAGAGTTTTTGTGTAGAATTTTTGGAATCAGAAGGTCGGAAAAATGAAATTTCCTTGATAACTCCTCATTGAATTTCTGACCGATTACTACATAACTTTCCTTATACTTTGTGAAGCTGTGGAAGTATTAAAATGAAACTTGCTTATTACCCGGTGTTATGGTGCGGTGTCTCTCTGCATTAACAAGTTAATGTGAAATATTTCTTTCAGAACTTCTGATAAAAATGAAGTCATTAATTGAGGTGTAAGACGATATTATATTTTATTATTATTGTTATTTTATTTGATATTATTATACAATTATTTATATTTCCAAAAAGTATTGATATGGTTGGCATCAATATATGCACCAATAGGCTTTATGTCTCTCTTTGTAAAAAGAGTGTGCAAAAGAGTCTTTGATATCAGTGAATTTTTTCAGATGCTTTCTTGAACGAGAGAAAAAAAATTCTGCATACACACTCATAGCCGCCATGCGGGAAAATCTATTTCCATTTTGATGGTAGGGGAACCAGACAGAATCAGGCCTTATCTCTGACACGATTTAACGACCCCAGACTTCCATTTCCTTGGGGGAACATGGGAATGATAATACATAATTAACATTTATTATGTTTATGTATTTATTTATGTATTTACTTCATTAGTTTGTGGCTTGAGTTGAGGAGTGTCAGTTGTAGGATTGTACTGCTGAGGTACGTGACCGAAGAAGAGTCCAAGCTATTTCTTGAGTAGATCCTTCTGTCAGGCCCGCTTGCGGTGTTGTGGTGGATTTGTGGGGAGAGTGTCAATGGATAGTTGTTGAATAAGTGGATTAGCGTGGTGATGGCGCATCGGTTAGTTATTGTAACTCATGCCCGGGCAACTTTGAGGTCATCCTATTACAACGTCCCATCCGAAGGAAGGCTAGCTGTTTAGCAGACCTGGGTGCCATACATATAAAGCTTTTTCAATGTCCAAAAATACGTCTGTCCAAACTATTTTCTTTTAAAGCTGGTGGCGATGTAATCGATCAAACGTCGGTATTAGTATAGTGTCTATAGTCTTTGTTGTTCAATTATAGAGAAAATAGTTGTTTACAAGGGCAACATTTTGAGGCTTATGGCTTGAGGCAGATGAGGCGATGGTTGGCCTAATACGAGGATACAAATGTTAATGTTGAATTACGTAACAATTCGAAATTCCTGCTCCTCCGTAGTCTGATGGGTGAATTGATATATTCTAGTACGTAGATAGACCGAATGAATGGAAAATACTATTGTGGGACCGAGGTCTTCTAACAATAATTATAAGGAAGCAAAGAAAATAAACAATAGCAACTCTTAGAAGTACAAAATATAGTTAAAAAATAAAATGGGGCTCCGGTAACTCAGAAGTAGCATGTTTGCCTTATGAACTCAAGATCGCGGGTTCGAAAACTGGCTAGGGCCCTTAGTTTTTCTCATCTTGAAGTTGAGCACGCCGTCCTTCGGATGGGTGTCTTGGAAAATTATGGACTCCCACAATAGAGTCATGGCGACGAAAAAGAGCTCTGGTAGTAGGCGATATGACCTTGTAGTTACAGTAACTAACTAAAAAGGATGAAAAACCAAATAGGCTTCTAGAATTTGTATGGATGCTCAGTATACAAATTTTAAGAGAGACTTTTATGTAAAGTGAAAACTCTTTTAATTCAGTGCCATCCAATATTCCTGTATCCGTTATTCAAATATTTCTTCAGCAGGGGGGTTTTCATATATCAGTGGTGCCCCCTAAATATGACCTCCGCATATTTCCTTAATTTTATTTTACATAATAATAATTCTAATAATTTTTCTTCAGCAGGGGGGTTTTCATATATCAGTGGAGCCCCCTAAATATGACCTCCGCATATTTCCTTAATTTTATTTTACATAATAATAATTCTAATAATTTTTCTTCAGCAGGGGGGTTTTCATATATCAGTGGAGCCTCCTAAATATGACCTCCGCATATTTCCTTAATTTTATTTTACATAATAATAATTCTAATAATTTTTTTTCCCGATAAACCATAACATGGTATATTAGATATATCATATAACTTTGTACACCAAAATAGGTTCTGAATTATATACATAAACCGATATTGTACCTTATAATAGAAACACATATTAGATGAATAATCTTTTTTTTAACCAAAAAAATTAATAAAAATAAAATTATTAAACGAAAGTGATTAAGATAGAAATTATAGACTATTGTTGAACATAATTAAAATTGTATTTGTATTTATTTATTTAAAGCCACAACTATGTAAAAAAATGCACAACCAGCGGCTGGGCTGACATGTAGGTACTATAAAAAAATAATAAAAATAAAATAAAATAATATGACATGAAAGGCTTGAAGAGGAAAAACACCCAGCGGTGAACCCTCATGACATCACCTCATACCAGGAGATCTCTATGCCAAACTCTCTTTAATCTTCTTGGGGGATTGTGGGGTAAATTTCCGGATTGGTGTGTAAGTAAATTTTGGTGTAGAAACGTTGGTATAAATGTTTAATGGTTGTGTCTATGGGTGTGATGTTCAAATCGCGGTGTAAAGTCTTGTTGCTAACGTATGGTGGGCATTGCGTGATCAGTCTGAGAGTCTTGGATTGAAATACCTGTATTCTTTTGATGTTCGAAGTCTTGGCTGTACCATATATTTGTAAGCCATAGGTCCAGAGTGGTCGGTGAAGATAGGTATAACAATTTAGTTTTTGTCGAATAGATAATTTAGAACGCCTATTTAAAATACTGTACAATAGTCTAAGTCGCCGGTCTAGTGTGAGTCGTGTCGTCCGAGTATGAGGGTTCCAAGTCAGCCTTCTATCGAAGCATAAATTATAGCCTTTGTGTAAGAAAAGGTATATATTTTATTGAAACATTTTGCTCATATAAAAAAGGAAGTGCTAGTCGGGGCTCGCGCGTTGCGGGTTCCGCACTCTCAACATTTTTCCCGTAAATATTAGTGCTAGATATCAGCTGAAATTGTTCTATAAACAACTCTTTTTTTTTGTCACAATTTGTACATAAAAATTGCTTATAAATTATATGCATCAACGAAATATTCAACATATAGTTATGTAGTTATTATGACTCATGTCCGGGCTTTAACTACAAGTTCATATCGCCTATTACCTGAGCGCTTTTTCGTCCCTATTGTGGACATGAGTTCGACTCTACTGCGGGAGTCCTAAATTTTGCCTACCCTACATTTTTATTCACCTAGGGCAGAGGTCTTTAAGGAGTATCTGACATCGTACAGGCTCGAGACCATGCGAAGGATGACATGCTTAAGTTTATTATTATTCAAGCGACTTGAAGACATTTTGAGCTAAAAATATGTGTAGGAAGACAAAGAGGTAAAAAGAAAGACGATTCCTTTCAAAAAATAAATGGTTGGTTGCACCGTTGTATGTTCAATACCCAAGTACTCCTTCTGTGATGAAGTCAATACCATTTCTCCTGAGAAACAGCTGGAATTACAATGATTCAGGGTGACGAATAACCACATGATCTTGATACAGCTAAAGAACAGATTCTCAATATCGGGTATTCTCTCAACTGGGATAAAACCTTCACATCCAAATTCTGGGGTCGTTATTCTCGTAAGTCAGGTAATATATTTGATCAAAGTATATCGTACTCGACAGGAAGGAATAGGCAGTATAAGGCTAGTCGTCCACTGGGACCGGAAAGTTGCGAAAAGTAGCGAAATCAGTTCGTCAGAACTCGGCCGAAAATGCACGAACGATCCAAACATGTGACAAAGTGCGAAGTGCGACGTGATCCCATTCTGCTGGGATTTTACGGACGAACAAGTGCGAAAGAGCTTAAAAAAACAAACTCCGAATACATCCTCACATTGTACACCAAATAATTCTTCTGATGATTCCTCCGGGGGTCAGTACAACGCATCATCCTATTTTCACGAATTAGATCCTAGAGGAACCTTCTTTGTAAATCAATAAAAAATTACTTACATTTTTTATACTACGTTTGTCTAGTTATTCGTTTGTATCGTTATTATGTACCTTAGTTTAGTTTGAAAGTATAAAAAAATACAGTTTGTGTAAAAAAAAAGTACAGTGATTTTTTGCGATCTTAAGCTAATATTTTTACGTCAGCAATAAACTAAAATTCTATAATCGATCCTAGACCAAATTAAATAAATTCCTAATAAATAATTTCAAAGGGGGAGCACGAAATGAGATGGGGAAATTGGGTGCAGAAGCTGATGAATCTGTAGCCTTGGAGAATTTAAGAGACTAGTTTGATTGTGAATGACTTATTTCACTAAATTCTTTAAGGCCCGTCCCCACCTCCTAGAAGCAATACAATTAAATAATTAAAAAATCAATTAAAATATTTATGTCATAGACAACCTCTATTCGTAAACGAGATAAAGAAAAAAGTATTCAAAAAATATTGTCTATTTTTCAAAATATATGGGAGTACTTTCGGTATTTCAGTCAGCCACGACAAATACTAAATGAGACTTAAGTCGTGGCTGAAGGTATACCGAAAGTTCTTCCATATATTTTATGTATTTTGTGAAATAGACTATAAATAGACAATACCACCAAGAAATATATTTTAAACTCAACATTATAATTTTTAAAATTGCACTTTCTTAACTGAATATTACGATTTTTTCTAGCATTCACGTTTAATTGTTTGAGAATATTCACATTAGTGGTTTTGGCATGAAAGGGGCAATACATAAACACGTATATGTAATGTGTAAAGGAATTATGCTAAATTAAATTATTAATGTTTAAAAGGTATTTTGCTCAGTACACTTTTGTTATTGTACAATTAAAATATGGTTTGAACATATTAAATTCTTTGGTTTCCCAACCTGGTTTTCAGAGGATGTTTCCAACCTTTGAATGTTTTGTGAGATATTTATTAAAAAACCTTTTTTGCTTTCCATTTTTAAATTTAATTTATATTTTTTGTTTCTAGTGTTTATTTATTTTTCTAACACTTTTATTTTATAAATAAAAACAAAGAACTTGTTTAAATTTTATATTGTCTTATATTTATATTTCCACAAAAATATATATGTACAATAATCTAATAAAATGAAGAAAATATAATAATTGCATAAAAGATGTAAGGAATAATATTTAGGGTTCGAAACCCAGTCGAAGTCCTTAGGTTTTTTTTTATCTGGCAGGTAATAATCTTGAGCACACCGTCCTTCGGTATTTTAAACGATGGTCCCTAATGCGATGTCAGGTACTCATTAAAGACCGCCTATCCAAAGTAACTAAACCTAGGTAGGCAAAATTTAAGACGCCTATAGTGGAGCTAACGGGGAAGGGATAGAAGCATTGGATGCTTAGGTCCCTAGGTGTATACACGAGCCCTCCCAATATACCTCTCCATTAAGAAAAATTCTATTTTTTAAAACAATTTTGTTCTGTTTTTGCCATTCTTCTGCTAATCTTAGACTAATAGAAATAAAAGACGTTGTCTTCCCACTGTTTTATTTTACACCAGAACCGGTTTTCGACGCAACAGCGTCATCATCAGTGGTTCATCCCACAACATCTCGTCCCACAACATCTTACTATCACATATAATCTTAGACTGTTAAAACGACTTAACAAATACTAAATGAGACTTAAGACGTTGCTGAAGATGGTAGCAGTACCGAAGGTACTCCCATATTATATATATATTTTGTGAAATGGACAATATTTTTTTTAAAAACATAAGTTTTTCTATATTTTTATTGTTACACAATATCTCTGCAAAAAGTGTCAAGTATCACTTGAGGGCTAGTTCCATCCATGTCCTCTATCACATCCCTCCAGGTCTTCAGATTCTCTCCATTAACTGTGCTCCATTAACTGCCACAATTGCGTTCATTTGAATTCGGGAGTTCTCCAAAATCATCATTTTCGCTGTAAAACTCAATATAAAACGTTTGACTAATTACATAACTTCCCCTCTACTAAGGAATCAATCAAATGATGCACATGCACTTGGTCATCATAGTTGAAGTCAGTGAACAATATTTATTGCAATTGCCATATAAAAATGTGAAAAGGCTCATTTTCTGTTCAGAGAAGATAAAATATACTGCCTTCTCTATAGAGAAAATATATATGGTGTGAGCAGAGAGAAAAAAGGATAAACCTTTGCTTTCAATGGTCTGCAATATCTTATTGCTTTCGAGAGGGGCCCTGGTTTGAATCATATTTCTCTCAACGACCCATGGATTTTTGGAACAGAGTGGTACAAGAGTTGATTTTTTTTTTTTTTTCTTCTTGAAATTGGAACAAATTAAAATTTAGTGGGTGAAATATCTGAGAAGGGGAGATTTGAAGAAAGCTTGAATCGTGCGGAGAAGAGAAATACTATAATGAGGGAGTAAAAAAAGGGAGAAAAACTATAATATGGGAGTAAAAAAAATATATATATCTATGAAATTAATAAATATGAATAAATAAATGAAAAATTAATAAGAGAAAAATACATTCAGAATTTTTTTTTTTTTCATATTTGGAATCTGAAGATCGGAGAACTTGAAATTCCGTTGAAAACTCCGCATCGAATTTTTTACGTATTGCATATTTCGTATAACTGGGGAAGTAAATTAATAATTATATATAGGTATATATACATAATTATATATAACACAGTTAACCAATACAACATATATACACAGATAAGACAAAATA
The DNA here is from genome assembly GCA_963662175.1 of Aradus depressus. Lineage (NCBI taxonomy): Eukaryota > Metazoa > Arthropoda > Insecta > Hemiptera > Aradidae > Aradus > Aradus depressus. The sequence goes on from OY759215.1 coordinate 27,653,711, forward strand.
AACAATAAAGGCTTGCGAAGGCCCTATCCTGAGTGGGTGGTTCCCTTGGCAACAGCCTCATTGGACACTCCACTCTCAGTCTGATCCACTTAACTCAATGAGGGACACGATTCTCTATTTTTAGAGTTTCCTTGAAACTGGAAACCTCCAACTTACCAGACTCAGCTCCGGTTCTCTTTCTGTTTCTAGTTCAGTTTCGGTACGCACTTAATTTCCACTTTTTTTTTTTTCGAGTTATGACCTTATGCTGAGGCAACGTCACGCACTTAATTTCCTATTATAACATTTGATATTTAATTTAACATGTTGCAAAAAAAAAGTGTCCTCTCACAAATTTTATTTATATTATACATATATATTATTTGTTATATGCAAGCCAGCTTTCGAGGGTCTCATCATCAAGCAGTCTGCAAAAAATCCATTATTTTGTGAAAAAGTTATACAATTCTAATTACTACAATAAGTACATAATTAACATTAACATTAACATTATTGTACAATAAGTACATAAAAATGAATTTTTTTAATATACTTCCCTTTCTTTACTGTATTTATCTTAATACATTTATTTTCTTCTTGATTAAACTCTTAATTTTTTTTTATTATACTCACTTTTGTCTTGTTTCTTTTTCTCCATTGTCGCACTAGTATAATTTCTTTTCAGGTTAGGTTTTATGACTCCTGCCCGGGCTTTAACTACGAGGTCATATCGCCTACTACCAGAGCGCTCTTTCGTCACTCTGGTGGACATGAGCCCGACTCTACTGTGGGAGTCCTAAATTTTGCCTACCCTAAATTTTTATTCATCTAGGGTAGGGGTCTTTAACGAGTACCTGACATCGTACAGGCTCGGGACCATCGCTTAACGTCCCATCCGAAGGACGACGTGCTTAAGTTTATTTTACCTCCCAGATAAAATAAACTAAGGGCCTCAGTCGGGCTACGAACCCACGACCTTGAGCTCAGAAGGCAAGCACGCATACCACTGAGCTACCGACGCCCTCTAATTAATTTCTTTTTATATTTGAAAGGGCATATTGATGATATATATTTTCATTTGTCTTATTGATTATTGTATTTATTCTTATGGGACTTCGGTCCCAGAATAAGGTTTCTTATCATTTCTTTATTTATTTATTTTCATTACTTCTATTTCTGGTGATCTTTCACTTGCTTCTTGAAATTTGAAAATTCATCTTAAGACAGATCTTAAGCAGACTGTAATAATATGAGCTGGGAATTCGTCATAAGTGTGCCACAAAATATTTATGAATGTGAATTTCTTTATTAATTTTAATTTTATATGTTCGAAAATATAGAAATTTGGAGTACTCTAATGACTGAATAGCTTAATCTAATTCTTTGGAGTAATAAATACTAAAAACAAATTGAATGAAACTTTCGTGCACTAAACCCAACACACTGCAGTCCCGAATACTCCACATAATTTTTTCGGCTCCATCACACTCGTATAAAACCGAAATACAACACATTACACCTCAAAATATTTATATATTACCCACTACTTGTACATTCGTCAGACTGTGGATTTTTTTGAGGTTGTTGAGGGCGTGCTGTACTAGGGAATCTCCGAATCTGACGAAGAGACGAGGAACTAGCTTATCCTCTTCCCAGTCTGCAGATTAGCTGTATATGAGTGGAATTACCCTTTTATTTGTCAGATAAGCCCAGGACTGACAATATATATTGGGTTAGTGCAGGTAGGAGAGCTGCGACAGACAAGGTGGGACATGGTGTAGTCTGCCGACAATGGAGCTTCTGCTCCTCAACTCCCTTCTTATGTTCGACCTGGTCTTCATGTTCTTCCTCTTCTTGGTCGGTGTCTCCTGTGTCTTGTACTACGTGCCTCCTCGGCCTAGTCCCCCCATCCTGCCCCTTCAGACTCCGCCACCCCCTCCGCCGCCACCCCTTCGACATCACACACTGCACTTTGTTCTCTGCTGCCACAGGCCGGGCGCTCAGCCCCAGCTCGTCTGAAAGTAAGTATTACACCTATTATTATAATATTATAACTTTTAAATAAAGTGAAAATATCATTATGATGAGCCCAGCCATCATTAAATTACTATAGTAAATAAATATAGTACTAAGAAATATTTTAGCTTTAATATATAATAATCTATTTTTCTCCCATTTATTTTTTTGGTTTTTACAACCTAGCAACTATCTACATTTTGGGAAGAACTTCCTTCAGCAGCTAGTTACTGTGCTCATGCCCGGGCTTTAACTACAAAAGTCATATAGCCTACTACCAGAGCGCTCTTTCGTCACTCTGGGGGACATGAGCCTGACTTTTGTAGGAGTCCTAAATTTCCCTATCTATGTTTATTCATCTAGGGTAGGGGCCTTACCGAATATCTTACAGCTCGGGACCATCCCATAACGTCCCATCAGAAGTCACATGCTCGCAATCTCTAATTTATTTGCTGTATCTCTATGTAAACATTTTTCTGAGATATATATTACTAATCGAAATCTTTGACAGTCATTTAGTATAAAGTGTAATGAACTAATTAACAACATAAAGTAAGTTTTTACAAACAGATACGGCAAATAAATTTAAGTTACTGATTTATGGGAGTTTTTTCGCGAAACGTCTATCTATAAACACCAGGTGGACGCTGGTAGCTCAGACGTAGCATGCTAGCCTACTGATCTCAAGATCTTGGGATCCAAATACAGTAATGCTAACACAACCACTCTTTTTTAACCTTTTTAATGAAAAATTTCTAATAATAAAAAAATATTTTAAAATTAATTATACGGTTCAGCAAAAACATCCAACATCAAACGAATTCAGGCGTTTCAGTCAAAAACCCTCAGAATGATAACACAGTGCCCCCCCATACATAAACAACAGAACACTTCATAACGATCTTATGATACACACAGTACCCGCACAATACAAACTACTTACATACGGTTTTTTAGAAAACTTTACACACATACAAACCTAGAAATACGTACTTTATCTTCACATGGTTGAAGAGAAGATGGAACCGCGAGTTACTGCCACCTTAAATCCTATTCGTTCTTAATATTTTTTATTTTTTTTTTACAATATTTTCCTTTACTTTTATCATCTCTCTTACCTATCCATCAAAATTGTCTTTCAATTTCTTTTTATTTATATATATATATACTTTTTTTTTTAATTTTCTTATTTATTTATTTTATATATATATATTTTTTTTTTTGTCCTCATAATTAATATAAATTTTCGTCCCGAGGACCTACCACTGGGTAACCTTCCTCTCACATGCCATTCACGCCAACATATCAATACCTACTATCATAGATGCTGGTTGTTGCACCCTAGCAACAGTTGCATCTTTCTAAATAAAAGACAAAAAAAAAAAATTAATTAATTTTGAAACATACTTTGAAATATTCCCTAGAGAAATGTATTGTATCTTCTCTGGGGCGCTGTAACTTCGTTTGTATTGTTCTTATTTCAAATCCGAGGGCATTTTGATAGTTGGAAATTTAATAAGGAACATTTTTGGTAAGAAACAAGACCTTCGAAAAAAAAATGTTCCATGTAAAATGTGCCTTTTAGTATTATCTCTTCTTTATCATGTCATAAATATAAGCGAAATCTAGTAAAATGTACTTAGGCTCCGAGGTAAAAAGGTCTTATTTTTCGTTGGATCAAGTTCATTGCTACAATCGATTCTGAGTTAGACGCCAGGCAGACGTACATCAACGCGAAAATTGTCAAAACGTGTTCAGGGAACTTAGAAACGTGAAAATCCATTTAAAACTCTATCTCGGATTTTCGCTCGATTACGATAATATTTCCTTATACTATAGGTATAAGAGGATGAGAGATGGCTGAGTGGACAAGAGGATTGTCTAGAAACTCAGGTGTATTGAGCAAAGGGGTGGATCCTTGGTATCAATTAGGGGATGTTCTAATTAGGGTCACTCCTGGGGGATACGGCCAAGGCTCCAAGTTCCAGTTGTGGACTCGCTAGGGGATTGCAAATTGAGTCTCAGGAAAATTAAACTGTTAGTATTTAATTGTTACCTAAATGTATTAATATAGCCGTTCCTGTTTCCTTCGATATTATTCCGATCCCTATCATTCCTAGACCAGGATCGCGCAACCTTTTTTAGGTGTCGACCAGATATATTTCAAACGCCAATCGGGCTAAACTAGATTCTTGGAAATTTTGGGGTGATTTACAATAGGGACGGATTTTCAATATAAGCACGAATTAGAGGCGGCAAAATTTCAGATTTTTTTTTTATATTAAAATTTCAGTAATAAATAAATATTAGAGAATGAAACAGTATATTTATTATACTGTAATATATGTAATGTATTTTTTATTATTATAATTTTATTTTTAAAAAATTCTACCTAAATAAAAATATGTATTTCTCTTTCTTTAAGTGGGCGGCAGAATATTTTATGCCTCTGGACGCAACAGAGTGTGAGTTCATCCGTGCCCACCGTAGCATCATGTCCACCAGAGCGACGAAAGAACGAAATGTGGAGATCGTTTATTATTTCGAAGTACCATGTGCAGCATAAATCTATGTTTTTTTTTCTTTTTGTTTTCTATTAACCTATATTTTAATTTCTTGTTTTCTTCAGTTTTTATGGGGGATATATATGCTAGTGGGCTCTAGATATTTATAAGCAAACTAAATAAATAAACGACTTAATACCGGCTCCGATTATAGTATATTTTATTGAATTATATATACTTGAGTATAAACAGAGCGGGTAGTATAAAAAATACTCCAGGAAGTTATGAAACTGATCACGTATTTCAGGGTTCCGTTGGTGATGAGTCTCATCGATTGATTTGCAGTTAGAAGTTTATGAACGGTGCAAGTGGACTTCTGAATCCTCCTAATACATTCATCGGCAGTTATTAAGATTTTTGAGTTGTCTCCCTTCTCTGATCCCCCTTCTCTTCTGCGGATTTCGCGGAAAATTAATACGTGTCGCCCTTATGATTTTTTGAATTTATAAATGAAATTGTGTGTCGATACATTTATTCTATCGGGAGTTACAGTGTGCTCACCCACACATACAGACAGATAGAACTTTACTATTGGTAAAAGGAAGTAAAAGTAGTCGGTGAATCACCGTCAATGTACTTCCCCAGAACGAATTAATCAATTAACTTTCCGGTCCGCCTCCAAAACCATTAGACCGTTTGCGCTAATATTCAACAGTTGACTTGCACAGCGCTTCTAAATCTTCATACTATACATTGTGTTGATAAATTCATTACATCGGCAGTTATTAGGGTTTATGAGATGAGCCTACTTCCCTGAACCCCTTTTCCCTTATGCCGATATTGCTGAAATTTGACAGGTCCTCCGGTTATGTATCCATGGTTACTGGTTTTAAATTCAAATATGAAATTTAATCTCGATACATCGGGAGTTATTGGTGTTTTTGAGTTGGGCCTCCTCCCCTGAACCCGTCCTCCTCTTAGGCCGATTGGACTGAAATTCTATAGGTGTTGTCCTTGTGGAGTTTTGGTCACACACATAAAATTGTGTGTCGATACATTCATTCTATCGGGAGTTATCGTATTCATAGACAGACATTTTTTTTGGGGGGGGGGGGGGGGGGAATCTAGAGGTCAGAAAACATGAAATTCCTTTGAAAACTCCGCATCGAATTTTTGACTGATTACATAACTTCCCCTATACTTCGTATGGCTGGTAAAGTAAAAATATTGTTTTGATTTGACAAGGAACACCCTTCATGTAAATACTACTAGACTGTCTATCATCTTCTTGGTGATGAACCTGAAACAGGTCTAGTTTTGTGTTACGAGTTTGAGGATTTGTGGCTGAAGAGATTGCTGCAGGTAAGTGGTTGATCCCTTCTTCGATTAGCTCGGTGGTGTTGTGTTTGTTTTCTTCATGTTGTGCAAAGTTGAAGGTGTCATGTTTGTCTAGTCAGCTTTAACACGGACAAAACAAACAAACTTTTTATACACCCAACGATACTGTGGCCGGGGCATAACCTCATAGCATAATCACTATCCCAGAAAAAACTCCAACAAACATATACATTTAAAATTCAATTAAAAATGTTTATGTTAGAGGAAACCCTCCATTCGAAAATGGGTGTTTTTTCTCGTTTTGTACGAAAAGGATTAATGCCAATTTCATGGTCTAACTATATTTTAAAAGAGGAAAAAAAGCGCTATGCTTATGATCTATTCAAGAATCTCTTCAAATAAACGTAGGGAAAACTGATAAGCGAGATACATAACATAGCGAAAGCTTTGAAACTCACTTTTTTAGACGTTTACTTGATTTAAGAGAAAACTGTTAGTCCTATCGAAAAATTGGTACTTACTAAAAATCTTCCTTATTAAATTTACAATTATGGAAAGCCCTCAGATTTGAGACAATACCGATACGACGAAAGCTCCTAAAAGAACGAACGAAAATTTCCTTTAGAAATATTTGTAACTTATTAGGGACTTATACCAACCTCTCTTGTACAGTTTACTCTCTCTCACCCTCCGCACTCTCAAAATCATTTCAAATTGCCCTTACTGTGTATATGAATGTCACTTTCCGAATTATGCTGTACTGAAACGAAAAAAACCACTGACGCCCACGTATAACTTTCATGTAACCAGTAATGCCAGGATGAAATGTTTTTAAGATGTTTTAAAGCCACATCACATATTTCATTCTGTGGAGAAAGTATAAAAAAGTCACTGGTGAATCACCAGAAATGTACTTCCCCAGCCCAATGTAATCAATTACTTTTTCGCTTTCCCTCCAAAGTCAATCGACCGTTTGGGCTAAAATCAATATTTCACTTACAATTGCTTCTGAATCCTCATATTACATTTTGTGTCGGTATACTCATTACATCGGCAGTTTTGGGGTATTTGTGTCGAGCCTTCCTTCTCTGGTCCTCTTTCCTTCAACAGATTTTGCGGAAAATTAATAGGTGCCATCCTTTGAATTCAAATATATAACTTTATGTCAATACATTCATTAAATCGGCAGTTAATGAGATTTTTGATTTTTGTTGGATCAGGATGTCGGAAAACATGAAATTCCGTTGCAAACTCTGCCTTGAATTTTGGGCAGATTACTTCTTAAAGCTGCGGAAGTAAAAATAAATAGTAAAATATAAATTTATTAAAATCTGAGGCACTTGAAAAATTCGATCTTGGCATCGATGACATAATGGAGCCAATCCTCTCTGAAGGTGACAAAGCCCGGGTATAAGAAGCCGTCGATTGACTCCACCATGAATTTGACCTCGATGGTAGAGTTCCAGGGGACCATATAGGATAGGTTATACAAGAAGTAGATGGAGACAGAGGCCTGGGCCACAGGGAACTGCGGGGAGGGGTACGAGAACTCTGCTTCGAACAGATATTCCGTCCTTAGATGGTATTGTCGGATCACCTTAAGGCGCAGGTCCCACTTCCAGTCTTCTCCCAGGCTCCATGTCTCCACATATTCGTCGATTTTAGCCAATCCTAGAAAAGAAGAAGCACATAAGATATTGAACAATAACCATGATGGTGGAAACCTCGGTTATCAAAAGAGGGGTTGCGGGATTAGTAGGAATTTAGAAATGTTATGCCTTTTTCAACAGCGAAAAGAACTGTTCATGGATAATATTAAACTGCTCTGAGAGAAAAAGTAAATTATCGTGTTTTGGCGGTGACAACAACGCGTACGTCGTAGACTAGCTGCGACACCTTGTCCCCAAAATATATGCTGCTCGTCAGCTGAACCGCGTCTCGTGAAGAAGCATCCTCCATATGGACATTCTAGTAGAGTCATTTTCGTCGGTTAATCGGCTTTTTCGGTTATTCCGGGACTACACATGAAAAAAAGAAAGCTAAGATCCAATTTTTATAAAAATATTAATAGAAAAATTGGCACTATCTATCGGTACATCTGATTTTGACAAAAAAGTGTTTGCCTTGTTATTGACTGGTGAGACATTTCGTAAGTTGAGAGACTATTTTGTCTCTACCATCAATCACAGGACAGTGTTTGCTTTCTGAGCTCAAGATCGCGGGTTCCACACCCGGCAGAGGCCATTAGGTTGTTTATCTGGTAGATGAAAAAACCTTGAGCTCGTCGTTATCCAGATGGGGCGTTAGCGATGGTCCCGAGCCTGTATGGTTTCAGGTACTCGGGATGACCCCTATACTAGGTGAATATAAATTTAGGGCAGGCAAAATGTAGGACTCCCTCTGTAGAATGGGATTATGTCCACCAGAGCGACGAAAGAGCGCTCTGGTAGTAGGCATTATGACCTCGTAGTTGAAAACCGAGCATGAGTCGAAAAAAAAAATAACATAGAGAGAAGAGGTAGTTGACCAGTTGTACATGCTCTGCGTACCTACAAATATATTGAACTGGCCCTGTGTGGGCCAGACAATGTTCTTGTGAAAGGGTATCTCTGTCTGGACAATGATACCGTCCTTCTCCAGCTGCTCACAGGCCAGCAGTATCGCATCGTCCACCAGCTCAGTGGCCAAGTTGAGGACCGTTTTGCCACAATAGCGCACGTCCTCTAACGGCACGATCCTTGAGAGGACGTCCAGTTTCTCTTCCTCTTGCTCCTCCTCCCCCACTATGAAGGACTTCACATTGTCATCTGTGTTCAGAGCGTTGTCCCGTGGTCCAATGTACGATCGATGCATGGTTCTATTGTAAATAATTATAGTAATAAACTAATCCGGAATCAGAACCAATACCTCAATTTAACCTTTTAACTTTAAGACATATAGCCTAATATAGTAAAAATGATTTCTAATAGTTGAGCCATATGATTTTAAATCACGACTCCTAATTTAAGGTTAGTTTTATATTCTGTAGTTCGTAGCTGACTACCTTTCGTAATTGATATTCTGTATTTAGTAAGTTAGTTATCGTGACTCACGCCTGGTCTTCAATCGCCGTTCTATCGTTGCTTTGGTGAGCATAAGCCCCACTTTACTGTGGGAGTCCTAAATTTTGCCAATCAAGGTTTAGTTCCCAAGAATTAAGAGGTCTTTGCGTACTTGACATCGTACAGACTTAGGACCATCGCTCAACGTTATATCCAAAGGACAGCGTGCTCAATGTTTTGTCATCAATATTCTACAGAAGAGATGCAGAAATGCGGGCTCATGTTCACCAGAGCAACGCAAGAGCGCTCTGGTATTAGGTATACCTTGTAGTTGAGTCACATGATAAACATACATTCCGTCACCTAACACTAGTTAGTTATTTTAACTTATTCCCCGGGCTTTAACTGCGCAGTCATATCACCTACTACCAGAGCGCATCCCCTAACATTCGTCCCTCTGGTGGACATGAGCCCGACTCTATTCTGGGAGTCTTAAATATTTCCTAACCAGGTTAGGGAAGAAGTCTTTAACGAGTTCCTGAAATCGTTCAGGCTGTGGTCTCGGCCGGGTGTCGAACCCGCGATTTTAATCTCAGAAGCTACCTCTGAGCCTTCCTTCTTCACAGTGGGACTCAGCCAGTTTTCAAAAAGCCTACTCTTTTCAAATTCATCCCACTTGAGAATAATAATGGCTTGGCGGAGCTGAGTTTATAGCCATATTTTCATTTGATTGAAAGGCCTTCCATGAAAAGAGATTAACTTGGTTTTATTCCGGCTCCTTTCCAAATGATTGCCTTCCCTCATAAATTGATTTCACATCCCTCTAAATAAATATCATTGACTCGTAAAATGTATTACTCTCACCATGGTTCTTATATCCTGTCTTATCTTAAGAGACATTTGACGTATCTAAAGCAACATTTATCCGTATTTCACAACTTTCCTTTTGAAAGATTACTGTAAAAGTAAATTTATTTTTAGCAGTTATATGTATACGATGAATAGGGGATGTTATTTAATGGGTCAGAAATTCGATGTTGAGTTTTCACCGAAATTTCATGTTCGCCGACCGCAGATTTACATACTTGTCCTGGGCCTCCGCAACAATCTTCCGCATATTCTTCTCTATCCTCGGCCTCCCATCTCCATCTTTTCACACCCATCGTTCTGAGGTCGTCCTCCAGCCAACGTAAGCGGGGTCTACCTCTTTTCCTTTGTCCTCCCGGATGTCCCTCCAGTATCCTCCTCGGCAATCTGTCTGGTTCCATCCTCTGTAAATGCCCCAGCCATCACAGCCGCCCCTGCTTCACTAAGGCCACCAGGTCCGGGCTCTTGTACAGGTCCCTCAGCTCCCAATTGGTCCGTATCCTCCATCTATCCCCCTCTGGAGTAGGGCCGTATATCTTCCTCAGTACCTTCCTCTCCCACGCATTGACTAAGACTTCGTCCCACCTAGTCCATGGAGTAAACAAAACACAAACTATTACTTCACCAGCTTTACGAATTATATGGGAAGTTATGTAATCTCTAAAAATTAGAAGAATTTCATGTTTTCCGACCTTTTGATTTCAAAAATGGAAACAAAAATGTCCATCTTTGCGTATGCCTGTAAACCGATAGAATGGATGTACCGACACGAAATTTTATATATTGATCCCGAACTCTCTTAGGACAACCCTATTGAGTTTCTGAAAAATTGGCAAAAATTCCAATTTAAATTAGAGGAGGTCGATTGGTTTTGAAGAGAGAGGCAAAAACGGTCTTCTCAGTTCTTGCAGTGAGGATGCAAAATGTTCGTTTCATTAAATTTTTCACGGAGAGGTGCTACATTTCTTTATACATTAGCGGTTATTTATGTTGGCTTTTAAGAAGAGAGCCTTTTAACAACAATATAACTCTTGCCTGGAAATTTCTTCTTGTCTCTTGTTAATTTTTAATAAAGTTTTTAAAGTAATCGATGCTCACTTTATTTTGTTATAAAATGACATTTTCTCATTTATTTTGTATAAACTGTGACAACCTACAGAAAGTGGGATGATTATATTCCTTTCATTCTTGGCCTGTTTCGTATCAAATTCTTATCTATTTCCCCCATAGATTGTGCGCGGGTTCCTTGCCACAATTGACCGCTCTCGACATTCATACAAATAAATAAATAAATATATATATATATATATATCACAAAACTTTTATACATACACTGCCGGTTTCTGTATTTCACCAAGCCATGGTAGAGTTGTCTCGCGGGACCGGATCATACCTGGGACTGGATCTGCGGCTACCCAGTGTTCAGCCGGTTTGTTGGCTCCTGGCGGGAGCTGAAAACAGCGGTGTGACGGGCTGGGGCGACCACCGATCACCACACATTGGTCGACCGTTGGTCGCCCCCCGGCCCGCCATCACCTCACTTGAGCACTAACAACGAGACCCCGAGGTCCTCTACAAACATAGACAGGTGATGTTGCACAAACGCAAGGTGAGGCTATAACTAAACCTGACAATGGATGTAATGCGGAAACCGATAGTGAAGGTATACATGTTTGTGGAATAGGTAATATTGAAAAAAAAAGTTGTCGTTGAATCACCGGCAATTTACTACTTCCCCCGATTGAATATTAATTTACTCATCAGTATAACTGTTATTACCAATTCAGTCTTACAAGTTACTGAACTTATGAACAGTGCACGCATCTTCAAAGCATCTACAGTCTCTATAGGAGCTGGAGATTCAAGGGCAGACAGACATATATATTAGTTATAATGACTTATACCCGGGCTTTAACTACAAGGTCATATCGCCTACTACCAGAGCCCTCTTATTCATGTAGGGTAGGGGTGTTTAACGAGTACCTGACATCGTACAGGCTCGGGACCATCGCTTAACGTAATAAATATGAGCGGTAACTTGTAAAATGTACTTGGGCTCCGAAGTAATATGGCCTTAAGTTCGTCCGATTTTGGCCAAAATGTAATCAGATCTTCATTTCAAATTTCAGGTTCTGCGTTAGAGAGCTCACGAAGTTCCAATCACAGATAGACATCATAGCGCAAATGATCAAAACGATACTTCCAAGTACTAAAGATATGAAAAATAAAAATACTTGGAGAGTATACACCGTACTTGGTACTTAACAAAGTGCTAGCCTATTGTCCGATAAACTTAATAATGTTTGTCCTTGATGAGTTCCCACTGAAATAAGAGTCCCCTTCATCAAACTTCCCAAAGTTCCTTCATTCCTTGAGTAAATTTGTCTTCCATTAAATTTTCTGGGACCCCTCCTCTCTTGTAAGGATTACTATAGAAAAGGAAGGAGTAGACAGTGATTCTGAAGAAGATGGACAATGCAGCTCATCCGATGACAGCGAAGTCTGACGGAACTCTCCGTGTTGAACAAGGACCAACCTATAATATGGAGCGCTTCTTCATCCAATTCTGAGTTAACAAGAAACAGCGAGGAAAAAGAACCACAAGGGGGAAAACAATTATAATAAAAATTGTCTCAGAGTGTGGGGGGGGGGGGGAATCGTCGGTGAATCACGGCGGCGAATTAATCAACTAAGTACCCGTTCTCCCATTAAGAGCAATTTACTGAGTTGGTTGAAAATCACTTCGGGGACTTCTCAACTGAATCATCATTCTAACATTCGTGTGCTACATCAACTGTTATTAGGGTTTTTGAGTTGAGCTGCCATCTCAGATCCCCCAATTGCTATGAGTCGATTTGGCTGAATATTGATATCGTCTTTATGGGGTTTTGGATTTAGGTATACAATTTTGTGTCGATACATTCATTACTGCGGCAGTTACAGGGTTTCTGTGTTGAGCCACTCCCATCCAATATGGTGTCCAAATGAAGTGTTGGATTTACTTATAAAAATTAGAATCAGCAGTTATGAAATGAAAAATAATCTTTATTTTGGGACATACGTCCCCTAAGAATAATAACATAAAGAATAAACAAGAGTATACAAGTATCAACCAGTTGAGAAGAATAAAAATAAAATAAAAGAGGAATAAATATTAAATGTTATAAACAGACAATGAATAAAACAATATAATGAACTAGTGAAAAATGATAAAGATAAATAAAAAAATAAAAATTAGAAAAACAAGTGTGAAACATGGTAACAATAATGACTTGTATATGAATGAATTGTAAAAAACTGGACTGACGAAACAGAAGAGTAACAATCGGTCCAGTGGAGAGACTTATAGGAAGGCGAGAACTATCTCATAAGAGCCAGCCTTAGGAATCAGAGGTTTGCTGACTTAGGAGATAATGGAAAAGTAGGGACTTAAATGAAAGGCGAGTAGAAGCATGGCGAATCTGGAGAGGGAGAGAGTTCCAGAGGGAGTTAGCCTGGATAAGGAAGGAGTTGTGGTAGGTTGTTGTCCTGTGGGAAGGGAGATAAAGATCAGAGGGATGGGATCTGGTGACTTTCTGGTGGATATGGGATTTAAATTGGAGCGTTTGGAAGATGTAGGGTGGCTTTTGGGAAGATATGGTTTGATAGAGGAAGGAGCCTAGGTAATATTGTCGACGAGAGGATGGGAAGAGCCATTTTAGGTCTGTATAAGAACTAGTAATAGAGGAGTGTCTGGGGAGCCCGAAAATGAATCTTAGAAAGGAATTCATTCAGTTATTAAGGGTTTCTGTGTTAACCCCTCTCATTCTCCCCCTCCCTTTGGCCGATTTCGATGAAAAACTATACGTGTCGGTCCTGGTTACACATATAAATTTCGTGTTGTTGTATTCATTCTATCGGGAATTATAGTGTTCACAGGCAGAAATTTTACTTCACCAGCTGTATCGATACAAAATTGCATATGTAGATACAAAACCCCATAAGGATGACATCTATAGATTAATATATTAATAAAGAGGGGATCAGTAGAGCTGGGTTCAACTCAAAAATCCTTATTAACTATCGATGTAATGAATGTATCGACACACAATTCAGTATGACGACTAATTTTATTTTTGGAGGGAGGGCAAAAACTTAATTGATTAAGTCGAGCTGGGGATGTACGTTTCTGGTGATAGTAGTAGTAAAGTAAAGAGAGATGGTGTTGACCGCGAATGAGGCATGTTGTGTGGATTTGCCTAACCAGTGGAGTGGAAGGGGTTAATATAGAGGTGAGGTGGATTGATTTTCGGGAATCAAAGATGAAATTCCTGGTGAAAACTCAACAGAAAATTTCTGATCGGTTACATAACTTACCCTATCCTTAGCATATAGTTGAGGAAGTAAAATGAGGATGAGAATATGCTGAAATGAAGAGTGAAATGGAAAGAGAGGACAAGAAGAGTTGAGCCTACGGCGGCCGGTGAGGCTCAGAGGAATCTAGCCTGTGGAGGGCACACATCGCCCTTTGAATTCAGCAATGAAAGGATTAATTGTTTTCATGAAACCATTATTTCTACATATAATGGTGAAACACCATTTACTAAACTTTGTAAATATCACACAACAAATATCATTTACCTACGTGCAATTAAATTAAACAGACACATGTCACTCGTTTCACGAGATATCTCGACCTGTATTTTCCACTGATTTCATTGGATGCATTAAGTGAATCAAATAATGACCAATGGAATTCCTGTGTCCCCTGCGATATGTTTCAACAAAATGTTCTCCTAATGGGACAGCGGTACAAGTACCTACACAGAACATGCGGTTTGTTCACTCTGCTGAAAGTAGGCATGATGGAAAACACTTGTATAACCAAATAAAAATGTCTAAATACAGCACGATTTAATCAATTAAGTTTTCGTTCAGAAGCCAATTTGAGTTTGGGCTAAAATTCATTAATTGGTTTATATAGTGACTTCTAAATCCTCATACTAAATTTCATGTCGATACATTCATTACATGAGCACCCTTACATTAGGCAAGAAAGGGGTTGGTTCGATCAGTAAACTGAATTAGTTTATAACTTAACCTGAAGAGGGTGTAATGATGAAACGGGTATTCGAAATTGTATGTCGATGCGTTCCAGGCAAAAGGCCCTATCCCTCAATTTTTGAGATTTTCATGTTTTGGCCCTATCCCACACTATTGACTATCCCGCACATTTATGTTAACTCCATTTTGTAATAATTTTTAACAAAATTTATAAAAATAGGAAATTAGAAATTGGAGGGACTTTGGCATTGCAAAATGTGGTCCAGGGAAAAGGCCCTAACCCACATACTCTCACAAAACTTTAAATCATTTGAGAGACCAAAAGACCTATCCCACCAGTTTGATGCTGTTGATTGATCCGTTTCGTTTAAATCTGGAGTGTGGAAATTATGGACATGAAATTTTTTATGTATGACAACTATTGATTTTTAGCCAAATCGGTCAAGGGAAGAGAGGATTAGGGGGTGGCTTGTAATTTAATATGATTCACAAGCCACTATGAAAGTCAAATATTTAGTTTTAGCTCAAATAGTCAGTTAGCTTTGGCCATTCACCATTTTTTTTTTTTTTCGCTCACTTCCGGTCTTGGCTGAATTCCTTTTTTTCCCCAAGGAACTTTTGTTCCGCTGCGACAGTTCACAGCCTAGCAGAAGACAGTGTAACAGAAAGTGAGACAGGCTGTGTCTCTAGCTGCTCCACCAATCCACTCAACTCTCCTCTATATTTGACAACTTAATGACAACAACTGGGATCCTTCCCACCATCCTTCCTTCCCAGTCTAGCCCTAGCCTTACTTGCACCATATTTTACACAAGATACATTTTAGGATGAATGTCGCCAGGGAGTTTTTAAATCCAACTCAACTGTTACAATTAATTTTCAAAAAATGTTAAAATTTGAAACAAGACATATTTACAAAACCGTGAAGCATGACAAAATACATCAATGACAATACACCTCTTCATCTTGAAAGATATTTACAAGTCTTTGCTATATAGGATATTAAAATAGCGTTATTTAGGAAGAATCCTGCTGTTGACATTTTCTGTTAGCTTTTTTTTTACTAGGATGAGGGAAGAAAAATTACCACATCAGAGCAATTTTAGGTAGACTAAGGTTTTTTCTTGTATTGTTTCTTCGACTTTTCCTGATGATGGAAGAAAAATTACCTCTTTTTTAGCAGAGCAATTTTAGGTAGACTAAGGTTTTTTCCTGTATTTTTCTTCGACCTTTCCTCATGATGGAAGAAAAATTACCTCTTTTTTAGCAGAGCAATTTTAGGTAGACTAAGGTTTTTTCTTGTATTGTTTTTTCGACCTTTCCTGATGATGAAAGAAAAATTTCCTCTTTTTTAGCAGAGCAATTTTAGGTAGACTAAGAATTTTTCTTGTATTGTTTCTCATCCTTTCCTGAAATAATTATAATTTTTTGTATATACAATTTAAACATTACTGTAAAATATTTACTACGGAAATTTATTTTGCATTCTTTGACGCGCCAAGCTTTGGTCGTATTGGTCTTGTATCACATCTGAGGACAAATTAGCGATTGGAAATTTTATAAGGAACACTTTTCATAGAAACCCATTTTTCAATAGGACTAATCGTTTTCGGGTAAATGAAGGAAACGTCTAAAAATATGTGTTTCAAAACTACATATCAGGAAGGTTTTCGTCTTGTATCTCGAAAATCGGCCGACCTGCGAATGTCTTTTAGTTTTCTCTACGTTTATTTGAAAAGATTTTTGATTGGGTCATACATATAAGAGGTATCTTGTAAAATTTACTTGGGCCCTGAAGTTAAGTGGCCTCAAATTTCGTCCGATTATCTGCCAAAATCAAATCAGATCTAAGTTAGCACATGTATCTTTACACCAAATTTCAAGTCCATATCTACAATTGTTTCTGCGAACAATATTCCAAATGATTTCAAACTCGATCTCGAATTTTCATACAATTACATTTTTTATACTATAAGAATAAAAAAGTAAAAATACTACAGAAAATAATCTAAAAATTCTGAAGGTGTCGTGTTCCCAGAATTCTGCCAGTTTCACAGTTTAATTCATGCCATTACTAAGTCGGCACGAAACTCCCTGCTTCCCTGAGGTAATTCAAACCTACCCCACCCCTTAAGCCTACAATGTAATTCAGTCAGGTAATAAACATTTTTTATTAAATAAAAGAATAAAAAAATTAATAAAACAAAGTAATTTGTTACTTGTTTTTCTGAGGTCTTTACCCTGATTCGTGACCTATAACTTTTACTTCTCCGGCTTTACAAAGTGTACGGGAAGTTATGTAATCAGTCGGAAATTCAATGTTCATTTTTCATTGGAATTTCATGTTTTCCGACCCCAAATAGTCGAAACATTCCAAAACGCATACCTAATCAAAAATAAATAGAAGAATAGAAGAATTAATTAAAGAAATATAAATGTTAATGGAAAAAAATAATGAAAATAAACTGGTGAAAAATAAAATATAAGAAAAACGAAAAGTTTTTGAGAAAACAAAGTAAGAATAATAATGTAAACAATAATGAGTTATATCTATATTATAATGAAAATCAGAGGTTCAACTAGGAAGATGAAACAAGGAGTGTACCAATCTGCCCTGGGGAGGAAGAGACCTATAGAAAGACGAGAACTATTATAGAGAATTGTTAGGGTAATGACGGACATTTTGAACATTAAACATGCTGAAATGGTAGGCCTAAGCCCTCATGGTAGAACCATCTCTGGATTTAACTTTCTTTTGCCATTATCTTATACATTAATTTATTTATCCGGTAAAACGAGGAGTGGCTCCTGTGGTCTGGGTTAATTGGCTTCTATAGCCGCTAACTTCTCAAGATTCCTGTTTAATTAATTATCACCCTTGTAAAGTCGCTCTCACTTGGGCAGAGTGAAAATTAAATTTCCATAGGGAGCCACAGTTCAGTTGGTTCTGTCGACTTCATCCTTCTCTATAGAAATACATTCTCCCTACTTCCTGGAGCTTACATTAATTATATATCTGTCTGCCATTTGGGACCTTCTTATTGTATTAAAGGGCAGCTCTGTTATTTTATCTTTATCCTTTGTTCAAAATCTCTATGGACAACACCTATTAAATTTCAATGGAATCGGTCGAAGGGAAGGGGAATGGTCACATCACATACATATATATATATTTTTAATGCCATCCTACTAATAAAAACATATTTTAAAATTAGTTGCCATGCGTTACAAAAAACATTACTTTGAACTACAGTAGAGTCCCGCTAATCCAGACATCGATTACCCGGACATCCTGTTAATCCGGACGGGATTAAAAAAAAAAAACTAATTAAGATTTAGTAAACTAAAAATTTAATTTAGCGAGCGGTAAGTACGAAAATAATTCAAAGAGAGGGTTTGACTACTGACCTTGAGGCGCCTACAAGATCGTATGGCAAAACAGCAACAAAACATTACGAACTTTTTTCAGCAAGTAAAAATATTATTCTTGTTTTCTTTACGTACTGTACATTGTTTTATTTTATAGTCCTGTTGAGAATTCAACGTTTACATATTTCGTTTTTGAAATTTCTAATTTTTACATTATAACATTAATGTACTGTGGTTTGTTTTGTGCAATAGTACTGTACTGTAAAATAAATACATTTTGAGTTTTAATCACTAAGATGTTTTGTTTTGTTAACCCTATCTCAGTTCGTAGGTCGAAAACTTAGATCTACATACATATACATTATGTAGTATTGAAAATAATATTAAACCGAAGGAAAAGGTGTATTTATGAGAAAAAATAAAGTCGCTAATATATTACACAGAATTTCATATGTGATTTTAAAAACGACATAAGGACGACATACTGAATTTCAGTCATATCGGCTATAGGGAAGAGGGGATCATGGCCACATATCTATATATTTTTCTATTATTCTTTTTAATGAAAAACTAATAATAATAAATAAAATATATTTTAAAATTAGTTGCTTTGCGTTACAATTTAAAAATAGCTTGAACCATTTCCTATGGAAGTTTATTTTCCATTCTTTAGGGGCGCTAAACTTAATCGTATTGATTCTATCTCAAATTTGAGGGCACCTTGACAGTTGGAAATTTAATAACAAATATTTTTGGTAAGAATTAATTTTTCGATAGGACTATCCGTTTTTGTGTAATTTAAGGAAACATCTAAAAAATATGTTTCCAAACGACATTTCAGGACAGTCTTCGGCGTGAATCTCAAAAACCTGCGAAAAATTGTATTTAATATAATTAATCCATAATTATGCGAAAAAATTCATTGCTCCATTCGTTTCTGTTCTGATCGTGAAACCTGTTTAAATCTCGATCTCGGATTTTTGCACGATTACAATACTTCCTTATACTAAAGGTGTAAGAAAGTGAAAAGCGTTGTGGAAACTAGGCGGTAAACGTGAAATGTTGAGTAGTTGATAAAATTTTCCATAGACTGGTTTCATCTTGTTCCTTCTCCTTTATTTCTATTTAAGCAGGTAGGTTAAAGTAACGCCGGTAAAGAGGGGAGAAAGGCTGTTTGTTTTAAGTGGTCTTCTATATTTAACGAAACCTTTGTTCCTCCCCTACAATAGACAATGTCTGCCTTAACTCGGCCCACTTAGACATTCCTCTTCACTTACATCCACCCTTTGTTTCTTGTTAGGTATTTTTATTAATTTACTACCTCCCCAGGGCCTGGGTACATGAGCCCTTCCTTAGCTCCAATTATCTTGAAGGGTCCCCCCCTACTAGACTTTATTTATGCATTTTAGCTTTTGTTAGAGGAGGCAGTTCGTTTAGTGACTGTCTTGGAATATGCATAATTCATTACAGAAAATTGTGATTCACTACAGAACTTGTGCCTTGTATGATATGAATATCTAGACTCACTAAATCGGTCCCTTTTCCGAATTGTTAAATGAACGAAAATATATTCCAAGAAACTAAATTTTTTTATTTTCAAGCTCGTCTCTTCATACTGTCAATACACACTCCTTATTTTTTATTATTTTTTACTTCTGCAGGTATACGAAGTATACGGGAAGTTATGTAATCGATCAAAAATTTTATGTGGAGATATCAACGGAATTTAATGTTTTCCACCATCCAGTTTTCAGGCCATAGGTAAAGCCGTTGTAATGAATGCATCGGCACAGAATTTCATACATGAATTTGAAAGCCATATAATAATAATTAATAAATTTATTTCCGTTAAACCAATACATGGTAATAGGATACGTCAAAAGAATTTATACAATAAGATAGCTTATAAATTAGATTTATAACTATTTGAGTCTAACACATCTATGATTAGTAGTAATAAGAAACTATTAAAAAAAGTTAAATGAAATTAATAAAACTGAATAAATAAATACCTGAATATATGAGTATATAAAAAAAATTAATACAAGATACGTTTATAATAAGTAGATACATTTTTCAATTTAATAAAAATTAAGATAACTATCATCTATTAGGACGACATATTTTGAATTTTAGTTATATCGGCCAAAGGGAAGCAGGGATCATGGCCACAACACATTTTTTTAAATTTATTTTTAATGAAAAATTATGGGATTGATAGTTTTAAACACGGTATTAAAACCTTTTTTCAACAACTTACCTATTTTTTCCGAAATTTTTCCGTAATAAGTTAAGCTGACCCATCTATTAGAAACTTTATTTTGTTTTTCTAGTTTGGTCAGTTTATTCCTAAAATTATGAGTTTTGACCTTCTTTTCTATTTTATTTATGGTTTTTTGTGGGTAGCTATTGTTTTTGACTCATTGGAATTGAGTAGGCTCTGTGGAACATCGAATAAAAGGCCTTATATCTTTTTTTTACCTACCTTAAAAAAATAAACTAAGGGCTTCGGTCGGTTTTGAATCTGTGATCTTGAGCTCAGTGAGCAAGCACCCATACCACTGAGCAACCAGCTCCATTGTTATTGAGACCGGTGCTGTATTCAGAACAATTTCTTAGTCTTTCCCTGATCTATCCCCTATAGCGGAAATGAAAAAGGAAAAAGACGTTTTTCTTCTAATAATGCCGGGAGGTAGACGGTTTTATGTTCTGTTCCCTAGGGTTGCAACTGAAGAGCACTCTGGTGGGCTACATTTTACTTAAATGTAAAGCCAGAGAGCCTGGCTTCACTTGAATTGTTACCTCCACAAATTACTATCTGCAGGTTTCGTCTTGTTATAAATAAATTTTCTATGAGAAATAGTTCAAAGCAATGTTTAAAAACACTGATAACAACAAATATGTTTTTTTATTTAAAAGGATTAAAAATTATGTCGTCATTATAGGACATTCTTATACCAACCACGCTTACAATCTACAGATCGCCCTCTCTCCACCTCTCCCTTCTCAAAACATTTCATACTGGCATTACTGGGTATATGAAAGTAATGAGTTGGCGTCAGAGGTATTTTTTTGTTTAATTGTACAGCGTAATTCTCAGAGTGGAAAAGAATGACAGTTATTAGAGTTTTCTGTTGAGTCTTTCCCTTAAACCCCTTCTTTCCTTCGGCCGATTTTGCTGAAATTTAACAGGTATTGTTCTCAGGAGGTTTTGACTAAAATATTAAATTTCAATTTTTTTTTAGTTGAGTCCTCTGATTCTCCCCTCCCCTTCTGCCGATTCCGCTGAAAATTATTAAGTGTCGTTCTTATAGGGTTTTGAGTTTAAATATGAAGTTATGTGTTGATCCATTCATTATAACGGCAGTTATTAGAATTTTGTAGACTAGAACCTCCCTTTTGCCGAATTTGCTGAAAACATGTGAAAGGATAACCTTAGAGTATTCTGGATATGCACATACAGAAAGTGCAGTTATGGCCACATCCATTATATTTTTTATTTATTTCTTATGAAAAAAAAAAGGGAGACACATGTTGAGTTGGTATTTCTTCAGCATAGAATCATGAAGACACACGAACAAGACAGTCAGACTGACGGCATGTCAAGAATATCTCTGCTTTTTAAGACTTGATTCATATTCAAACTATATACAACCACAAATTCATATTTTGCAACCCCTTGAATAACAGTATAACTTCAATAGATTCGAAAATACGCCTAGATAGAAACAGAAAAAATGGTGTCAGACATCTTGACTGGACGTGAGGAGTGTTCATCGTTCATCCGCCTTGTGGAATTGTCTCTAAGATATAAACTCTAGAATTGTCATAGAAAGACAAAGTATATACTACCATAATACGATACTCTCAACGACTTTCTTATTTCCTAGTCTACTTGTGACATTATAAATAATCCACACACCAGTGAGTAACTCTTTATACACTATTTTCAAATTGTACACGCTTTGTGAACCACAAAAGAAAACTTGACAGACTCAAAATGTGAGGAGAAAAGACACAACTCTCTTTTATTTATAATAAAAATCACCTTACTTTAAAAGAAACAACATTACTTACATTATAAAAAATTTATTTACACCAAATATTAGAAAACTGGCTCAAATGAACACAGAAAATATCTATTTACATCTCTTACTGTCAATGTATTTACAGCTTTTACTAGCTGTCGATGTACTAACTTAATGCATCAAATTTGTGATTCAGATGTGAATAGTTTTATAATAATATTATATATTATACTTTCCTATATCTATAGTTCAAGGAAGACATCGTGCGAAAATCCGAGTTCGAGGTTTCTATGGATTTTCTCTTTTCAAAGCCCCGTGAATGTGTTTTGTTTATATTTGACCATTTTCGGAATTATGTCTGTCTGTGCTTGTATTCTTGTGCATGTGATTGCAAAGCTGTAAAGGCAGAGAAACGATTGTAACTATGAAATTGAAATTTGGAATGAAGAAGTCAGATGTACTAGCTTAGATCTGATTAGATTTTGGCCGAAATTGGCCTACGTAAGTACATTTTACAAGATGCCGCTTATGTTCATGATTCATTCAAAAATCTTCTCAAATAGAAGTAATAGATAAAGCTGAAATACATTTTTTATATTTAATACAATTTTTCGCAGTTGGTCCACTTTGCGAGATGCAAGTCGAAAACCGTCCTGAAATAGGTTTTTGAAACATATATATTTTTAAACGTTTCCTTGATTTAACCGAAAACAGTTAGATTTATGAAAAAAGTAGTTCCTACCAAAAATGTTCTTTATTAAATTTCCAATCGCTGATCCTCAGATTTGAGATAGATTCAATACTAGTTATGACGCCTCAAAGAATGAAAAAAAAAAATTTTCCATAGAAAATATTTCAAAATAACGATTAAATTGTATTGCGTAGATAAATTGGCATTATAAAATTTTTTTTTTATTATTGGTAGTTTTTATGAAAAATTATAAAAATTAAGAAAAAAATAAAGTATATGTGATGTCCTTTCTCAAAATCATTTCATTACTGTGTATAAGAAAGTCACTCTCAAAATTACGCTACAATGAAACAATAATACCGCTGACGCCAACTCCTTCCTTTCATATTCCCAGTAATGCCAGTATGAAATGATTTTGAGAAGGGGGAGCGGGATCTGTAAGTGTGGTTGGTATAAGAAAGTCCTGTAATAGCTACATCATTTTATTTTTATTTATTGAAGAATTTTATCTTATTTATTAACTTTTTCCAAGTTCAATTTATCCCCCTACTTCCCCTCCCCTCCTCTCTATTTCATGATAAATCAATGAAAATCACTAAAACAGATAAGAGTGGAATAATTAACATAAGTCTTGGAATTGTTTAACTATTTGCTTTCATTTAAGATTTTCTCTTTCTTTCCTCTGTCTTTTTATGATAATGAAGTTGAGAGAATTAGTGCAGCCTCCACTAAAAGTCTTTCATTTTATACATTTAACATCTCTAAGAACCATTCCTTCTCTGACATTACTTTCTTTCTTCTGCTTAGCAGTTTTTCCTTCTTCGGCTTATGTCTTATTATTTCAAAGGCATGAGCTCTCACCATGTACGGTATAAATATGATTATTCCTATTTTAATTAAGACCTAGTATAAATAACTATGGAAGTCGATTATTAAATCATCTTTATGACGAGAATAGCGTGACATCTAAATAGAGTTATTTTTGTATAATATATTTAATATTATTATATTAATGTTAGTTATCATGCTCGAGCGTTAACTACGAGATTATTTCTCCTATTACCAGAGCGCTCTTTCGATGGGCATGAGCCCAACTCATAAATTTTGCCTTTGTTTTGTTACCTAGGGTAAAGGGTCTTTAACGAGTACCTGAACACAGGCTTAGGACTATCGCGTAGCGTCACATCCGAAGGACGATGTGCTCAAGGTTTTTTCACATCCCAGATAAGCGACCTAAAGGCATCGGACCGGGTTTCGAACCTGCGATCTTGAGCTCGGCAATACTAATAATATTTATTTCCGTTGAACCATAACATGGTAATATAATACATCATAAGAAAGTATATATTAAGATAGCTTATAAATTAGATACATAAACAGCTATTACGCTTAGAGTCTGATATACATGTCATTTGTAATAACAATACTATTAAAAAATAAAATGAAATTAATAAATAAATTAGATACATTTTTTAATTAAATTATAATTACGATAAATATGTTTTATAATTCTTCCGGAAATGTATTTTTCACGATGATATTTCGGGACATTTATACGTCCTACAATCATATGAGTTTGAGATAGAAAAAAAACAATAACAAATATAGAAAAATATACTCGTGCATAAAAAATAAATAAATGAATTTAACAAAAAATAAGAAGAAAAAAATACAGGTGTGTGCTTAAGACCGCACGACCGAAGTGTAAAAATATATTTGAAACAAGAAAATATTTATTTGGCCATAATTAAATATATACCTATATATTATATATCACTCTTCAATAATATTTTTCAGTATTAGTACGATACAGCACTAAGTATATACATTGTATATTGGCCACAAATGTACACGGAACAACAGTTTTAAGGTTATTACGTATCTGTTTATTTTGTACACAACAAAATTTATAATATTAAATTATATATTTTTTTTTTTTTTTTTTTTTTTGGCTTTATGTACGGTGCATATTAGCCATGTCAATGTGTTATATATAATTATTTAAGACATCCATGGCCCCGGGAGGGAGTTCTATCTACGAAATAAAACTCACTCCCGGACGGGATTCGAACCCGCAAACCATGGTGAGACCATGCGACCAAAGCCCTACGCTCTAGCCCGCACGGCCACCATGGCCCCCATTAAATTATATTCGAAAATATAATAATAATTAATTATTATTGCAAATAAAGTATAATTATTAAAAAAAGTAATAGAAACATTCCGTGACAAAACTAAACACAGCAGGGCACAACAGTGACAGACCGCTGAGTGTTCTCCCTCGCTCGCCTAAACTCGGCTCCCCCGAGTTTACCCGATTGAGCGTTTCACCTCGGAGCCTGACGGATCAGACTAATTCACTGTCCAGGAAAAAGTTTTCATTTCAAAAAAAAAAGTTCGGAGTCTAATATGTTGAGGATCAAAAAGGGAAACAGGAGAGCCTTGGAAGAATCAATGTATTTTGGAGGAACATTGCCAGCGTCATCTCATCACCAACCATAACACAAATCAGCTCTGTGAGGAGAATAACATAAGCAGATTGGAGAGAACCCTGGCGGGGAATCTGTGTTTGAGGATCAAAGCCAAGGGATGGGAAGGAGCAAAGCTGCGGAACATTGACTCTAATAACTAATGACTGTACACATATCAGGCCTGGATAGATCTCAGATCACAGCGCCTGTGCATAATCTGAGAGAGAAAAAAAAGTGAATCACCGACAACTTACTTCTTCCGAACGCATTAATCAATTAACTTTTTGCTTCTTAACTTCCCCCAATATTCAACAATTGACTAAATTTTGTGTCGATAAATTCATCATATGCAGTTATAAGGGTTTTGAATTGAGTCCTCTCCCCTGAACCCCTCTTTCCCTTCTGTCAATATCGCTGAGATTTGACATTATATCCTCATTGGGTTTTGACTTTAAATATGAAATTTCATGTCGATACATTCATTACATCCGCAGTAATTAGAGTTTTTGAGTCAACCTTCTCCCCTAATACCCCCTCCCCTTTGGCCGATTTGACTGAAAATTGATGTGATATTCAAATAATTTATGGTTTCCAAATTTACTTTGTGAAGCTCCATTCTAGGAATAGATTATTAAAATACACAATTTCTTTGTCAAACTTCACTATATATTCTCAAATACTCAACTAGTTTCGCCTTGTTAAGGCATTATCAAGAGTCACTTACAAACAGTTTGTAAGTGACTCTTGATAATGCCTTAACACAGCGAAACTAGTTGAGTATTTGAGAATATATAGTGAAGTTTGACAAAGAAATTGTGTGTAGTAGAGTACGTGTGTTTTCGTCGCTCTGGTGTTGGCGATAAGACCTCGTAAATTAAGCCCGAACATGAGTCGCAATAATTAACTGAATTTTTTGGGACAACTAATCACATTCACTATCACTAATGAGCACTATGAGGAGAATACCATAATGAGATCTGGGAATCAAAGCCTGTAGAAAGGAAAGCCGTGGGTTGCTTCTATTCCTGGTATCCTTTTAGGAACATTCTGTCAGAAACCAGTCATCACTAGTAAGACGAATCGTGAGGTGAATAACATGAATCAGATCAAATCCTAGATTTCGCCAGCTTGTGGCTAATTTCGAGGTTCAAAGGCTGGAGGATATGGAGGAGACGGTATGTATATGTTACAGTCGTTTGTATATTTTGGATCTATCTTCATCAAATCAACATTGATCAGATCTGAGACAAGCCTACCAGCTTCTTTGTCTGAGGATCAACATGAGAGAGGGAAATACAACATTAACTAGAAAATTGCAAGGATTGTCTGGATAATCTGAGAGAGTGGGTAGATGGCGTTGGTGAAGTCATTGGTATATTCTGGAACAATACTGTCTCCATAGCGTTGTTTTCATTATCTTATCACAAAACAGCAATACATGGAGAATATTGTTTTAAGGGATGAGAGAAGTTTGAAAGATGAGCCTACCTAGTATCAACTGTCCGTGTTCCATGTATCTAGTATCAGTCTAGAGAGAGGAAATCAGGGAGTTGATAAAATAACTGGCATATTTTTGAGGGATCAGAGAAGTTTGAGAGATGAGCCTTCCTAGTATCAACTGTCCGTGTTCCATCTATCTAGGATCAGTCTAGAGAGAGGAAATCAGGGAGTTGATAAATTAACTGGCATTTTTTTGGACACCATTGTCTTGATCCACTCAGCCCAAATCAACTCTAAATATAGATATGTGAGTTTTTTTTTTTTTTTTTTTGCACAAGCAAATGCAAATGAACGCTTGAATATGCAAATGGGTTTAGGGCTTGGAGAGAAAAGGCCGACAACAGGGTCCACACCCTGGTCAAGCGTTTTATTCACAAATTGTTCCGCTTATAAAATGTCAGCTCCAATGTAAAATATAAAAATAAAAAATATGTCGGTGAATGACCGGCTATGTACTTCCCCAGGTAGGATTAATCAATAAAGTTTCTGCTCTCCCTTCAAATTCAACCGACCCTTTGGGCTAAAACACAAAATTTGATTTACTGAGTGGCTTACGAGTTCTCATGAGAGATTTTGGGTCTATACATTCATTACATCGGCAGTTATTAGGATATTTGAATCGAGTTTCCTTTCTCTGATCCCTCCTTTCCCTTCGACCGATTTCGCAAAAAAATTAACAGGTGCCATCCTTATGGGGTTTTGAATTAAAATATAAAATTTCATGTCGATATATTCATTACATCGACAGTTATTGGTTTTTTTGAATTGAGCCCCAATTGATCCCACCTCCGCTTCGTCTGATTTCCATATGAAATTTCGTGTCGGTACATTATTGGGTTATCGTGTTCATAGACACACTCACTTTGTTCGTTGTTTTTATTTATTCTCTAGCAGTAATACCCAGCGTTGCCCGGGGTACTTTGAATTTTCTCCCAATATCTCCTATAAGGCTATTCAGTTCCTCGACAGTACATTCATGATGTTATAATTTTCAATTATTCATACGGTCCTTCAACTGTAGTAACGCTAGCTTTGGAGCTAAAACTAATTTATTCAAAAATATTTCTCATTAATCGTTGCAATGGTTTTCGAGTTACAAAGATTGCATTCAAAAAGATTCCTCATTAATCATTGCAGTGGTTT
Organism: Aradus depressus; assembly: GCA_963662175.1. Lineage (NCBI taxonomy): Eukaryota > Metazoa > Arthropoda > Insecta > Hemiptera > Aradidae > Aradus > Aradus depressus. Next base: position 27,681,701 of record OY759215.1, read on the forward strand.
TTGAGTTACAAAGATTGCGTGGGTGGATGCTGGGATGGACCAGATATTGAGGTACTAATATGCCTATAACCTTCCACAGACGATGACGAACAAATTAAAAAAAAAATTAATCAAATCCATCAAGCCGTTCGTGAGTTATAGCGGTACAACGCACAGACATTTTTTCTCTTTTCACTATATCCACGATAGATTGCAGAAGTGTATTAGGACATCAAATGTAAATGTCCTGTTCATCTCCATTTTGTCGACAAAGACATTCAAAGATATGAACTTGAAATTTGGAATTGAGAAATATTCAATTCTGTTTCAATAAAAGCATGACTAACAGTTTCCTATTCTTGGCTTCATTATTCACAAGCACGACCTGAGAAACCTCCACAACATCTTATAGCTGGTTATAAAGACTGAATTATTGAGTCGAAGAAGGTGTGTCGACACGTGTAAAGATGGTCGGCTCGTGCTGAAGCACTAACCATCCTCCCAATTTAGTTTTAGCACCAGTATTAAGTTCCTGGAGGGTTAGAGGCAGCATTAAGTGTCTAAATGGTAGCAATTTCTGTTTGCCAAAAATAAAATAAATCTACAATTCCTGTACAGAACCCATTTAAAATTTATTTGGGGTAATGGCTTCAAATTCAATAACTCATTGGCCCTTCGTTTTACCGGCCAATTTGAGGCTTTTGTGTTCACGCAGGTGAAGAGGGTCCTCGGGGTTAGGACCTCTCCCAGTTTTATCACCCTGGTCGTGATAAAACCAGTTTTCCCGCCAGTAATATTGGTGGATTAAATATAATTACGAAGAGAGGGGCGCCGGTAGCTCAGTGGTATGCGTGCTTGACTTCTGAGCTCAAGGTCGTGGGTTCGTAGCCCGACCGAGGCCCTTAGTTTATTTTATCTGGGAGGTAAAATAAACTTAAGCACGCCGTCCTTCGGATGGGACGTTAAGCGATGGTCCCGAGCCTGTACGATGTCAGGTACTCGTTAAAGACCCCTACCCTAGATGAATAAAAAAAATTTAGGGTAGGCAAAATTTAGGACTCCCACAGTAGAGTCGGGCTCATGTCCACCAGAGTGACGAAAGAGCGCTCTGGTAGTAGGCGATATGACCTCGTAGTTAAAGCCCGGGCATGAGTCATAAAACCTAACCTAACCTAACCTATAATTACGAAGATAAATGAATATAAAAGAAAAAAAAATCCCCTATAATAACATATAGCTTTTCATATAAAGCAGCGCTCGAAGCTATAATAAAATATCACAATTGTTTTGTGATCAATATTTTGAATATTCAGTTGTTACCATTAGTATAAGGAAGCATTGTAATCGTGCGAATATCCGAGATCGAGTTTTCAACAGGTCCCCTGAACATGTGTTGAGCATTTTCTGTCTGTGTGTAAGTCATTAGAACTTTGTGAAAGCTCCCCCCCCCCCCCCCTCCCCTCTCCCCTCCCCCCATCTCATAAACGATTGTAGCAATTAATTTGAAATGAAGATGTCATCAGTTCCAAATTAGATCTGAAAAATCTCTTCAATTAACAGTTAAAGAGAAAACTAAAAGGTACATTTTATATGAAATAATTTTTTTTCGAAGGACACAAGTTTCCGAGATATGTGCCAAAAATCATTCAAAAATTACATTTTGAAACCCACTTTTTAGACGTTTGTTTGCTAAGAAGGTATCGGTTAGTCCCATCAAAAAATTGATTCTCACAAAAATGTTCCTTATAAACATTCCAACCGTGTTCTCAGCATTGTAATCGGACCAATACGGTCAAAGTTATAGCAAAATATAGTTAGTTTATAGTTAGTTATATTGTAAATAGTTCAAAGCAATGTTTAAATTGTAACGCTTGGCCACGAATTATAAAATTGTTTTTTTATTAAAAAGGATAGGTTAGGTTTGATGACTCATGCCCGGGCTTTAACTACGAGGTCATATCGCCTACTACCAGAGTGCTATTTTGTCACTCTGGTGGATATGAGCCCGACTCTACTGTGGGAGTGCTAAATTTTGCTTACCCTAAATTTTTATTCACCTAGTGGTCTGCAAACTCATTAGTCAACAGAGCCAAATATCAACAGTACAACGATTGAAATTTCTTTTGAGAGCCAATTTTTTTAAACTTAAACTATTAAGGTAGGTACATTGTTATTAACTTAATTAGGGTACTCCTAAGCTGGCCTTTGCTAAAAACGTCCTCAATTTGATTGAGGTACGTTCGCTGAGGTCGACCCCTTCCAACTCTCCCATCCACACTCGTCTTGTATACTTATTTCGTCTATCTCCTACCTATATGTCCAAACCATCTCAACAAACCTTTGTCAATCATAAGTTTTAAGTCTTATTTAAACTATAGGTGCGTTGAATAAAACTTAATAACGATATTATTTATTGATTAAATTAAATTGTAAGGTATCCATAAAATTAAATCATGGACAATGACTGACAAACACTAATGAGAACAATGGTATATATGTAAATATGTAAAAATAGATATAAGAAAACCAGTCATCACGAAGTTTCAATCGCAATGTACGTGCCCGCCCCCGCACGTGGTATTTTGTGGAAGAGCCACACTCAAAGGGCCAAAGAGCCGCATGTGACTCGCGAGCCGCGGTTTACCGACCACTGACCTAGGGTAAGAGATCTTTAACGAGTACCTGACATCGTACAGGCTCGGGACCATCGCTTAACGTCCCATCAGAAGGGCGGCGTTTTTAACTAAGCGCAGTTTAACTAAGGGTCTCGGTCGGGTTTCGAACCCACGCTCTTGAGCTCAGAAGCCAAGCATGCATACCACTGAGCTACCGGCTCAGGATTGCTAATGCCAACACGTTTTCATATAACCAGCAATACCAGCTTGAAATGGATTTGAGTGGGGAGAAGAAGAAGGCGTGTCTATTAAGTGGTTTGCGTAAGGACTGCATATTCACTAAACTTTTAGGGCGATTCAAAGAATGCAATAGGTTGTGGCGACATCTTATAATTTTGAACGGGAGAGGGTTGTGGGATTGTAGTGGAGCCCGAAACATCAAATTGGTGCTACGTATTTAATAGTTGATCATATTTTCATAAAATTTCACATGCAGCATATGCCAGGTTCAAACGTAGACCATGTGGCCGATTCTGTATTCAATGCATTTTTGCATATAAGGTCTGACTTTAGTTCACTTTCGCCTTAATGTCGACGAGGAGACTCGAATCTACCGAATCCACTTCACCAGTGAGGTATCCTCTTAAATATAATTATTATTATTTTTAAAATGTTTATAAGTAGACGCTTTCTGGAATTGTTAGACTTTAAAGAGTGTTAGACTCACAGTTTCCAAAACAAATATAGAAAGTCTGGAACGGAAGGCAGCTTATAAGTACTTTTGTATTTAGCATTAAATAAAAGTTGAAGAGGCTTTTTAAAAAGAAAATAAACAATGGTTATTATAACTTCATTATTCGGAAGTTTCCAGGGTGTAGTACGCTGTCAGTCACAACTTGTTCTCTTATTAACACGAAGTTTGTTAGAAAGCTAACTTACTTTAATTACATTTTTACTTCTCCAGCTATACAAAGTATAAGGGAAGTTATATAATCGGTCAGAAGTTCGATGCAGAGTTCTCAACAGAATTTCATGTTTTCCGACCTTCTGTGTGTGCCTGTGAACACGACAACTCCTGATAAAATGAATGTATCGAGACGAAATTTTATGTGTGTATTCAGAACCCTCTAAGGACGACACCAATAGTCTTTCAGCGAAATCGGCCAAAGGGAAGGGGGGATTAGGGGGGGGGGGCTTAACACAAAAACTCTAATAACTGTCATTGTAATGAACAAATGAAGGTATCGATGAAAAAGCTTAACAAAAAACTTTAATAACAGCTCAAATGAATGTATTGACACGAAATTTCATATGTACGAGGTCTGTTCAAAAAATACGCGGACTGACGTCATAAAACAAAATATACTTTAAATGTCTGGGTCCCCTTCAAAGTACTCTCCTCCCCAACGCACACACTTATCCCAACGGTGTTTTAACTCGTTGAAACAGTCCTGGTACGCTTCTTTTGTAATGTCCTTCAGCTGCTTCGTCGCATTTGCCTTAATCTCAAATCTTCTTTCTTTCAAGGGTCTTTTGAGTTTGGGGAACAAGAAAAAGTCACAAGGAGCAAGGTCAGGTGAGTAAGGGGGGTGGGGAAGAACAGTGATCGAGTGTTTGGCGAAAAACTAACGAGTTCTGAGGGCTGAATGGGCTGGAGCGTTGTCGTGATAGAAAAACCAGTCGCCACTCCTCCACATTTCTGGCCTTCTGCGACGGATGGTGTCCCTCAGACGTTGTAGTAAGTCTGGTTCAGTGTGGAGACTTGGGGGAGGTACTCGTGGTGAACAACACCCTTAGCATCAAAGAAAACTGTAAGCATCACCTTGAAATGTTTGGGTCTGGGGGACGTTTCGCCCACGCACTGGGACGATTGGACCTTCGTTTCAATGTCATAACGGTAAACCCATGATTCATCACCTGTTATGATCCTTGACAAGAAGTTTTCATCTTTTTCTGAAAGACGATTTTTTGAACAGACCTCGTATATTCAAAACCCCGTAAGGACGACAACTGGATAGGCCGAAGAGTGGATCAGACGGGCGCTCAACTCAAAATCCCCAATAACTGGTAATGTAATGAACATACGACACATAATTTAGTATGACTCGTATCGACACATAGTTTAGTATGAAGATTCAGAAGCCCTTTTGTGAGTCAATTATTGATTTTTAATCCGAACCATAGATTTTTTTTTGGAGGGAAAGCGAAAACTTAATTGATTAATTCCTGCTGTGAAATTATATTGCCAGTGATTCCCGGATGACTTTTTCTCATTCAGTGATTCCCCTCTAAACACACTCCTATAGTTTCTATGTTATTCTCTGTTGACGGGAACGTTGCCTCTCAAAGATTGTCTTGGCCTGTGGGTAGTTGCTAATTGATCGATAGAAGTTTTGAACAGTGAGAAGAAAGTCACAAATCCACTTTAGTAGGTGAGAGAGTAATAGGTTTACTGGCCGTTTTGTGCCACCTCCCGCCTCTTTAGTCATTAAAGTACCAAAGTACTAACATTATTTACTGCTAATTCAATGGAGGAGCTAATCGAATACATTAGCGCTTTGAGCCCTTCCCACTTCATTTTATTGGTCACCGTCAAAGTTTAAACTCAATCTGATATAAATTTAAACCATAATTGAACTGGACAGTTAAAAATGTTGTCCGTACCAGCTAAAATTTATTGTATTATTATTTGAAGGGCAAAATCTATTGTAACACAGATATACACGCCCTTCTTCATTTAAATTAATGTCATGTGACAATGGCCTATTTCTTTTAATTTTTAACAAAAACTACCAATAATAAAAACATGTTTCGTTACAAATTAAACATTATTTACTAGTTCCTATGGTTTTTATTAATTTATTATTTTTATTTTATTATTTATTATTATTATTATTATTTATCTTTTTCTTCACACGCCATTTTTAAGCGAGTGCTGGTGATGAATTCTCCCCTCACGCCTCTCTCTCCTTTCGACGCCCCGCCGCCTGGTCTTCCTCCACTGCTGGACAGTCGATGGTTGGACACTGAGGTGGGAGGGTCCGCGCTGGTCTCCCGCCGCCTCCTCCCCTCTCCACTAGTTGGAGAGTGATATATGGCAGTGTGCGGGAGTCCTATTGGTGCTGTCCTCTTCCAGTTTCTTATATATTTTTAATTATTTTATTTATTTATTTATTATTTTTTATTTTTTTTATTTTTTATTTTTTTGTTTCACCTCTTTCATTTTATGCTTTCTGTATATTCATTTACCATTGATTTATTACGTATTCTGTTTATTATTTTTGTATATGTTTGCTGTTATTTTGTATTATTCATTTATTTTTTTTCCTTCTTATTATGTTTTATATATTTTGTATTACTTATTATTTTATCATGTCTTCTTAGTCATCACTTCTGCTTATTGTTATTGTTTATACAGATTGTAGAATAAATAAAAGTAAAAAAAAAAAAAAAGTTTCTATGGAAATATAATGTACATTCTTTGGAACGCTAGAACTTTGGTTGTATTGATGCTATCTCAAATCTATGGACACAATAGTCATTGGAAATTTAATAAGGAACGTTTTTGGTAAGAATACATTTTTCTATAGGACTAACCGTTTTCGCATAAATCGAGCAAACGTCTAAAAAAATTGTTTTTAAAAAGACATTTTTGGATGGTTTACGGCATGTATCTTGCAAACCGGACAATCTGTGAAAAATCATATTTTATATAATGTGCTTTTCAGTGTTCTCTATAAGTTTTATTTGAAGAGAATTTTGATTGGGTCATAAATAGAAGTGGTGTTTTGTAAAATGTAGTTAAGCCCCGAGGCAAAGTGGTCTCAATTTTCGTTCGATTTCGCCCAGAATCTAATCAGATCTGTGAAGGATAACTTCACTTTTCATTAATGTTAGTTTTAGAATTTTTTTCTAAAACGAGGGTTTCTGTATTCAGGAATGCAGCCCCCTTCCCTTGGCACTTGGTTCATGTATATTGATAGCACCCCCTGCTCCTTTCACAGTTGACATTGTGTACCCCTCTGGTGCTGAGATATCTTCTGAAAGGCTCTACGTGCTAAGGTTGGATTATGGAAAAAGGCACAAACAGCCGATAAGCCACCTACCAACGATGAGCCAGGCATCCATCATACTCAACACTTCATAATTGACATTTCACCCACAGTTTTTTTTTTTTTCAACTTTTTCTTCTTTTTTATATATTTATTAAAAAATATTCTTTACTTCAATATGAAGAGGCTGACAGATATTTTCAGAGAACGGTCAAAAACGAACAGGATAAAAAAAAAAGTAGAAAGTTTCGTAGACTAACATATTTACCGCTTACCGGTAATGACTTCACCAACACGAATTATTCAATAAAGTTTTCTCTGTCCCTCCAAAACCAACCTACCTAAAAATCGATAGTTGACTTACATCTGAATTCTCATACTAAATTTTGTTTCGATATATTATATCGGCAGTTATTAGGGTATTTGAGTCCAGTCCCCCTTCTCTGATTCCCCAGTCCCTTCGACCGATTTCGCTCGTTTTGAATTTAAATATAAAATTTACATGTCGATACATTTATTATATCGAGAGATATCAGAGTTTTTACGTTAAGCCCCTCCCCCCCCTCCCCCCTCCAACCCTTCTTAATCCTCCCTTCCCTTTGCCCGATTTGGCTGAAAATCAATAGGTGTTGATTTTATCCTTATTCGTACATTCGTTCTATCGTGTTGCCGGACAGAAGTGGAAATTCCGGTGAAAACAACACCGAAACTAAAATAAAGATTGACATCTCGAAGAACGACCGAAATCGGCAGACGTAGAAAAATCCATGTTTTTTGGTGTTGTCCTCTTGGGGTTCTGCATACATATATACAATTTCGTGTTGAAACGAGTATATCCATTCCGTCGAGAGTTACTGTGTTCACACAGACAGAAATTTGTTTTTTCAATTTTTTTCAGGGGGTCGGAAAATATAAAAATTCGGTGAAAACAATTGAGTTCTGACATTTTACATAACTTCCCCTTTACATCGGAAGTAAAATGCAAAAATTGATTCAGTTTCAGTGACTTTTGTCTTCAGTGGCGGTGCCATATGCCGTTTTTGAAGTTCTGGTAAATATTTCGAAATTTCGTTCAACTATTATATAAGATAGCCACTGTTAAGAGACGAAATGATGGGCTGTGTTGCAGCTTGTTTTTCTCCATACCTACTACCAGATAGACCAGGTTATCTTGAAGGATTGCCTATCATTTTCCGATAATGCCTCTCTTTCAGTGGAGATGGCCAGATCGTTTGGTTCAAATACCCTTCCCCAATATTAGATTTCAGCTCTGACAGATACAAGCTTTGTCTAGGAATTCATCGATAATAAACATCTTTTTCTATTACACCCCTCTAACTTTTCACTCTTATGGTGCTGTGGAAGACCTGAGTACCGAAGAAATATCGAATTCACCAATGGCTCAGTTTTTACATGACCGGGCTTTAACTACAAGGTTATATCGCCTACTACCAGAGCGCTCTTTCGACACTCTGATGGACATGAGCCTGACTCTACTATGGGAGTCCTAAATTTTGTCTACCCTAAATTTTTATTCACCTAGGATAGGGGTCTTTAACGAGTACCTGACATCGTACAGGCTCGGGACCATCGCTTATCCGAAGAACTGTGTCCTTAAGTTTATTTTACCCCCCACATAAAATAAACTAAGGACCTCGGCCGGGTTTCGAACCCGCGAACTTGAGCTCAATAGGCAAGCACGCATACCACTTATAAATAACCTGGTCTATTATAATGAAAAGAATAAAATAAACTGAAAAATAAAATATATGTGATGTGGCCATTACAGTACTTTCTTATACCAACCACGCCTATAGATCACTTTCTCTCTCTTTCCCCTTCTCAAAATGATTTCATACTTGCATTAATGGGTATAAAAAAGTCACTCTCAGTCACACTCAGAATTACGCCATACAATGAAACAAAAAAACACCGCTGACGCTAACTCATTACTTTCATATACCCAGTAATGCCATTATGAAAGGATTTTGAGAAGGGGAAGGTGGAGAGAGATCTTTAGGCATGGTTGGTATATATACCATTATACCTACTTTCTTATAAGAAAGTACTGTAATGGCCACATCATAGAAATAAAAGACGTTGTCTTCCCACTATTTTATTATTGACCAGAACCGGTTTTCAACGCAACAGCGTCATCAGTGGTACATCCCACCCACACAGCTGAGCGATTAAAGGGTAACTGGCTAGTTGTGTGGGTGGGATGGGCGCCGGTAGCTCAGTGGTATGCGTGCTTGTCTTCTGAGCTCAAGGTCGTGGGTTCGAAACTGGGAGATAAAATAAACTTAAGCACACCGCTCTTCGGATGGGACGTTAAGCGATGGTCCCGAGCCTGTACGATCTCAGGTACTCGTTAAAGATTCTTTGCCCTAGGTGAATAAAAATTTAGTGTAGGCAAAATTTAGGACTCCCACAGTAGGGTCGGGCTCATGTGCACCAGAGTGACGAAAGAGCACTCTGGTAGTAGGCGATATGACCTCGTAGTTAAAGCCCGGGCAAGAGACATAAAACCTAACCTAACCTCTCCTCCCACATCTTACTATTACATATGGATATATTTCATTTTTTAGTTATTTTTATTCTTCATATTATTATTATTTTTGTTATTGTATTTCATTTTGTGGAAAGCTTTTGAATGATGGAAATAAATTGCTTTCTCTCAGTCTTAAAAATTTCGGCCGGTCTGTCCAATATACAATTGGTTGCAAGTCTTGCACTGTAGACTATATATACGAGTATATATGACTTTTGTTCTCAATTTCAATTTTGTCCTTACTACCTTGGTGAATTTACAATCCTAAGAAATAAGGTAAGAGATAGATAGGACTGAGCAGAAGGGGGAAGATTAAAAATAAAGGAGCAGAGAAGTGGGACTCCTCCGATTTGCATAATGCCTTCTTTGTGGTTAGGTAGGGCGAATTTTTACCTCAGGGATGAACCTCCTTCCTTGAAGTAGTCCCTACCTTTGTTTCCTGCCTCTCAGATTTCAATCGAACCTCGAACGTTAGCTGCAGGATTTATTTTGAAAGAAGCATAACTCATAAAGAGATCAACTTTTTCAATGCACTTCCCGACTTCTTGAAATACAACATATAGGCACAATAACAAAGATCGAGGGTTCAAAACCAATTATACCATAAGTGTGTAAAGGCGTGTTAGAAAAAAACATATTTTATTCACCATAATAAAATTATGTTAACATTACTTAAAATATTTTACAAATATTACTTTTTGGTAAAATGTTTGTTATTGCACACCGACACTAACTTGCTGACTGTCTTCTTTTTTTTGTCAACTGTTTTTTGTAAAATTGTTGGTATCAGGGGAACATGAAATTCCGGTGAAAACATCACATTTCTGACCGATTACGTAACTTCCTCTATACTTCGTAAAGTTGGGGAAGTATAACATTGCTAATTAATTCTATTGATTTAAAAAAAAAAATTTTTCTATCGCTTACTAGTATTTTTGCAAAGCTCACCCTATGGAAAAGTTCTGTACAGCTCCTATTATTTTTCTCCATTTTAATGACAGAAATGTTGGGTTCTTTTCTCTTGTGGATTCCACAGAAGACCAAGGAAGTGTGTGTGTTGAGTGGTTACAATAGTCCTCCTGCGTGCGGTTGTCCAAACACTTGAACCATCTCATCACACCAAGTCCCACAGACAGTAGCACTGGGAGATGTACAGTGCCCTTCGCTCCTTCTCAGTTTGTGGTTTGAACAGAACTTTTGATACAAATACTTCGAATAATATGCTTCTTCAGTTGAGAATATGTGAAAATGTGGGATGTGGCTATAACAGAATTTTCTTATACCATCCCCGTTTTCTATCCTTCTTCCATCTAATTGTGATGAATCTCGTGGACCGTAAAATTATTCAAGGCGTGCCGCGGGTTGGCCACTCCTATCTTAGAGCATAAGTTTGTATTGGTCCCATCTAAAATCAGAGGGTAATTCGATAATTGGATATTGAGATACAAACATGTTTTTATAAGGTTAATTTTTTTTACAGAACTAAGTGGTCGTAATTTTAATCTGATTTCAGCCAAAATCTAAATAGCTCTAAGCTAGCACATGTGATTTCTTCATTTGCAAATTTGAAGTTCGTTCCTACAATAGCTTTTGATTTAGAGCGCTCAAAAAGTGCATACAGAGAGATAGACATCATCGCGAAAATGGTGAAAGTCTATTCAGGGGACCTTGAAATGTGTAATTCCGTTAAAAACTCGACCTCGGATTTTTGACTGATTACATTTTTTTGTCCAGAAATGAATAGATATTCGTGTAGCTATCAGTCTGAATCGAACTGCTCCTTCCTCCAGTTATTTGTTGAAGCAGCTTAAGAAGAATCGAGGAGTTTTCTAAAGCTTTTCTTGACTGATCTTTTATTTGGTGTCCTTTTTTTCCTTTTCTTTTAACTCACTCTACTTTAAAACTTTTCTAAACTTCTACAAGTATTTTTAATTACGTTTTTCTTATTCTTCCCCCCTTTACAATTACTGAATCCAAGAAAATTAAAAGTACTTGAAAGAAAAGGGTAAGTGTAACCTTCTGCCAGTTTGTTTCGTCAGTTTCATCAATAAATAATTTTAGGAAATTCTCTTTTTAGATACTGTGCCAGAATCTATTTCTTGATTGGCAGGCTGATGTAGTGGACTTATTTGTTAAATACTTTATGCAGATGTATCAGTCCAACAATAAATAATAATTGTATTTATTCCACAAATAGTTTCCACAATTATCGAGTGGTGAATCTAAACTTAAAAAAGTTAATATTTTTTATCTATTCTCAGGGTCTTTTTAATAATAATATTTGCCACTTTAAGACTTTTTACCTTAACTAATTTATCGTAGATTGTTGACAGGAACTATAACAGTTCGTAAATCTTTTTTAAAAGTGGCAAATATTATTATTAATTTACTCTCTATTTTTCAACTTGTACACTGTTAACGGCCTCACAAGACAACTTGACAAACTCAAAATAATAATAGTTATTTACGTTAAACCATAATATGGTAATAAGATGTTTACATTAAGGTAGCTTATAAATTAGATACATAAACAGATATTAACTCTTAGCGTCTCAAGGATTAGGATTAACAATAGTACTAAACAGTAAAAAGAGATGAATAAATAAATACTCGAAAGTATAGGTATGAGTTCAAAAATAATAATATTTTACAGTAGATAAATAAAGTATATAATGAATACAGTAGATACATTTTTTAATTTAATTAAAATTAAGACATTTACAGTAGATACATTTTTTAATTTAATTAAAATTAAGACATTTACAGTAGATACATTTTTTAATTCAATTAAAATTAAGACATTTACAGTAGATACATTTTTTAATTTAATTAAAATTAAGACATTTCGAGATGTCTCAGGTCACAATGAGCGAAATATTGAAAAGAGAAAGAAAACAAAATAACAACATAAAAGATGGCGCCGGTAGCTCAGTGGTATGCATGCGTGCTTGTCTTCTGAGCTCAAGATCGTCGTCCTTCGGATTGGACGTTAAGCGATGGTTCCGAGCCTGTACGATGTCAGGTACTCGTTAAAGACCCCTACCCTAGGTGAATAAGAATTTAGGACTCCCACAGTAGAGTCGGGCTCATGTCCACCAGAGTGACGAAAGAGCGCTCTGGTAGTAGGCGATATGACCTTGTTGTTATAGCCCGGACATGTGTCATAATAACTATCTAACTAACAATTTACAAATATTTACATTTACAATTTTCTAATTGGTCCATTGTACACTATCACAATTCTTTAAATAGCTGACGCACTCACTAAGACACTCCAATCTCCTGTTTATATAGGATTTACTGTACTAGAAGTTTTTATGAATCCCTATTGGTCAGATTTTAACTGCGTTCTAGAAGTAACCTGAATTTCGACAAGTGATTAATTAGAACAATAAAATAACCTCAAAAAATTAAGAAAACTACCTTTAAACACAAAACGAACGGAACAGGTTATTTGAATGTATATTAGACATGATCATAAGACCAAACTCAATAAATTGATCAGCAATGGTAAGCTCGAATATTACTATAGACTATTATTACTTCCTTTCCGTGGCGCTAAGGATCTTGTAGATCCTGAGACTTTACAGTGATCTTCTTCCATTCTTCTTTACCCTCAGTCTGCCATCTCCACTTTCTAGCGCCCATCTTCCTGAACTCGTCCTCCAGTCATCCTAAGCGGGGTCTCCCTCTTCTTCTCTGTCCTCCCGGGAGCCTTTTCAGTATCCTCCTCAGTACTCTATCAAGTAGATGTTTCAGCCAAAGCAATTCCTGTAATGTTATTACAGGTTACAAAATAGAATACCTCGAGACATTCTAGATGGAATAATCTTCTGATAAACGTTTATCTCAATTGGTAACAATACTCCTGATAATGTAATTCTAGCCCTCTCGTTATATCAAAGCTGTTTCAATTATCATATTCTTCTGTAATGTGTCAGATGATATGGTTGCCATTTATGACGGCATGTTAATCTGTGCCAGGAAGCCTTTACAGATTCAGATTGGTTGATGTACCTCGTTTTGACTTCATTGTATTTAAAACTTGTTTTTATTCTCCACTTTTTAAAAATCTTCTCCCTCTCATTAATAAATGATCTTTAAACATTGGACAAGTGGCCAGTTTTACGTTTATTCTTCCATTTTACATGAAGTGGATTCTGAAAAAAAGTGTATTCTACCTTTAAAATGAAATTGGTTGAAAAAATTATCTTTAGCTGTATATTTTTAAAGAATGAATGAATTAAGTTTTCTCTCTCCCCAAAAACAATTGACTGTTAGGGCTAAAAATTAATAGTTGACTTAGTCCTAACTTAACATAACATTTACAAATATTTCAGTTGTCAATGTTTAATATTCGTAAATGTTATGTGAAGAGGACCTCTCCCCCATCTTGGGAATTGAATTTTCCACCCTTAGGTAATGACAGATAACCTGAGGATTGTATAAATATGAAAGCTCAGCAAATTGTTGGTATTTTTGAACTTTGTGCTCATGATGGCGTAAGCCGAAACAGGTACACTTTATGTGTACTTGATATTTTTGTGGAATTAGACAATATAAAAGTTGTGTTTCTCAAAATTCTCTGGGATGTTGAAATGTTGATTTTTTACGGCATTTATTCCAGAGGTGTCTCTTTTTTTCTTTTTTGACAATATTTTGGGACACTTTCACATCCCTTCTTCTGGTCACTATGAACTATGAACGTTCATCAAAGTCTCCCGAAATATAATGAAAAAAGAAAATAGAAGGCACCTCTGGAAGAAATGCCGGAAAAGATGAACAATATAAAAGTTTAAAAAAGTTGTTTGATTTTATTTATTTCATGAGTAACCTCCTCAAAGTGGTTACAAACATCTTGGTTCACCTTCTTTCAGATATTTTGAATTTAGGACAAAGTCAATAAATTTAGTAACAAGAACATTATGACCGCCTTGTTTTAACGATCCAACTTTTTCTCTTTAAAAAAATTTATGTGATCGTTAGGGCTGATTAGATAGACTTATGGTGTTTTTTTGCTTGTTTAAGGGAATAGATGCCTTTAAAGGATCCCAGGACCAAGGATGTCTTCAATTTCCTGAAGAGAAAGACAGAAGCCCTGTCTCAGGATATGGTCTCTTAAGATGGCCGACTTTACAACTTTTATTACAAATTTTATCGGTTTCTCTTCACTTTTTATAGGTTTGTTTGGTGGGATGAGAGAAGAATGCGTTAAAAGAACAACCTATGCCCAGCTTTAAAACAATGGGAATTTCAATAGATCTCAAAGTCTCACTTCAGATTTAATGGCCTTACTGTTTTTCCACTGTTTAGTGTGAAGTTCTTCATTTCTTTTTTTATGGATTCTTTCTTGAAAACCGCAAAACTAAACCCTCACACCAGGTCATTTGTCTTTCTCTTAATAGTTTACATTAAGACCATCAAGGGACAAATGACTTCGTTATGCGGTTCAAATGGACTTATGCACTCCTCATTTTTGTGCATAGAACAATACCCGCATTTTTACTTAGCGTAAAATAATATCAAATATGAGCTGGTTTCAGCTGCACGGAAATTTCCCATGTGGGCTTCGAGGAGTGCTACTAATTCAACAGTTAAATACCCCAAACTGTTTTTACATTGCTCTTTCATTATAGTTAGTTATTGTGACTCATGTCCAGGCTTCTAACTTCGAAGTTATATCGCCTGCTATCAGAGTGCTCTATTGTCGCTCTGGTGGACATGAGCCCGACTCTACTATGGGTGTCCTAAATATTGCCTAGGCTAAATTTATATTCACCGAGGGTAGAAGTCATTAACTGGGGTTCTGCCAAGGCTTCCAATCTCCAGCGCATCCAATCCTTTCAATCCAAAATCCTTCGTAAAATAGCAAATGCTCCTTATTACGCCTCCAACCAAACTCTTCACACTGACCTTAACGTATCTTTTGAAGTCGCTAAATCCAAATATAAAAAATTATTTTCCCTTCTTAGTTCCCAAAATAATCCTCTAGTCCGAGCCCTCCATTCTGCCATACTTCCCCAGTGACTAGGGAATGTCACCACTGGGTGATTTCTCCCTCTTGACATTGCCATTATCTCTCTATTAGCACATTTGCTTGTTGTATTTATTTTTATACAGTTTTAAATAGCTATTTGTAAATTTTAAAGAAAGTTAGTTATTATGACTCATGGCCGGGCTTTAATTACGAGATTATATCGCCTACTACCAGAGCGTTCGTTCGTCACTCTGGTGGACATGAGCTCGACTCTACTATGAGAGTCCTAAATTTTGCCCACTCTAAATTTTTATTCACCAAGGGTAGAGGCCTTTCACGAGTATCTGACATAGTACAGGCTCGGGACCATCGCTTAACGTCTATTACTACGATGGCTCATGGTTTTTTCATCTCCCAGATAAAAAACCTGAGGGCCCACACAAATAAAAACAGACACAGACATTTTCATTTCAGGAATAGATAATTAAAATACACATTTTTTTTGTCAAACTTCACTATATATTCTCAAATACTCAACTAGTTTCGCCGTGTTAAGGCATTATCAAGAGTCAGTTACAAACTACAGTTATTTGAGAATATATAGTGAAGTTTGACAAAGAAATTGTGTATTTTAATTATCTATTCCTAGAATGGAGCTTCACAAAGTAAATCTGGAAACCATAAATTATTTTCATTTCTGTTTTGGAATCAAGGGGTCAAAAAACATGAAATTCCGGGGATAATTCAACAGAGAATTTCTGACCGGTTACATAACTTTCTCTATACTTCGTATAGCTGGGGATGTTACTTATAATGACTCATGCCCGGGCTTTAACTACAAGGTCATATCCGCCTACTAAGTCCTAAATTTTCCTTGCCCTAAATTTTTATTCACTACGGTAGGAGGGGTCTTTGACGAGTATCTGACATCGTATAGGTACGGGACCATCCGAAGGATGGCGTGCTCAAGTTTTTTTTACCTCCCAGATAAAATAAACTAAGAGCCCCGGTCGGGTTTCGAACGATATATATTATATCCTAAATAAATTCATCGAATATATATATAAATAATTATCAATAAAAAAACCTATTTATGTTTTTCTTGATTTCAGGTAAGTTGCGACTTCCTATTTTTGCGGCTTCATTTTAGTTCACAGTGAACGATAACCCAAGGTAAGATTATGAGTAAAAATAAAATATGAATTGGTTCATTTTTCCTAACAAAAGACTAATTTAAACCTGAATCTGGGGTCTAAATAAAATATATATTTTTCAAGAATGTAGGTACATTAATAATTAATTTGACGTTTGAGAACAATTAATAATTTTAAAATATTACCCCGTCTAATCCATGCTTCATTATTGAAAAGTTTATCATAAATTTTGTTTCGAACATCTTCGTGATTGGGAAATCTCTTTCAAAGTTTTCATTATGTAAAGAAATATTCTCTCCCAAACAAAAATATATATACCTATATAATATATATATTCCTCAGATTGTTTTAAGTAAGTTTATAGGGATGTTTAAATAAGTTTAAGTCCTCGTAGTTGGAGCCGGGCATGAGTCATAAAACCTAACCTATTATTCATATATTAACATACATTTTTTGATAGTCAATTTCAAAACGATAAATCATTTATCAAAAAGCAAATTTATTTACCAGGAGTGTAATGTGAACTGCGGATTGACTCAATAATATTTTATTTATGTCTTACAAAATATTGGTGCTATTATCGCTTCATTGGTAGGTCAATTATATTTTAATATCGGTATATTTAAAGAGATTAAAAAAAAAAATGCTAGTGAATGAATCTTTGACAATATATTTCCCAAGACCAAATTAATCAGCTAACGTTTCTGCTCTCCCTGAAAACCAATTCGCACTACATAATTTGGTTGCAAATCAATATGTCTGTTACTCAGTAGCTTCTGAATCATCATACCTTATTTCGTGTTGATACATTTGTTACATTGACAGTTATTAGAGTTTTTGAGTTGGACCCCCTCTACAAATCCCCCAACCCTTCGGATGGTTTCGTTGATAATCGACAGGTGTCGTCCTTATTAGCTCCAGGATCCAGGGCCGTGCAACGAGTACTGCCCGCCCCTGTGCAAAGAACGATAACGCCGCCCCCCTCCACAATTAAAGTACCCGAATGTTTATATGTTTTTCTCCTTTACATTTTGAATAAGTTAACGATTTTTATTTTCCAAATAAATACTTGAGCAAGGAAAGTATTGATATGTGTAACGACAACAATATTTTATTTTCAAACATTATATTATGAACTATTAAACATAATTATTACCTATGTACATAATAATAATAGGTAATAAAATTTACATATATGAACATATAAAATTTGCTTTATGTTATAAACTTTAATACAGTGGAATCCCGATATTTCGTATCCCGATTATTCGTATTTCCGGCTAAATCGTACAAATTTGCCGATCCCCAGAGAAAATCCCGATAAGTGGTATAAAAACAATGCATTTCGGACTCCTCGGTAATTCGTATTATTTTTATGCTCGAGGTCACTTAAAACGTCTTATAATTCGTATTTCCAGCTTAAAAACCTCGTTAATTCGTACTGTTTTCAAGAGGGGGAGAGAGGACAGTGAGAGACGAGAGAGCAGAATGAGTGCGAGATAAATGTATTCTAGGAAATCACGTGATTCCTACAGAACCAAAGAGGAGAACGAGTGAGAGAGACAAGTTTTCTATGAAATCTCATATTATCAAATGTAATTCGTACTCTTTTCACTGAAAGGAAATGAGGAGAGGAGAGGGGAAAAGTTTTAGCAATTTTATTGATTCTTGTCTAACATTTTTTCGAACAAATGTTTGATTGGTGTTTATTTAATCTAGAACATATTTTTTACTGCAAGTATTGTTTATTGTATAGTTTAGTATAAAGCAGTGTTTATTGCATAGTTTTTATTCTTACCACATTGTACATATTCCTTAATACATATGTACATATTTGCATTATTAATACGTTTTTTAATTTTTTATATTTTGTACTCCCGATAATTGGTTATCCCGATAATTCGTACCAAACCGTCAGTCCCTTGACCATAC
Organism: Aradus depressus; assembly: GCA_963662175.1. Taxonomy (NCBI): domain Eukaryota; kingdom Metazoa; phylum Arthropoda; class Insecta; order Hemiptera; family Aradidae; genus Aradus; species Aradus depressus. The sequence continues at coordinate 27,699,961 of OY759215.1, forward strand.
GAATTATCGGGATTCTACTGTATAGCTAATACTTAAAAACTAAAAAAAAAATATATATAATTTTTTTAAGAACACAACTTTTAGTTTAGTAAAGTAGTTTTTAAGGAACACAAGTCAATTTTTTTTTTCAAATAAAACTAGAAACATTTATCACAAATAGTGATTTATTAAATAAAAGTAAATTGTAATGAAAGCATGGCTCTTCTGGCCTTAATGGAAGCAAAATTGTCTACAGCACGTTTTGTTCCCTTAACCAATTTGGCTGAACTTCGATGTCATCTTTATGGGGTTTTGGATTACATATACATATATAATTAGGGGTCGATACATTCGGGAGTTATCGTGTTCACACTAACAAATCCGTCAAACACAATTATTTTTGGAATCAAATATGGTCGGAAAACATGAAACTCCAGTGAAAACTGATCATCAAATTTCTGGCCGATTGTATAACTTCCCCTATGCTTCATACAGCTGGGGAAGTAATATATAATTTCTTCTGTAATCTGTATAACTTTCTATATTCAAAAGCAATTAACAAAGAATGACTGGATTTGCTAATCGCAATGCGAAACGAATAACAGAAGTGTCGTTATTTAGTAATTAGCATCACCTTTATCATCAATTAGTATCAGGGATGATATCTGAATTAGGCAGCCATTGGTTCTCGTGATGGCGAATACTTGGAGCTAACCACTAGAAGCTAACTACACTCGATAATTGGTTGGATCTATTTTAGATCTTGATAGATTGATTGCAGGGACGCGTTTTGTAGTCGTGTAACTCAAAAGTCTAAAGAGCCATCTGATATTAGCGTCTCGCTAGCACTCTGCGACCTCTTTAGTTTAGTTAGCCATTTTAACGGTTTCTTCAATTTTTCTGAGTTGTGTAAAGTCTTACTTAACTGTCTCCTAAAATTGAGTAACATTTTCATCCAGGATTGCAGTAGCGTAGTTTCCACAACATCTGTTGAACTGACCTGGAGCAAGGACTCATTGCAAAGAGATGTTCCGTCCATGCGCAGTCTTTAACGGCTATTTGGTCGCTCTGGTTGTGTAGGAGTTCTAAATGTTGTCAATCCAGGTTTATTCTCCTAGGTTAGGGGTCTTTAACGAGTACTTGACATCATTGCTTAACGTCCCACTCCACCTCCCAGATGAAAAACGTAAAGCGTAAACCGTGATCTTGAGCAATCATGCTACCTCTGAGCTACCGGCGGCCTTAGTCGTCGATGTGCACGCTGCTCTGAGAAAAATAATAGTTTTTAAAACTATTTCGACATTTCGTAACTTCCTCACATTCCCCTTCCTCACGTCACAATGTGCGAAATATAGAGAAAGAAAACAAAATAACAATAACAATTATAAAATATATGCACACACGCATGCTAATAAAAATACATAAAAGAGAAAAACAAGAAAATAAATTAGTATTTATATACTAATAAAAAATAATGATTACAACGTAGATTCGAAAGACCTTAAAGGAGGATATCTATGGAGGAACTCTGCCAAAAAATATAAATGAATGCTATGCATTAAATAATGTTTTTGAATTTTGAATATAAAACACGATTTTTTTACTATGGTTATTTGACTTATTTTGAACAATGAGAAAAAAAATCCTTTTTGGAATAGAAGGTGTCCTCTGACAAACGTTTTTACTTAAAGTTAAAATTTTCTTATTGTTTCTACTGTTTTCAAGAAGTGGGGAAGGGCATTAAAGAAATTAATTCCTTTATGCGTTATACTTTTTAAAAAAAGAGAAGAGCAATGTTTAGTTATTCGGAAATCTTCATTCTTCCTGGTATCGTAATCATTGTTAAGAGGAAAAATATTGAAATTTTTCCGAATAACCATTAATGTTTCAAATATATATAGCTCAGGTAAAGGCAGGATATTAAGTTTTTTAAATATTGCAGTTTGTTCTTTGAGTAATATTATTTATTATTCTTAGTGCTTTCTTTTGAAGTCTAAAAATATTAATACTCGAGCTGCAAGCTCCCCATTGTATTGAAAGAATGGTTGCTGCTTATGAAAATTCTCTCCTGATGTTTATTGATCTGGGTAATAGCGGAATCAGTTGACGCCGGGAAATAGCTTAAAGACTCATTTGCAGTCAAATGTTTTATAGTCGAGTTAGCGCTTCAGCCCGCTATAGTTCTACAAAGTTCGGGTATTACTTCCCCTGTTATACAAAGTATGTATTCGGTAAGAACTTCGATGTTAAGTTCGAATAAGAGATTCCAGAAAAAAAAAAAAAATCTGTGTGTATTCCGAACCCAATAACATCTATTGATATTCAACCCAATCGATCAAAGGGGCTTAACACAAACGCATAATAACTATAATGAATGTATCAACACAAAACTTCTTATGAAAGTTCAAAACCCTCTATAGACATCTATTAATTTTCCTCTGAATTGGCCAATAAGAAGAGAGATCTGAGGGGGTTCGACTTCAATACCCAAACTGCCAAAGTAATGCAAGTATCGACATAATACTACAACTCAGAAGCCCCTATGTACAACTTTTAGCCCTAATGGTCGATTGGTGAGCGAAAACTTAATTGATTAATGAGGAATTTCACTGCCGTTGATTCACCGACGACATTTTTGCTGCGATTCGTCAACTCTCTGAGGCGCCAAGTTCGTACCATGTGATCTACGCAGGGACATTCAATGCGTACCTAGTTCAGAGTTGATCTTCCGAGTAGAACTGTTCCCTGTAATGCCTGTTCCACCTCCAACTATTCAATCTGATTACTCTCTCATGGCCCGAACTCTCCCACTTTAGGGCAATTACATCCCAGGTTATGGAGCCTCTTTGAATTGTCTCAGGTTTCCGAACAAGGACACTCACCATGTTTCCTTTTGAGAAAAACCTGGTCTTTATGAAGATTTGGTTGTTAAATAAGATGTAGTCTGACCTCTCACAAATTTTTTATTTGTATTAGCTAGCCGGCTTTCGAGGTTTTAATTTTTCGAAAAAAAAAAAATAAAACATTTTAATTTTCTTTCAAATTTTAAAATTTTTATTTTATCAGACTGCCTGATGATGAGGGCAACCTCGAAAGCCGGCTAGCTAATACAAATAAAAACTGCATCTTATTTGACAACCTGTGAAAAAAAAAAAAAAAAATGGTTTTCACTGAACAGATTTGGATAAACCTTTATAATAGATAGTTTCATAAAAGTCTGATTTTCGCATGATTAAAGTTAAAAGAACAGTTGAAATATGCGGTGAACAAATTTCTATAAATATATTTGATATAAATGTGGGTTTCTCTTTTTTCTTTCTTATACATTTGGTATATTATAACATATATGTAATTTATATAAAGAAGTATTGTAATCGTGCAAAAATTCGTCATCGAGTTTCCAACAAAATTTCACGTTTCAACTTCCACCGAACAGGTTTGGACCATTTTCGCGGGGATTTTAACTTTGCGTTAGCTCTAACTCGGAATCGAATTTGAAAAATGAAACGAAGATGTCACATGTGCCAACTTAGATCTGATTATATTTTGGCCGAAATCAGATGAAAATTGAAATCATTTTACTTCGAGGCCTAAGTTCATTTTACAACTGGTTATATTTATGACCTATTCAGAAATCTTTGCAAATAAATGTTGTAGAGAAAACTGAAAGACATATTTTATATTAAATACGATTTTTCAAAGGGCGCCCGATTTGAGACATACATAAAAACATCTGCTTGATTCACGTAAAAATGGTCCTTACAAAAAATGTCCCTTATTAAATTTCCATCTATCAAAATTTGGAGTACAAATATAGGAGACGTAAACTAATATTCTCTTGTAAAATAGACATCAATAGTTGATTTACATAGGAACTACTGAATCCTCGTCCTAGGTTTTAACGATTCATTTATCGGCAGTTTTTGCCCCGTCGGCCGATTTGACTGAAAATCAATAGATGTCGTCCTTATAATATTCTGGATGCACATATAATATAAAATGTCGATACAGTAGACTCTCCCTTATCCGGCGTTGCCGGGACCGACGTGACGCCGGATAACAGAAAATGCCGGATAACGGAAATCATCAACTAATGAGAAAAAATATATAAATTAAAGCATAAAAAAAAATTGTTTTTAGGTGAGCTAAGGAATAAAACACGTAGGTATGTATTTTGTTGATAACATTTATTAAATTGACAAATATGTACATACTGAACATTGATTTATTATATGTACGTGCATATGTATATTTATCCAAGCATTAAAAAGATATTTTGAAATCTGCGTTTAATTACATACATATTTAAAAGAAAATCTAAAATTCTAAAAATATTATTTGTTAAAAAAATCGGTAATTTTCTTTTGTTTCCCTAACACAACACTGTTCCATGCTGCATAGTCCCACCACTTCTTTAGTATTAAGACGTCTGAAAAACGATCCAACGATTCTTTTCACTATGAGAATCAAATGAAAACTGAGAAAAATAGAACTGGTGTAAAGGAAAAATAAATAGGAGGAGAGGGTTTCTGTGGTAAAAAATTAAACTTTGAATTTACTAGTTAAGTGTTCATTTCCAGATAAGACTATATTATTGTGACACGGACGGGACGGTACCTTTGTTTTTCTGTTCTAGGATACATTTTTTATAAATGTTTGATTTTGAACTATGTATTTACTATAATTTATTTATAGGATATTAGTGAAGTAATAAAATATTGTATTAGCGTTCCGTTCATTACAATGTACGTACATATTTATGTATGTAAAATAATAATACATGAAAGATTCGTGAATTACAGAATTATTATGTGCTCGTAAATACACGTGGCTCATATAATTGATAGTCTAATAATTGAATGTTTATTTTAGTTTAACAAATTTGATATTATTTTGCGAGAGCCGGATAAGGGATCGCGCCGGTCAACAGAACGCCGGATAGAGGAGAGTCTACTGTACTTTCATTCTACCGGGAGTTATCGTCTCCACAAACGCACATACATACACACAATTTTTTTTTTTAATTTTTGGAAAAGAGAGTAGTAAAATAAGAAATTTCAGTGAAAAAACTCAATATCAAATTTCGGACTAATAACAACTTTCTCTATACTATTTGTGGACAAGTAAAAATATCTGATGTGAGCATAATACGAGAATAAACCATGTTGGTATTTTGTTTGTCTCTCACCAGTTCGGCACTTCCACTTTTAATGTTGACTTTGTGAGCTGCTAAGGGACCCTAATCACTGTTTTGAAGTGGGGTGGGTATAATAATTGGGACAGGAACCTGTTACCTAACGTCAGGCCTATTAGACACAAAACTTTTGACAAAGTTATCATCTTCCTGAAACTTTGTTTGACGGCTTGGCCTAATGTCATAAGGCCCCTTTATATAATACAAATAGTTTATTTAGTCAATTTTTTACCTTTACCTTTCTATACACAATATATAATGGAAGTTATGTAATCGATCAGAAATTCTATGTTTAGTTTTCATTGCAATTTAATGTTTTACGACGCCCTGATTCGAAACATTAAAAAAAAAAAAATAATGCCTGTCTGAGTGTGTGTTTCTATGAATACGATAACTCCTGATACAATGAATGTATCGATACATCCAGCCAAAAAGAAGGGAGATTAGAGGATGGTCATCTCATAAACCCCAATAACTGCCGATGTAATCAATGTTTCAACATGAAATTTAGTATGAGGATTCAGAATCCCAACTATTGATTTTTAGCCAAAATGTTCGATAGATTTTGGTGGAAAGCGTGAAAACTTTAATTGATTAATTCGTGCTGGGGAAGTACATCGCCGGTGATTCACCGACGAAATAATAAGTAAATTCAAAGTTATGTAATACAATAAACTAAATAATAATAAAGAAAGAATATGTAATGTGAATACGCACTTGCAAATAAGAGCGAAATGTAACATAACCTGACATAGATAACCACCAAAATTGTAAGAATTTTGATGGTTGATCTATTTGACATCATCAGACGGTCTACAAAAAAAACATGATTTAGTAAAAAGATATACAAATTCTAGTGCCTAAAATAAATACATTAAAAAAAATTGGCTAAAAGGAATACCTAAAAAATTAAATTCATAAAAATGTTTTTATAACTATTTCTTTTTGCGCATAGTCGTATTTTTTTTAGCCGTTAGAATTTTTATTCCATTTTACTAAGTGATGGGTTTTTGTAGACTGCTTGATGATGAGGGCAACCTCGAAAGCCGGCTAGCACATATTAATAAACTCTGTGAAAGGTAAGGCTACAGTTTTGTTTTACAACATGTAAAATAATCACTTCTCATTATATCAGCCGTTTTCACTTTCACCTTTTCTTTTTAGAGTTTTACCTATACTTGACAGGCGCAACCAAATAAAGAAAACCCAACCACTATAGAACGATTCGTTGTCGAGTTAATTTTGTGAGCGCATGAGTTCAACAACTTTTTTTTGGATACTTGGTGTAAAAATGTTGTTTTCGGTTTTGGAATTTGTTCACATAGAAATTATCTAAGAACACATTGAATATGGATTTTATAATTGCAGCGGAAGTATGTTTGTGTGTATGTGATTGGCACTTTGTGTGAGCTCTAACTCGGAAACAAATTTGAAAAATTAAACGAAGATCACATGTGCCTGATAGATCTGATTAGATTTTGGCCGAAATCAGATGAAAATTGAAATAATTTTATTTCGGGGCCTAAGTTCATTTTACAACCGCTTATATTTATGATCTATTCAGAAATCTTTGCAAATAAAAGTTACAGAGAAAACTAAAAGACATATTTTATACGAAATATGATTTTTCGAAGGGCATTCGGTTTGAGACATACATCTCGAAAACCACCTTAAAAACATCTCGAAGTACATTTTCGAATTTCGACTAGTTAGTGGTGAGGTTTACTATATGTCACTAATTGAATGTTAGTGCATGCGTATTAGAGCTGTGTACAAGTAGGTCAGTTGTGGGTATGCTGTAATAAGTGGTCCTGTGGTCGCTCTCAAATTTCCAATAACCCTCCACCCTGACGAATGTTGTCCAATTACATGGACCCACCTCACCTCACGTCTCCATCTTTTATTTTGCGGCTAATCTAATCCGCGGCAGTATTTTACATTTGTACCCTATATTAAATGAACATTTTTGAGAAGACCTCGAAAGGTTTCACCATGGTTTGCGGGTTTGAATCCCGTCCGGGAGTTAGTTTTATTTCTTAGATAGTACTCCGTCCCGGGGCCATGAATATCGTAAACACTAGGTAACACCGTTATAAAAGTCGTGGCTTCCCTTTTCTATGGCTAGTCACGCTGAAAATTAATATGTGTCGACCTTAAAGGGTTCTGGATACACGTGTATAATTTCGTATTGATACCTTTCTTTTTTTTTCTTTTTTTTTCATTTTTGAAATCAGGAGATAAGAAAACATGAAATTCTTTTGAAAACCTACATTAGAATTTCTGACCGATTACATACTTCGTATAGCTGAGGAGGTAAAATGTACTGTGTTTTCTCACAGATTTAATTATCACATATATACATCCGAGTCACAACTGGTATCACAGAGTGCTAAGGGAAGACAAGCTAATCCCCTCTCTAGAATTCAGGAGGAGGGACTCCCTCCCCGTTCTTTCCAATTTCTCTAGTCCTCAGCTTTCGGCCTGTCTGTCCAAGATAAAAACAATGACAATTTTTATAATTAATTTTATATATGCCAGATTTGCCTGGGGAATTTAAAAAAAATTAAAATAAGAAAATAAAAATAAAAATGGAAAGAAAAAACGAAGTCTTCACTCAATTCTAGAGAGGGGATTAATACCAAAAGCTGGTTGTATGGCGTAATTCTGAGAGTGTCTTTCAATACGCCAGTGGTATGGAATGAATTTGAGGGGGAGGAGAGTAAAAAAGCGATCGGTATAAGAGAGTCCTTTATCATCACTTATATTTTACCTTTTCTTCATTAATTTTGTTTCGACTTTTGTTCTTAATTTAAATTTGAACAAATAAATAAAACAAACTTATTTATTTATTACAAGTTCCACAATATGTCCGCGTTCCTCAACTTAGAAGTCGTAAATTAAAACACTTTAATTTCACAAAACAGTTCGAGTTTGCACGAAATTTGTCTTAACGATTGATAAGACAAAACACACTGAGCTCTGACTGCTGTCTTTCCCAGTGGTGGGAGAAGCGGATGTTTACTTTAGAGCTCCAGTCTTTGCTACCCAGAAAATGAAACAAAGAACTAAGTCCGAGAATGATCACAACAGCAATAGTTGGTTTTTTGTCATTTTTGAGAACAAAAAATAATTCCACGTTACCTTAAATTTCAATGCATTGGTATTGCGTGGGCCCTTTCCAAGCCATTATTTTGATCACAATAAGTGGTTGATAACATTAGGCGTGGGTACATAACGTTAACCGTGGTTATATTAAGCGGCATGCACTATATTAAATATTCTATTATAGAATCTGAAAGTCTCTTTCTTCGTTTCTTTTATGCTCTCTTCTTCTCGCTCTTTGTTCTCTATTAACTGTAGCGTAAAGTAAAGAAGACTTTCGGAATTTATTTATTTTACGACACTCCTGTCGCCACTTGCTAATTATATATATTTTTTATTTTAGACATTTTCATACATTCATTTATAATTGACTAATTTTATATATATATTATTTTTCATATATTGTTATAGTTACATTGTTTTCTTTCTTTTCTATATCTCGCACATTGGGACCTGATGATGGGACGTAAGAACGTCCCGAAACATCGTTGGGGGATAAAGACACTTCCGAAGAGTTTTCTTTGAAAAATAGTTACCTATCTTAATTTTTATTAAATTGAAAAATGTGTCTACTTATTATGAACGTATCTTGTATTATTATTATTTTTTTATTATTATTTTTTTTTTATATACTCATATATTTTTAAGTATTTATTTGTACAGTTTTTATTAATTTAATTTTACTTTTTTTAATGGTTTTTTTGTTACTACTAATCATAGATGTGTTAGACTCAAGTAGTTATAAATCTAATATATAAGCTATCTTAATGTATAAATTCATTTGACGTATCCTATTACCATGTATTGGTTTAACGGAAATAAATTATTATTATTATTATTAATGTTTCCTTTCCTCCGCACTAGAAGACAATAGTAGAATTGACAAGATGTTCTTGAAGAAACCAGCAAAATATGATGATGACCATCGCAGTTTTCACAACAATCAAATAATTTACCGATATTCTACTGCAATCAGCAAAACATAGTAGGAATTCCTAAACCAAACTGGACATAGCATCCTGGAACTGAACTGGATTAACAGAATAAAGTAAAAATTCCTTCGATACGTGAATGTTTCTATTCCAAGTGAATGGCAGCACTGTTTTCAAATCTAGTCTCATCCTCCATTCTGGAATGGAATGAAAAAGGAATTCCAAGAACTGAGTGGAAGAGAAAAGCTGTCAGCAGAAGAATCCCAATTATTACATCGCTTCTTGACTCTCATCTCATCTGTCTTTTATTAAACTAATGTTATTACTTGACTACGAGGGACACGAGGTCCAAATTCCTGGATAGCCAGGCGGAGGTGATATGTGACTTGTAATTCTCAGAATTTCAAATTAGAATGCCAACTTGACTGTATAGCGGGGAATGTGAACCCACTATTTTGGGGATTTACATTTTATTCGTTAATATGTATTAAATTAATTCTTGAGATGAAGTTAATGTTAGTCAAGACTATAGGATATTCAAGGCGCGCAGAGAGAAACTAAAAGAAACGATAAAAAATGAAGAAAAGATAATTCAGAGAAGTTAAACATCTTAAGATCGTACGAACGCTTTTCTACTGAAAACAATATAAAACAATTTTTAGTTTGTACATGTGTACATACATCATATTATGCATAACTAAATCAAATAATCTCAACATTAGTTTTGTTCCTAAAGATTTATGCACATAGTATGGATCTAACAAACATTTTTTTTGTATAAATAATTTTGTTTTGTTTTGTTTTTGACTCCGCTGGTGCCTTTTGCTTATTGATATCAGTCGGTTAATGTGATCACTTTGTCAGGGTCCTGAAGTGATCACATTGAGCGGCGTGCACTGTATTTCAGAAAATGAAAGAAGCTACATAAGGTAATAGAGAGGAAACAGTGAGAAAACACGAAGAAAAAGATTTCAAATCCAATTAAAGAATATTTCTTGTAGAATAGACAATATTTCAATGAACGAAAGAAGCTGCAGAAGTTAATATAGAGGAAAGAGCAAAAATAAAACAGGAGAGAAGATAAATAGACATTCAATTTCTATTAAAGAAATGTTATTTCCACAATATGTCCGTTTTTCTCAACTTAGAAGTTACAAATGTCGTTACTTATCGATTGCCTTTCCTCTTGGTCGATAAATAGCGGCAGGAACGATACACTTTGTTCTCATAGACACAACGTAATTATTTCGTAGGAACAAGGTGCCCGATGTTTTTTAGCGACAGTAAAACCTGGCATTAGTCAGTAACAACACAACTGAAGATACAATATGCGACAAGTTCACGCTGAAGAAAAACTTGTCGCGGGAGACACATGTCTCTTCTTTTATCTTGATTTTTTTTTTCATATAAGAACGAGCAACAAGTGGTTATTTTTGTTTTTAGCGACGTCGACATGAAGGGAACCTCTAACGCCATGAACCTATGCCTTGGAAACGATTACGCACATAAATGTTGTTACTTATTGCAGTGTCTGCAAGGCTTCAGGCTGCAGATGCCTTTCCAGGGATGATGAAGAAGCTCTTTAATCATGGCAACTGAGGATAAGTTGACATTCCTGGCGTTGTGGCGTGGTGTCCTCTGTTGTAAGGGTCCCTCCCATATGTCAACTTAGTTTAACTAATCCTCAGTAGCCATCACCACTGTTCTTCGAGATCCTGTTATAGAAGATTCTCATCCAACTATTGTCATTTTGAGTCTCTTCAGCGTCCCTTCTCCTGCCAATTCTCTGGTTAATTTCACCACATTAATAATAATAATAATAATATTTATTTCCGTTAAACCATAGTATTATATGGTAATAGGATAGGTACGTCATAAAATGTAAGTAATAACAATACTAGTAAAAAATGAAATTAATATATGTATAAATAATTGAAAATTCATGATTACAGAAATAATAATACTATTAAATACAGTAGATACACATTTTAATTTAATTAAAATTATGATAAATATTTTTTATAATCCTAGAAATGTCTTTTTCACGACGATCTTAGGTCCATTCATCAGGTCACAATGTGCGAAATATAAAAAAAGAGAAAGAAAACAGAAAATAATAATTAAAAATATTAACAAATATCAAAATTTATATATGTATAAAATAAAATACAAAATAATAATAAAAATAGTTATTATGACTCATGCCCCGACTTTAACTACGAGTTCATATCGCCTACTACCAGAGCGCTCTTTCGTAACTGGTGGACATGAGACCGACTCTAGTATATATGAGTCCTAAATTTTTATTCACCTAGGGCAGGTGTCATTAACGATTACTTGACATCGTACAGGCTCGGGACCATCGCTTAACGTCCCATCCGAAGGACGGCGTGTTTAAGTTTATTTCACCTCCCAGATAAAATAAACTAAGGGCATCGGTCGGATTTCGAACCCACGATCTTCAGCTCAGTAAGCAACTAATAAAAATATATATGTATATAAGGAAAAAAAATATACATTTAAGAATAAACCAAGATAAAAAAAAAATTAGTATAAATGTAATAAAAAATAATTATTAAACAAAATGTAGGTTTGACAGATCTTAAAAGAGTGTGTGTAGGAAGGAAATAAAAATGAAGCTATGTTTCAAAGAATGTTTTTGGATATAAAACAAGATTTTTATATGATGGCTATTTTATTCTTTTTGAACAATGAGGAAAACATTTCCGATTGGAGGGTTTCCTCTAAAATAAACATTTTTGGTTAAAGTTAAAATTATTTAATTAATTAAGTGGGGAAGGGGCATAAAATAAATTAATTCTTTTATGAGTTATCCTTTTTTCAAAAAGCGAGGAGCAATGTTAAATTATTCAAAAATCTTCTTTCTTCCTGACATCGTACTCATTGTTAAGAAGGAAAATATTTTCATTTTTCCTGAAAACCATTAATGTTTCAAATATAAACAGCGCAGGCAAAGACAGGATTTTAATATTTTTAAATATTTCTCTGCAGCTTGTTATTTGATTAATAATGTTTATTATTCTTAGTGCTTTTCTTAGAAGTCTAAAAATATTAATACTAAAGTTACAAGCTCCCCAATGTATTAAACCGGAAATATTTAATTATAGAATGGAAATGGGCGCAGTATAGAGTAGTTATGTTTCTCTCTACGAAGTAAGAAGCAAACTCAGTTTCTTACCGATAACAGCCGTATGTTCAGACCATGTTAGTTTCTTATCAATTTGGGAGACCTAGGAATATTATCTTATCTTAAAATTATAATGAAATTCCTAGGAAGGGCGCCGATAGCTCAGTGGTACGCATGCTACTTTCTGAGCTCAAGGTCGCGGGTTCAAAACCCGGCTGAGGTCCTTAGTTTGTTTTATCTTGAAGGTAAAATAAACTTAAGCACGCCCTACTTCGGATGGGTCGTTAAGAAATGGTGCCGAGGCTGTGCGATGTAAGGTACTCGTTAAACAACCTTTCCTTAAGTTAAGAAAAATTTAGGGAAGGCAAAATTTAGGACTCCCATAGTTGAGTCGGGCTTATGTCCACCAGAGTGACTCTGGTAGTAGGCTACATGACCTTATAGTGGAAGCTCGGGCATGAGTCAAAATAACTAACTGAAATTCCTAGGTCTCCCCATTTGTTAGGAAATTAACATGGGTTGAACATATGGCTGTTACCCGTAAACAACTGAGTTCCGTTTGGTTCTTACATTTCGGAAACGTAGGAATTTTATATTATCTACACGGAAAAAGCACTAACAGCGGTTGGTTTTCATTGGATGGGCAATTTAGTCGAAATTCTAAAATTTAACTTCTCATTGTCTCCGCATGTTATTTCTTTCCACGCTGATGTACAGAGGCGGATTTATGTTAGATTGCGCCTTAGGCCCATTCCGATTTGGCGCCCTGTGATGGTATATATGTTATAATGAACAAATACGATAATACAACTATGAAAAATATATTTTATTCTTTGATTTTTTAACATAACATATCTTTTATTTGTGCGAAAACAGCAATAATATTATCAATAATATACAATGTTGATTCTGCGTATAAATTATATGAATGACTCCTCGTCCCACTGCTCCGGTGCAGTACAGTAATTTTCACAGTGATTTGCACAGTAATTTCCCCTATACTCGTCTTTCAGTGTAGTCACCGGAGAAAAGAGAAACCAATTGATTTAAATTTTTTGTCGCCCTTCAAATTTTGGCGCCCTAGACCCGGGCCTCGTAAATCCGTCGCTGCTGATGTATACATTTCACCAGTTATTTCTTCGACTCTTTGAAACCTTCCAGATAAATAATTACGAAATCGATCAAGCGCTATACCTTTAATATTAGTAGCTCATTTTTTTAAGAATAATTTGTGTGTGATTTACCAGATCGATGGCTTTGGTTAGATCAGCAAAAATACCAGGCATTTGTTCATTTTTTTGTCTTGAATTAAAATGATTCGTTCTATATATTCAAATGTGGCATTCTTTTCTTATATTCACATTCAAACTAAATTATTATCAACTAAATAGACATCGATGGCTAGGAAACAGAGCTAAAAACGCTGACTGGCTCTACAATAGCTAATTATTGGGCAACTTTCAGCGTGTACTGTTCTTGATGGAGTTTCTATTACCCCGACGTTAATCAATTCAAAGCTCCAGTTTGGCTGGAAACACAACTCAATCTCATCAAGTCCTATCAAGTGCTTAAAATAGAAAGGTCTTTTGTCCTCCAACGTCCATCACTTATACCATCAGAATAAAAATAATGTATCTGAAATATGTTTAAACATTTGTTCTATATTATAAAAGTTTTATCAAAAAGACAATAGCTAATTTTTTTTACATGTTGTTAGAGGTAGGTAATAGGGATATATAGCTGATGGTTGAAAAACATCGATGGTTGACGCCCGATGTTCTGTATCAATGTTTTTCGGCCATCGATGGTTGTGAGACGATGATTATTCGTTTGAAATTTCGTTGAACTTATTATAAAATTATAATTATTCATCTTGTTACACGGAGAAAACTATATTCTCCACGTCATATTATTAAAACTGAACCATCGATGTAATTATGTCGATGTTTTCTGGCTATCGATGGTCTACTTGATGTTATATGCGACGGCGAACATTCATGGTTTTATTTCGATGATCGTCCCCAGTAGGTACAGTTAATCAACTAAGGGCAGAAAAAAGTTTACCAGAAGCATCTGTATTCTCCATGTATTAATTTTGCGGATCAAATATGGCAGAAAATAGGTATATTGCTCCAGAATATGCTCCAGGAATCTAGTCAAAAATTTTATTCCTTTTCCAATTTCACTGTGGTTGGATAATTTCTAAAGAAATCGTATGGCGACCGAATTTCCATGTAATCCTACAACCATCTCCGGGAAAAAACTTCACAAAGCTTAAGAGTTATGTAGGGACGTACAAACCTATAGGTCGAACATAACCTTCTTCTTTTTTTTTTCTAGATCGCAGTTAAAAACAGGAGAAAAACAATATTTGCACTTTTCCAGATGAAATCCTTGACGAAAGTGCACTTACTGTTCCTGAAGTGGTCTGAGAAGAGAAAGAAAACGTTCTTACCTCAACCATCAATGTGACTCGAAGAAGGAAAGAAATATAGAAAATATATATAGCAGAAATATCCGGTAATATTGTCAAAAACCCAAGACATAAAAAAAAAAAAACATAAAATACACCTCTGGAAAGAAATACTGGAAGAAAGCAATTTGTTGATTGATATAAGAATTCTGAAAGATGTAATCTACAAGAAACCATAAGTAAAGGTGTGATTACAACGTAATATATTGTGATAAAAACTTGTTTGCTACCACATTTCCTGTAGAAATTTGATCTCTTTTGTTTATTTAAATTTTGATTTCTACAGTAGTTTGCCGAAAATTGCCCTAAAAAAATATTATCAATAATTTAAGACGTGCAATTTTTAAGAAAGTACACGTATACAACGAAAAAAATTCAATTAAACAAACTTTACACTTGGATTCACAAAGAGGTACCAATTTTTAATAATTTTAAATAATATTAATTTCTAATCCAAAGGTTTTTTAAATGATACTACTGGGACAACAGGGAAGATGAATAGAATAGAATTTGAAGAGGACAAATAATTGGGTTATTATCTATATTTACATATTTAAATTTTAAAAAAAACTTATTTGAACAAACAAAACAAAAATTTACAATGGCACAAAAACATTAAATTAATACTTAAAAAACTATTTCTTTTTTTATTTGGGCATATTGAAAAATATATATTATTAATTGTACCTTCTCGACGCCTCTACCACAAAAACCAGACCCCGTCAACTCTTCACTAATTGTTCAACTTCATTTTATTTAAAACATATCAAACCACATGCACCGTTTAAGAGCTAGCTCACGACTCCATTACATTTAACACTATTTCACAGCTGTTTTTTCTATGTTTTCTTGTTTTGTTTCTCACACACCTTGATATATATCTAATATATATATGATATTAGATTATAATAAAAAAATTACCTCTTTTCATTAAAATATTCATTAAAAAAATGTTCCGTAGTGTACATCACATTTGCCTTTTCCTTCTTTTTAAAAAAAAATGTTTGTTCACAAAATTTTTTTTTTTTTTTTTTTATATAAGTTTTTTCAGATTTAATTTCTTCCAATACACAGGTTGATTTAGCTTCTTCCTCGAATCCACATGATAAGCTTCCTCCTTCAATACACAGATGGATTAACGTCTTCCTCCAATACACAGGTAGATTAGCTTCCTCCTCAAACGCACATGTTGGCTGGCTCCTTGGTGTCTTCAACTCATTGCTCAACGATGTATCGAAGTCTCTCTCTCACTTACACTCACTGATTTATTTTTATTTTTTATATGCCCAATTCGACGCTCTTTTTATACATATATGCCCATTTTTTTTTTATATTTTTATAACTATTTACAATTATTAAACTTATATATATACGTACCTAATTTCTAATAAACAAAAACAAATATTAATCTAAAAATTTACAATTAATCCTTAACCTAAAGAAAATGTTAACTTAAATTTATAAAAATTTGAACTAATTGAACATAAAAATATAATACTAAATTTTTACATATTTACAGGATCAGTCATAGTCATGAAATCAAGTTTGGAAATAATCAAGTTGGATGCAGATTTAAGAAATTGTCAATTATTTTACTTTCCGCCTTTACCATCAATATAACATTTGTATGTATTCAAAATAATTATATAAAAAGATTGTATATAAAAAAAAGAAATTTACTTGAAATAAAAATTAAATAAATCCTTCGGTTTTACTTCATCACACTTCCAAAATATATCATAGCAATGAAAATTAGGCCTCACGCCGGGTAATAAGGAATACAAATTTAATTTATTTAATATATATAGTACTTGTCTTTTGAGGTATTAAATTCTTTGAGACGTCCTTCATACTTCCTAACTAAAAAAAATGTATCTCACATATATTTCAATTCAATTTACTTCCCTAACTAATTACACCCTAAGAATACTTTCGCCGATGTAGCAAAATTACGATTCCTCCTATCTCAGGTAGGCAACCAACACTACAATATAAATCTCCATTATATCGCTAGTTCTTTCTAGTCGACATACAAAAATCATCTTCCACGCAGAAAAAAAAATATATATCTCCAATATATCGCTAGTTCTTTCTAGTCGACACACAAAAAAAATCATCTCCCACAGATCAAAAAAAAATATATATCTCTAATTAATCACTAGCTCTTACTAGAATTAAAAATAATATCTCCCAAAACAAATCTATATAATCCCGACGTCTAAAAGAATGTCATCAGCAATTTAATTTCAAGTTTCTCTAATTAATATTACCCTTCGTTTGTTCCTATTCCTAAAGTTATATAATGTGCTCCTACAACTCTTCTCATCTACTCTCTCTATTAAACAAATTTACGTAGAAAAACATGTTACTCAGAATAATAAATGAAATTGTCTAAATAATAGAATTTATAATAACAAAAACTTACTAACCTATGCATACATACAATTTATATAATATATTATCCTTTCAAGGCTTCTATACATTTTCGTTCGTCTTTCTAATTTATAATATTATTATGATTTAGTCCCGTCCGGTATCCTAGCTGAACAGTTCCGAAACAGAAAATCTGTCCCCTTGACTCGGCCTCAGGAAGTTCGTCATGTCTCCAAAGAGATCTAGGCATCTCTCAGCCTGCTGATTTTATCTTTCTAACATTTGTAATAAAAAATATAATAAAAAAAATCTATCTTCTTCCATATTATGTTCGTTCAAAAAAAAATCAGTTGTATGTATATGTTTTAATTTTCAATAATATCATTATTAACATGTAAGTCTCAAATAAATAATTTGTATATGTTAAATTTGGATGACTAATCCCTAAATATAATCTTAGATTAATTTTATACTGATCCTAACATCTAATCTAATCCTAAAAAAAAATGTAAATCCTAATTAATTTAAACGCAGAACTATACCAAAATTCATCCATACTCTTCTATATACCAAAATTCTCTCATCCAAAAATAAATGTATCATTCATACTATTATATTAGTCCAATGTCACTTCGTCATATTTTAAATTAATCCTAATTCTGTCATGTTAGTCTGTCAGTCATTTCCTCAAACTCATCCGAGTTGCAAAAAAAAATAGGTTCACTATAAAAAGTGGCTAATGCAATTATATTGCAAAGCCCAAATTTAATTTTATCTTTTTCCGGATGCCCCGGCGAATTATGTCTTTAAAAATCCCCTCCCCCTTCTCTAAATATTCGTTCAGTGTTAATTTTGTCCTTAATACCTGTTTAAATTCTCTTACTCCTTTTTTAAAATTGTTCTTATGTATTTTATTAACCTCCTTTCTATTTCCAGTTTGTCTGTAAGTTTTAACTATATTTTCTTTAAAATTAAAATTTGTCTTTTGTTTGTTGTCCTCAGTCTGTTCGTTTGTTTTGTCTAATAACATCAAAATGTTCCTTTCACTCTGTCCATCCACATCAACATTCATCCTATTTTCTTGAAATTCACTTAATACTAATTTTTCTACATTTGACTCTCTTCCTCCACCTCTTTCTCTAAAATTTGGGTCTGTTCCTCCCCACTGTTATTCTCTGTTCCTTCTACCTCATCAACTTGTGACTGACTGTCAATAATAAGAACCTCTTTTTCTACTTCAGAATTCCCTTCATCCAACTTGTTAATTTTTTGAATAAAGTGCTTTTCTAAGTTTTCTTCTGCTTTATTTATCCTACTTTCAACTCTTTCATTTTCTATTTGAATTTTCTCTAATTGGTTCATCAAATTGTCCACCTTTTTATTTAATTTAACTTCTAAATTTTTAATGTCGCCTCTTAAATTTCCCATTTCTCCCTTTAATTCTTTTCCCTGTTCTTCTATTTTTTGATTGATATTCCCCATTTCCCCAGTTAACTTTGTTACAAAATTTCCTAATTTATTACTTTGCTCTTCCATTTTTTGATTCATATCCCCTCTTAAATTTCCCATATCCCCAGTTAACTTTGTCAACACAACACGGAGCCATTCCATATCAGGAGCAGCAATGCCCTCTTTTTCTTTATCTTTATTTACCCCCTCCCCTTGCGACTCCTCACCTGTACCCTGCATGGACTCCATTGCGGCTGGAGTCTCCCTTTCTCTATCTTCTGATAACTCCATATCGGATCTTTCCTCCGAACTTGACCCTTCCTCTCTACTTTCCTCCTCTAATCTTCTCGCTTGTCCTCTGGTAATTGGCATTTTCTTACTTTACTAAATATATAATTACTAAACAAAAACAATGTTATATAAAATAGTAACCTTCTTTTGAAGTTGGCAAAAAAAAATATTATTTCTCAAAATTAAATGTAACCCTTATTTGTCTCTATTCTATCCTTTTCATCTTTTTCAACCTGTTTCCCTACTTTAATTAATATAAAAAAAAATTCTCCATCAAGGTTTTGCCAAAATATGATGGGGCTTTGTGGCGAAAATCGTCCACACAAGGGATATGCCAAAAATGTGATAAAAACTGGTTTGCTACCACATTTCCTGTAGAAATTTGATCTCTTTTGTTTATTTAAATTTTGATTTCTACAGTAGTTTGCCGAAAATTGCCCTAAAAAAATATTATCAATAATTTAAGACGTGCAATTTTTAAGAAAGTACACGTATACAACGAAAAAAATTCAATTAAACAAACTTTACACTTGGATTCACAAAGAGGTACCAATTTTTAATAATTTTAAATAATATTAATTTCTAATCCAAAGGTTTTTTAAATGATACTACTGGGACAACAGGGAAGATGAATAGAATAGAATTTGAAGAGGACAAATAATTGGGTTATTATCTATATTTACATATTTAAATTTAAAAAAAAACTTATTTGAACAAACAAAACAAAAATTTACAATGGCACAAAAACATTAAATTAATACTTAAAAAACTATTTCTTTTTTTATTTGGGCATATTGAAAAATATATATTATTAATTGTACCTTCTCGACGCCTCTACCCCAAAAACCAGACCCCGTCAACTCTTCACTAATTGTTCAACTTCATTTTATTTAAAACATATCAAACCACATGCACCGTTTAAGAGCTAGCTCACGACTCCATTACATTTAACACTATTTCACAGCTGTTTTTTCTATGTTTTCTTGTTTTGTTTCTCAAACACCTTGATATATATCTAATATATATATATGATATTAGATTATAATAAAAAAATTACCTCTTTTCATTAAAATATTCATTAAAAAAATGTTCCGTAGTGTACATCACAATATATGTATATATTATAAAATATATGTGTAATATATATAATAAGATAATATATATATATATATATATTTTATTATATGTATATGTGTATATATATATATAAAATACTACTATAATAAAGGAAAACAAGACCAATAATAATACAAATAAAGTATAATATGCTATTGCTATGATAACATAGTGACCAGCTTCTTCCCTCTTTGTCGCTTCTCTTCAGCTCTCCTGACCCTCTCGATCTCCATTTAGTTGTAGGAATAACATGCCTTTGTGTTCCCATATTGGGGGTCTCGTAGCTGATTAGTTGTTTTTCTTCTGATTTTTCATATTATTTTGCACATAGTTTTCTTCTTTTCACTCTTAATTTTTCATTATTATTTTTATTTAGTATATTATACTTTCGTGATGATGTCTTTCTGTGCATCTGAATGTCTGTGTGTCTGTGATTGGAAATTTGTGGGCGCTCTAACTCAAAAACGATTTTAACTAGAAATTTAAATTTCGAAAGAAACCTCATACCATTTTACTTCAGGGCCTTCGTACATTTTACAGATATCGGTTATATTTTTGATGTAAACAAAAATCTCTTAAAATAAAACTGAAAAACAGAAAGGCACATTTTGTATGAAATACGATTTTTCAAAGTTCGCCTGCTTTGTGTGGTAAATAAAGGCATTACTAGGTATAAGAAAGTCACTCTCAAAATTACTGTGAATGAAACAAAGATCCGCTAACGCCAATACTATACTTTCAGATTACTAGGATTTCAGAGTGGGGGAGTACAAACATCGGTACAAACGTAATTGTTTATTACGTCCCTAACTATACGAAGTATGGGGGAAGTTATGAACCTAGTTGGTCAACAATTCGATGCGAAGTTTTCAACGAAATTTCTTTTTTCCGATATTCAGATTCCAAATATGAAAAAAAAAAAATCTGTCTGTATGTGCATATGTATGTCTGTGAACATGATAACTTCCGATAGAAAGAATGTATCGACACGAAATTGTACTTGTAAATCCAGAACCCTCTAATGATTTTTTTGATTTTCAGCCAAATCGATCATAGGGAAGTGGGGTATTAGGTCAGAGGCTTAACACAAAAATTCTAGTAATTGCCGATAGAATGAATATATCAACACAAAGTTTCATAATTCAAAACCCCATAATAACGACACTTATTAATTTTCAGCGGAATCGGGAAAAGGGAAGGGGAGGTTCAGGGGAGGGCTCAACTCGAAAGCCCTAATAACTGCCGAGTAATGAATTTATACACAAAATATAGTATGAGAGAGGGCGCCGGTAGCTCAGTGGTATGCGTGCTTGCCTTCTGAGTGGGTTCGAAACTCAACCGAGACCCTTAGTTTATTTTATCTGGGAGGTAAAATAAACTTAAGCACGCCGTCCTTCGGATGGGACGTTAAGCGATGGTTCCGAGGCTGTACGATGTCAGGTACTCGTTAAAGACTCCTGCCCTACGTGAATAAAAATTTAGGATAGGCAAAATTTAGGACTCCCACAATAGAGTCGGGCTCATGTCCACCAGAGTGACGAAAGAGCGCGAATTTCTTTTTCGTTACCTACTTATATGAATAGTTTTTTTTTTTTTTCACTGTACAAACGGCAATGATTTCGATTAGTATTTTAATAAAATTAATGGATACAACGTTCTAAAGACAGGAAAGTTATAGACAGAATTTATGAAGGCTCCATCCAAACTGGAAATATAAGAAGACCAATAACAAATTACGCAGTTGGCGTGGCTAGCAATATTACTCCACCTATCTGAGTTTAGTGCGGGGTTCCGAGTGAATTGGATTGCCAAGAGCCTCGTAAATATATGTCCATATAACTTTTCACTTTACTCTTTTTGAGTGAATTTCTGAATATAAAGTCTGAATGTAGTGGTCATCATTTTTGTTTGTTTCAGATATTGAATATATTGGTTTTTATTAGTTTTTTGTTATTTATTTATTTATGTTATAAAATAGTTTTTATATTCTTCATGTCTTTTCTTTGTATTTTTATGTTTTTATTTATTATACCTATAAGAAAGTATTGAAATCGTGCAAAAATCCAAGATATATTTTTCTACAGAATTTTACGTTTCAAGGTCCCCTGAACATGTTTTGACCATTTTCACGATGATATTTTGTCTGTATGTTAGGTTAGGTTCTATGACTCATGCCTGGGCTTTAACAACGAGGTCATACCGCTTACTACCAGAGCGCTCTTTCGTCACTCTGGTAGGCTTGAGCCCGACTCTACTGTGGGAGTCCTAAATTTTGCCTACTCTAAATTTTTATTCACCTAGGACAGGGGTCTTTAACGAGTACCTGACATCGTATAGGCTCGGGATCATCGCTTAACGACCCATCTGAAGGACGGCATGCTTAAGTTTATTTTACCTCCCAGATATGTCTGTATGTGATTGGAACATTGTGAGCCGATTATATACTTAAAATATGAAATGAAAATGTCACACATTTTATTAGATTTTGGCCAAAATCAGACGAAAATGTATACATACTACTTCGAGGCCTAAGCACATTTTACAAGTTATCGCTTATATTTATGACCTAAGCGAAAATCTCGACAAATAAAAGTTATAAAGATAAATGAAAGGCACATTTTATATACAAAACAAATCTAAATGATTCGATTCGTTTGAGTTAGTGATGGGAATGTTTTGACAGCTCTACCGCAAAAACGATTGTAGCTCTGAACTTGAAATTTGGAATTCTTGAACTTTCCCCCGGGACCTAACTACATTTTACAAGATGCAGCTTATGTTTATGACCTAATCATGCATCTGTTCAAGTAATAGTTGTAGAGAATATTAAAATACATAATTTATTTAAAATAACATTTTTCACAGCCGGTTTTCGAGATACATGCCGAAAACCATCTTGAAATGTAGTTTTGAAACACGTATTTTCAGACGTTTCCTTGATTTACCTAGAAACGGTTAGTCCTATCGAAAAATTGATTCCTACCAGAAATCTTCCTTATAAAATTTCCAATAGACTAAGAAGTCCTCAGATTTGAGATAGGATCAACGAAAATTATAGCCACCTGAAGAATGTAAACTAAATGTCTATAAAGAATATATCTAAACTAAAGAGGGCGTCGGTAGGTCAGTGGTATGCGAGCTTGACTTCTGAGCTCAAGGTCGTGAGTTCGTAACCCGACCGAGGCCCTTAGTTTATTTTATCTGGGAGGTAAAATAAACTTAAGCATGCCGTCCTTCGGATTGGACTTTAAGCGATGGTCCCGAGCCTGTACGATGTCAGGTACTCGTTAAATACCCCTACCCTAGATGAATAAAAATTTAGGGTAGGAAAAATTTAGGACTCTCACAGTAGAGTCGGGCTCATGTCCACCAGAGTGACGAAAGAGTGCTTTGGTAGTAGGCAATATGACCTCGTTGTTAAAGCCCGGGCATGAGTCATAAAACCTAACCTAACCTATCTAAATTATTATTTATTGTGGTTTTAGGACGAAAAACTGCCATGGTTATCATCGCCCGTAACCTATCTAAAGGGTTAGGTTTTATGACTCATGCTCGGGCTTTAACAACGAGGTCATATCGCCTACTACCAGAGCGCTCTTTCGTCACTCTGGTGGACATGAGCCCGACTCTACTGTGGGAGTTCTAAATTTTGCCTACCCTAAATTTTTATTCATCTAGGGTAGGGGTCTTTAACGAGTACCTGACATCGTACAGGCTCGGGACCATCGCTTAACGTCCCATCCGAAGGACGGCGTGCTTAAGTTTATTTTACCTCCCAGATAAAATAAGCTAAGGGCCTCGGTCGGGTTACGAACCCACGACCTTGAGCTCAGAAGTCAAGCACGCATACCACTGAGCTACCGGCGCCCTCGTAACCTATCTAA
Organism: Aradus depressus; assembly: GCA_963662175.1. Lineage (NCBI taxonomy): Eukaryota > Metazoa > Arthropoda > Insecta > Hemiptera > Aradidae > Aradus > Aradus depressus. Next base: position 27,723,902 of record OY759215.1, read on the forward strand.
AGTAATTTTTCAATCGTAACTCATAGCAACGAACTTTAAAATATGGATTATGTATTGGTAGTTTTTTTGAAAAATTATAAAAATTAAGAAAAATATATTTACCATTACAGGACTTTCTTATACCAATCACATATATTTTTATATAAATATAGATATCTTCATTACATAATTGTATGGCTTAGTTTCATTTTTAGTACAATGAGGTTATTTCTGACATGAGTAGTGCTTCTCACTCATGTGTTATTTATCCAGAAGATAAATGGGTTAAGGCGATGTCAAGACCGGAAAAAGGATCCATCTGAACTCGTTAGGGTTCAACCCACTGAATCCCAACTCCCAAAAAACAAACAGTTCTTCACTTTTCTTGCCTCTTGTGTTTTCCTTTTACTGTTTTTCCTTTTAGCTATAAGAAGAGAAGTTATGTGGTCGGTAAAAAATTCGATGTTGAGTTTTCACTGGAACTTGTTTTCAGAATCACATAAGTACGACTTCTATTAACTTTCAGCCAAATCTGCTGTGGTCTCAGAATTTCATATGTCAATTCAAAACCTCCTATCAATTTACTGTGACATTGGTGGAAGGAAAAGGAGGCCCAGAGGGGATCTCAATTCAAAAACCCTATTAACTGCCTATGAAATTTTATTTGTGAATCCAAAACACCATATGAACGAGATCTATCAATTTTCAGACAAATACTGGGGTATCAGAGAAGGAGACCTAATTCAAAAACTCTGAAAACTGTCGATGTAGTCAATGGATCAATACAAATTTGAATACGAAGAATCAGAATTCGCTGACATCTATTGATCTCCAATCTCGTTAAGTTAGGTTCGCAGGTTGGACGAAAACAGAAAACCGTTACGGCGCGTTGGTGCGTTACATAGGGGGGAGGGTCAAAAATCTTCAAAAATTGCGTTACGTAATACTTGAACGCCCTCCAAGTAAAGTTAATAATAATATTTATTAACTTTTAATAGGATTAGGGGAGAGGCTTAACTCAAAAAGTCTAATAACTTCCGTTACAATAAATTCATCGACACGTAATTTCATATGTGAATTCAAAATCCCATAAGGACGACACTTATTAATTATCAACAGAATTGGTTGAAGGGAAGGGGCTTAATTCAAAAACCATAATAACTGCTGATGTTACGAATTTATCGACACAAAATTTAGTATGAGAATTTAGGAGCCCCAACTGTTTACTATTAGTGCAAACGGCCGACTGGTTTTGAAGGGGAAGCGGAAAGTTAATAGATTAATTCGTTCTGGGAAAGAACATTGCCGGTGATTCACTGCCGACTTTTTAAATTTCAGTTTTAGTTTTGAATATAAATTTGCTAATGAGGTCCTCTACGAATAAGCTTGAAGTGTATTATATGTATTAAGGTTTTATCTGATGATGTCCCTTAAAGCGCTTCAGATGAATGAGCCCTTTACGTGAAGCTTTTACTAAACTTTTTCTAAGCCCTTACAGTTAATTAACTGTCCGGCCCTGACGCTAATGACATGTATTGAAAAAAACATTTTTGTCTCTTTGATCCAACATTCATATTTACAGTCAACTTAGTATGGAATATATGATATATAATGTCAGCGAGTTTATTACTTCGCCAGGTGTATAGGAGTAGTTATGTAGTCAGTCAAAAATTCGATGAAATAATAATAATAATATTTATTTACGTTAAACCATAATATGGTAATAAGATACGTCATAAGAATGTATACATTAACATTGCAGATAGCTTATATAATTTCGATACTTAGCAGATATTAACTCAGAGTCTGACACACATGGATTAGAATTAACAATACTAGTAAAAAGTAAAAATAAATGAATAAATAAAAACTTGAAAATATGTGTACAAAAATAATAATTTTATACAGTAGATAAAATAGATAATAATTTTTGATAACTTTTACGGTAGTGTCTTTTTCACGACTACATTTCTGGACGTTCTCAGTGTTGAAAAAATTAAAAAAAGTATTTTTATTAATTTTTTATACGACTCATGCTCGTGCTTTAACTATGAGGTCATATCGCCTACTACCAGAGCGCTCTTTCGTACTCTGGTGGGCTTGAGCCCGACTCTGCTGTGGGAGTCTTAAATTTTGCCTATCCTAAATTTTTATTCACCTAATTCAGGGGTCTTTAACGAGTATCTGACATCGTACAGACTTGGGACCATCGCTTAACGTCCCATCCGACGTTGTCCTTAAGTTTAATTTACCTCCCAGATAAAATAAACTAAGGGCCTCGGTCGGGTTTCGAACTCACGACCTTGAGCTCAGAAGGTATACCACTGAGCTACCGGCGCCCTCATCATTTCTCTCATTAAACTAATATATATTTTCTGAACCATCTGTTTTAAAACATCAAATATGGTTTTTTTCCAACACTCCGGTCGCTTCCTCAAGTCACATTGTGCAAAATATAGAAAAGAGATAGAAAAAAAAATAACAATATACATTTTAAAATATACATATATGTATATATAAATAATTGATATAAATAAATAAAATATTAATAGAAATACATAAAGGGAAAAAAACAAGAAACATAAATTAGCACATAATAAAAAATTGTGATTAAAACGTTGGTTTGACAGACTTTAAAGAGGATGTTGACAGGTCGCCAGAATTTCTTTACTTCCGACCTTTTGATTTCAAAAATGATAACAAACATCGTCGGTGAATCACCGCCAATGTACTTCCCCAGTACGAATTAATTAATTAATTTTTTTCTTTCCCTTCAAAACCAATGTATTGTTTGGGATGAAAATCTATAGTAGATTTTTACATAGGAACTTCCGAATCCTCATACTAAATTTTATGTTGATACTTTACGACGGCAGATAATAGAATTTTTGTGTTAAACCCCCCTCCACCACCCATAATCCCCCCTTTCCCTCCCCTTCCCTCCACTCAAATTTCTACTGGCATTTCTGGGTATAAGACAGTCACTCTCAGAATCACGATGTACAATGAATGAAAAGCAAGTCTCGAGCAAGACTTTATATAAAACAATAAAAAAAAAAAAGGTGACATTTAATAATTTTTATTTTATTAAACAATTTTTCTTTTCTTAATTCTATGGTTAGTACACAGGGATACAAAATAGCATTAATAGAAAAAAAACAAAACTGCATGCATCCTCGCCCCATCTGGTGGAACTCAGTCTTATAATATTTCTTAGAGGGCGACACCTGGGATGTTCATTTTATTGTCCGTCATCTTCCACTTTTCATCTCTCCAAATTCCATAATAATTTTCCTTTTTTACTCCTACTTCATCACTTCATCTCATTTCACTGTCCAACTCCCAATTCCTCACATCTCTCTCTTTTCAACAATTTGACCACACAACACTCTACACCTGTCTCCTCCACGTCTCTTTTCCTACTCTCTTCCATTTTTTAGTCAGTCTCCTTCTTCTTCTCCAAGCTCCTCCCATTTCTTTGGTTCCTCCAATTTTTAATACTTTGTACATTTCTTTTATATAAATAATATTTAAACAATAATATATGTTTATATACCAATTATTTTTTAATTAACAACCCTATAACAATTATACAATTAAAATAATAAATATTTTATCACCTCAGTTGGTTTTTTTACTATGAATATAGCCTAGCCAGAACCTTCCTTCGGTATTTTACTGTACATTTGTATTTTTATTGATGTGTGGATAAACGAACCATCACAATATATTTTATTCTTTTTATCTTTATTCGTTTTTAGAAATCAATCATTCTCTCTCTCTCCCCCTTCTCAAAATCATTTCATAATGGGGTACAAGAAAGTCACCCTAAGAATCACGATGCGCAATGAAACAAAGAAAACAGCTGGCGCCAACCCATTAATTTCATAAACCCAGTAATACCAGTACGAATCGATGGGGGACCTGTACAAATTGGTTGGTATAAGAAAGTCCTGAGATGTATTTTTTTTTTAGATATTTGAAGCTACTTACATACTAATAATTAGTTACATCTTTGTATTAAAATTATAACTATTAACTAATTACAATTAGGAACCATTATTTTTAGAAGAAGTTTCAAAAGAAAATATTAAAACATTTTCAATATAAATTTTCTGCTGAGTTAACTTTTATAAGAAATAAGTTATTTTTCCTTCTTTACTTTTTCAAGTTTAGAAGGAAGCTGAAAACTGGAAATAAAGAAGTTGAGGGAGATTGACAAAAAAATTTGTATACTTTTCAAAGGGAGAAAAGCTGAAAAGTAGGAAAGTTTCCTAACTAAGAAGTTGTTGGTATCCGTCAGAGCTTCTAAAACGGAATTTATGTCAAAATAGAAGAAGATTAAATAAATGTTGGTAGCCCCTGAAAGCAGCTCGACAAATGTTCTAGTCACTATAGTTTTACCAAAGTGTTGTTCTGCAGAAGACAGAATTATTATATAATACAGTAGAATCCCGATAATTCGTATGGTCAAGGGACTGACGGTTTGGTACGAATTATTGGGATAACCAATTATCGGGAGTACAAAATATAAAAAATTAAAAAACGTATTAATGCAAATATGTATGTATTAAGAAGTAGGTACAATGTGGTAAGAATAAAAACTATGCAATAAACACTGCTTTATACTAAACTATACAATAAACAATACCTTGCAATAAAAAATATGTATATTGTAGCATGGACAATCTACCCCATAGACAATTATTATCATTAATATACAGCAAGGACCAGTGACACTACGAGCGAATCGAGGCCACTTGGAGCTGATTAAAGAGGATTTTATTAAGAAGATTAATGCTCGAAACTAGCGATGCCTGCAAGTGAATCGCGATCGCTAGGAGCGGAACAAGAGCGAATTATGGGTCATTTGGATTTGAATTTGAAGAGAATTTCATTTAGAAGAATATGCTCGGAACTAGCGATGCCTGCGAGTGAAGCGCGATCGCTAGGAGCGAAACAAGAGCGAATTGTTAGTTGTTTGGAGTTAAATTGAAGATAATTTCATTTGGAAGAACATGCTCGGAACTAGCGATGCCTGCGAGAGAATCGCGATCGCTAGGAGCGAAAACAAGAACAAAGGATATAGAGTAAAGAAAGGAAGCAAGATAATTGTTTATTTCCGGAGTTGTATGAACGACCAGGGAGGGCTGAGCTCCCCTATTCTTAGAAGAAGCTAATGCAACAGGTGATCGGTGATTGGCTGGAAGTGGATTTGGCGGGAAATAACAACTAATAAAATGTCGGGATCCATTCCCTATCCCGAGTTGTGCCCGGGAAGAGGTCAGTTCTTCTTCAGTCAACGTTGAGTGTTGGGGCCGCTAAGACCACGTCAGTTTATATTTTACAGTTTCAAATATGTGATACAAGTCTACGTTGAGAGTTGGGACGCTTAGGTCGAGTCATTTATGTTTTTCTGTTTTATGTTTGGCAGTGCAGTTTTAAGTATGTGCTTTCAGTCAACGTTGAGAGTTGGGGCCGCTAAGACCACGTCAGTTTATATTTTACAGTTTCAAATATGTGATACAAGTCAACGTTGAGAGTTGGGACGCTTAGGTCGAGTCATTTATGTTTTTCTCTTTTATGTTTGGCAGTGCAGTTCTAAGTATGTGATTTCAGTCAACCTTGAGAGTTGGGGCCTCTAAGACCACGTCAGTTTATATTTTACAGTTTCAAATATGTGATACAAGTCAACGTTGAGAGTTGGGACGCTTAGGTCGAGTCATTTATGTTTTTCTGTTTTATGTTTGGCAGTGCAGTTTTAAGTATGTGATTTCAGTCAACGTTGAGAGTTGGGGCCTCTAAGACCACGTCAGTTTATATTTTACAGTTTCAAATATGTGATACAAGTCAATGTTGAGAGTTGGGACGCTTAGGTCGAGTCATTTATGTTTTTCTGTTTTATGTTTGGCAGTGCAGTTTTAAGTATGTGATTTCAGTCAACGTTGAGAGTTGGGGCCGCTAAGACCACGTCGGTTTATATTTTACAGTTTCAAATATGTGATACAAGTCAACGTTGAGCGTTGGGGCCAGAAAGACCACGTCAATTATATCTTTCTTTTAGATTTTACAGTTGAGTTTTGAATATGTGAGTAAATCAACTCCTTCTTCATGCTTGGGCCGGTCAGGCCACTCGAACTATAGTGAATTATAGTGTATTTCGGACGGTGTAAAGCCAGTGAAAAATGTAACTTCTAGTGTGGCCTCGAAACCAGACAGATCTTCAAGAACTATGACATAGTTCTTGTGATTGGATGATTTCTGCGGGATGTCCAGATAAAGCTGATCACACCGCTATCGCCAGGGATATCATTATCGAGGTAGTTAAGTTATAATTAAGTCCTTCAGAAATACGGCCAAAATTATATATTAAATTGCTTTTATTTTTAAATATAATATGTTCCCATTTTAAATATATGTTCTTTTTAAAATAAATATGTTACAGTTCTAGGTTTGATTCATTCCATCCCCCCCCCCCACCCCCCCCCCCCCCCCCCCACTCATGCTTCTTCTAGTTGTCAACAGTAATTAATTATTATTAATTACTGGTGACAACTACACACTAGGAACTTGTAACCGTTCTTCCCGTGAGGAGTGTACTCAGCTATCTAAGGCAATTTTTCATTTAAAGTCGCGATTTTAATAATTTTCGATTTTAATAATTTTCCGATATTAATTTTATATTTTATTAATTAAATAATTCACACACTCACGTATAAGAAAGGAGAAAGGTTTACAATATATGTTCTAAATTAAATAAACACCAATCAAACATTTGTCCGGAAAAATGTTAGACAAGATCAATAAAATTGCTAAAACTTCCCCCTCTCCTCTCCTGATTTTCTTTGAGTGAAAAGAGTACGAATTACATGAGATAATATGAGATTTCATAGAAAACTTGTCTCTCTCACTCGCTCTCCCCTTTGGTTTTGTAGGAATCAAGTGATTTTTTAGAAAACATTTATCTCGCACTCATTCTGCTCTCTGGTCTCTCACTGTCCTCTCTCCCCCTCTTGAAAACAGTACGAATTAACGAGGTTTTTTTTAGCTGGAAATACGAATTATAAGACGTTTTAAGTGACCTTGAGCATAAAAATAATACGAATTACCGAGGGGTCCGAAATGCATTGTTTTTATACCTACCACTTATCGGGATTTTCTCTGGGGACCGGCAAATTTGTACGAATTAGCCGGAAATACGAATAATCGGGATACGAATTATCGGGATTCCACTGTAATAAAAAAACCGTCGGTGAATCACCGGGAATGTTCTTTCTCAGAACGAATTAATTAAATTTTCTCTCACTCTCTCTCTCTCTCTCAAGCAAATCAACCCCTTGGACTAAAATTTAATTTTGTGTCGATACATTCTTTATATCGACAGTTATTAAGTTTAAGTCGAGCCAACCTTCTCTGATCCCCCCCTTTCCTTGGACCGATTTAACAGAAAATTATGAGATGCAATCCTTATGGGGTTATGAATTTAAGTATAAAATTTCATGTCGATACATTGATTACATCGGCAGTTATTTTGATTTTTGATCCCCCATCCCCTTCGGCTGATTTCATTGAAAATTAATAGGTTGTCCTTATTAGGTTATCGTGCTTCTTCTATACTCCCTAGTAGTATCTATCTATGAATATTAGGGTGTCCGTTATTTTGAAAAAGTTTAAATTTTGGTGATTTTCAAACGGATTCTGGTTTAGAATCACGAAAAAATAAATCTCTCAAAATTTGGAATTTTTTGAAATGGAAAAATTCATGCCACCGATCATTTGAATTTCAAATGGAGATAACATTCGTTTTCGACACTTCAAGACATTTTACAGCGCGGTTCGTTTAATTTTTAATGTTTCGGCTTCAAAATTCGTATTCCTAGGTTTTGGTGGGTGCTGATCACGAATCCGGGGTTAGAATTGCAGTTTTTCAGTTGACAACTGTCAACTTTTGAAAAAATATTAAAATCTGCTGTTAAAAAGGAATTGTTCATTATTCCAAGTCAACTGAAAAACTGCAATTCTAACACCGGATTCGTGATCAGCACCCACCAAAACCTTAGAATACGAATTTTGAAGCTGAAACATTAAAAATTAAACGAACCGCGCTGTAAAATGTCTTGAAGTGTCGAAAACTAATGTTAATGGCATGTCGGTGGCATGGGTTTTTCCATTTCAAAAAATTCCAAATTTTGAGAGATTTATTTTTTCGTGATTCTAAACCAGAATCAGTTTGGAAATCATCAAAATTTAAACTTTTTAATAATAACGGATACCCTAATGAACACTGTAACCTTTCCCGATAGAATGAATATATATAGACACGAAATTTTACGAATTCAGAACCTATTGATTTTTAGCAGGCTCAACTCAAAAATCCCAATAACTGCGAAAGTAATTTTTTTTATTTAAATTCAAAACCTCGTAAGGACGAACCTATTAATTTTCAGCGGGATCAGCCGAAGAGAAGGAAGATTAGAGGAGGAAGCTCAACTCAAAAACCCTAATAAGTGCTGATGTAATGAATGTAATTTTCAGCCGAAACGGTCGATTGGTTTTTTGAGGGAGAGCGAAAACTTCATTAATTGACATTGCGAGTAACAGGTCACGAAAATCTATTTATTTTGTTCTGTTATTTATCATTTGAACAGCGCCACATCTTGACTGTTATCTTTTCATAACATGAGTATTTGTTATTTGTTATTGTGTCTGACCTACATTGAGTTGCTCAGTACGTTTATTTACGTTACCATGCGTTTGAGACTGTGGTAAGTTTTTAGATTCGTTTACCTTTATAATGAAGATACGAGGGTAATCACGTAAGTACCCGACCTGACGTATAGATGGCGGTTGTTGTTTGAAAAAAATTACTATGGTACAAAGTACGAACCTTATAAAGCTTGAGTTTGAAGTTTGAAGACGCTACATATGTGATAGTTAGATGTTGTGGGACGAGATTTCTAATAGAAATAAAAGACGTTGTCTTCCCACTGTTACCTTCTAACCGCTGTGCTGTGTGGGTGGGGTAAGTTAATTTTATAATTTTATTTTCTTACTCTGTACCCTGATGCTTTAGGAATTATTTATACTTTTTATTATTTGTATATTTTTTGTTATTCTATGATAGATGAACCACTGATGATGACGTTGTTGCGTCGAAAACCGGTTCTGGTGTTAAATAAAACAGTGGGAAGACAACGTCTTTTATTTCTATTTGAAGACGCTACGTTCTTTAGTATTTGTTTGGCAGCCATCAGTAGTGAACGCTCACAGTGAATTTGTGAACATGGAAAAAATTGGTCACCTTTATGTGATACAATACTTTCATTTGAAATGTCTCAGTCTAACCAATATTAAAGCCGAGCTAGATTCTACTCTGGGAGAGTCTGCTTCTTCGCTTACAACAGTAAAATATTGGGTAGCTGAGTTTAAACGAGGCCGTACGAGCTGCCAAGACGAACACCGCAGTGGTTCACCAAATGAGGTGACCCACATCAGAAATGGTGAAGAAAATCCACAAAATGGTATTGGATGACCGTCGACTGAAAGTGCGCGAGTTAGCAGACATGGTAGGCATTTCATGAAAAGCTGTACATCGCATATTGACTGAAAATGTGGACATGAGAAAGCTGTGCGCAAGATGGATGCCGCGTTTGCTCACAATGGAACAGAAACAGCGTCGTGAGGATGTTGCAATCGAGTGTTTGGCGATGTTTCACAGCAATAAAGCCGAGTTTTTGCATCCATGGATACTTCACACCTGAGACGAAGGAGCAGTCAGAACAATGGACTGAAAGGGGAGAAGCGGCTCCAAAGAAGGCGAAGACAGTTCCATCTGCAGGCAAGGTCGTGGCGTCAGTTTTTTAGGATGCGCGTGGGATAATTTTCATTGATTATCTTTAAAAAGGAAAAACCATCAATGGCGAGTATTATGCGAACTTATTGCAGCGTTTGAGTAATGAAATCAAGAAAAAACGGCCGCATTTGGCGAAAAAAAAAAGTGCTGTTTCATCAAGACAATGCACCAGTTCACACATCCGTTATCGCGGTGGCCAAAATCAATGAGTTAAAGTTCGAATTGCTTCCTCACGCATCCTATTCGCCAGATGTAGCCCCCTCGGATTATTTTCTCTTTCCAAACTTGAAAACAACTCGCCAACAATGAAGAGGTGAAATCTGCGATTGATGGCTATTTTAGGAACTCGATGGTTCTCACTATAAACAGGGTATCGAAGCTATTGAACATCGCTGGGAAAAGTGTATTGAGCTAAAAGGAGACTATGTTGAGAAATATATATTTTTTCTTAAATTTTTTGTGTTTTCTTTGTTAGGTCAGTTACTTCTGGGACTACCCTCGTATATTATCCGGTGCGAAAATCCGAGATCGAGTTTTCAATAGATTTTCTTTTTTCAAGTGTTTCGACCATTTTCGCGATGATGTCTGTGTATCCGTGTATATGAGATTTGAACTTTCTGAGCGCTCTACCGCAAAAACTATTGCAGCTATGAACTTGAAATTTGGAATGAAGAAGTCACATGTTCTAACTTAGGTCTGATTAGATTTTGACGGAGATTGGACTAAAATTGAGACCACTTTACTTCGGGGCCTAAGTACATTTTAAATTATATATAATTTATGATCCAATCAAAAATCTTCATAAGCAAAAGTTAAAAAAAAAAAAAACTAAAAGGCATATTTTATATGAAATACTTTTTTTTAAGGTTGTTTCTTTTGCGAGATACATGCCGAAAACCGTCCCAAAATATCGTTTTGAAACTTATTTTTTTAGTCGCTTGTAAGATTCACGCAAATGGGTAAATCCTATCGAAATATAGGTTCCTACCAAAAATGTTCCTTATTAAATTTTAAATTGCTAAGGTGTACTCAGATGTAGGTAGCAACAAATTATAAAATATTTATTTTTATTATAGGTTTTTTTAAAATATAAAAGGATAAAGGAAAATAAAATATATGTGATATGGCAATGATTGGACTTTCTTATACCAACCACGTTTTTACACCACTCACTCTCCCCTCCCTCTTAAAAATCACATCTGTAATTGTTATTATTATTGATATTTATATCAGGCTGGGATGTTTGCCGTGTGGACCTCAAGGGCCGCATTTAGCTACAAATGCCACTTTTGTAGTCCTAATACATGTCCCAGAAATTTCCTCTGAATTAGGCTGCAGAGAGGCGAAACACACACATCCAAGAACCTGCTTATCTTTAGGATGTTTTTCCCGTGATAAAAAACTTGATAAGGCCACTCTTGTGCATGATGAGATCTGAGCCTCCTTGCCCATCTCCTGTTTCACTAGCCCCTAGACGCACTGTTCCTCACATCTGACATAACCAGGGGGGTTGGTTGGAACACAACCAGCTGGGGTAGGTTTAAAAAGAAAATGTTCACAGTGGTTGGACCCATCCATGGAATAGCCCAGCTGTTGCCCTGGTGTAACGCATGACATGGTAGGATAATGTAATCCAAATAACGGCCGCCTTCACATGTTCACTGCACCAGTTTTCACTGAACGGCCTCGGTGCACCGGTCCTGTGTTGACTTATTATAAGAATTTTATATTGCGAAGTACAACTGGAAAACTGTGGTCTTATACCTTGAACCTGTTCTCAAATTCATAACCGGTATATTTAATTTCAGAAGGTACGTTATCTCTATTTAATTATTATTAGAAATTGTGGTTTTGCTATTATAAAAAATTTCGTCGGTGATTGACCGTCTATGTACTTACGCGGCACGAAATAGTCAAGTTCAACTTCGTAACAGAAATGTTTAAAAAAAAATATTAAGTTCATCCGTCTCAGTGATCAGATCGATGAGTAACAGGAAAGGAGATTACATACAGGAGATTATAAAGTTATTTCGTTAAAATTCATAGTCTATTAACCGCTTTTCCTACTACTGAAGCTGTTATTTTTGAATTTAAGTAGCAGTCTGCAGTACTTTGAAAGAACATAATAGCTAAAAAATAATAGATTGCTAAATAACATCCGATCGCTAATGGCTTGTAAAGAAAATGAAATTGCTCCTCTCTCCAAATTTTCATAATCGCTAGTCGGCCCTCGACTCCTTCCTATTCGTTGAAATTCAAGTAACCCCTCCCTCCATATTTCATTTTCTGCAGTAATTTTTTTAGTGTAATTGTCCTGTTAGCTTAATGTGTGACAATAAGTTGAATAGATGTATCTACAGTAGCTAGTTGTTTACTGAGCTCAGGATCGCTGGTTAGAAACCCGGCTAAGGCTTTAATGAGCACGCCGTCCTTCGTATGTAGCGTCTAGCGATGATGGTGGTGAGTAAACGATTAGGGTAGAAGGCAACATTTAGGACTCCCACAGTAGAGTCGGGCTCATGTTCATCGTGACGAAAGAGCGCTCTGGTAGTAGGCGATATGACCTTGTAAATATCTATCGGCAGTCTTTAGTATCTATATAACTGGATAATATTGTATTTTTTCTATATATACATAGATACTTTATGAAGTTATCTCCTTGCTAACTGGTGTGGTATTCTTTTGTGTTTCAGGACGGGGGTTTGTCTCAGCGATGTGGTGGCCAGGAGGAGAGACGGCTACATACAGGAGGTTGAGTCCTGGGCGGTCCTCTGTCAGGCTGTTCAGGCACTTCAGGACCTTTTTCTTAACGGTAACATTTTTCTTATCGTCCTTATATTTTATCTAGTGATGTAACTAAAAACTGCAGTAATGATTAGTGATTATAACATAAAAATATTGGCTATATGCGTTAAAATGAATAAATATAAATAAATAAATTAAATTATTAAATATGTAAACATAAAATAAAGTAATATTAAAAGCTTTAAAAATTAACAACCTGATAAAGATTTTTAAAAACATAATTTAAATCCTTTCAATATGGTAATTTGAGGCAATTGAGGTATATTTATTTTTAAACAATACCTAATTCTTTATTTCATAAGACGTTTCGACTTCTTGTCATTTTCAATTCTAAATACAGAATGATCATAATTTACTCTTCCAATCATATTCTACAACTAGATTGTCGTCAAATTTTATATTATTTCACATTTTGTCCAAATTTCATCCTTACATTTTTTAATATAATATTGGTTTTTAAAAAATCGGTATTTGTGTTGGGCCCCTCCCCTGGATTGGGCGTTTTGAGTTTTCACCAGAGTTTCATGTTTTCCGATCTCTTGATTCCAAATATATATATATATATATATATATATATATATATATACCTATAATATATAATAAAATTCTGGGGGTATTGAGGGTCAGTCAATGATGAAAACACTATTCAAATGCCAACGTTTCGATATATTTCATATCATCATTAGGGCCTAACAAATATGGGGGAATCAAGATTATAAAAATATAATGAGTGATCGATTAAATTTATATTATTTGATAGTGTGAGGATTGCTCCTAAAAATTTTAAAGTTGTCAAGTCACTATTCTCCCAAATTAAAGAACCTACCCCAAAAAACAACCAGTCTGACCTCATCTATCAGATACCCTGTTCAGATTGTTCATCATCTTATGTGGACATGACATCTCAATATTTAAAAAAGAGATTATACCAGCATGAGTATGATTGTAGAACAAAAACTGACTCCGATAATTGCAGCGCCCTAATCAAACACCATAGCCTGAACAAACATAAGTTTGATTTCGCTAATACCAAAATTCTCGACAGAGAAATCAATTATTATAAAAGGCTGACACTGGAAATGGTGTATATTGCCAAAACCTCAAATACTGTTAATTTTCGCACAGACACCAATAACCTGAGCAACATTTATGCCAATTTGCTTCAAAACTGCTGAATTCATAGTTCTGTCTCCAATTATATTTAAAATTAAAAAACTGTCTTGTCTCCAATTATATTTAAAATTAAAAAACTGTCTATTTCAGTGTCTACATTCACCGAGTTTATTTATAGATTAATTTCATTGTGTGTCTATTTATTCTTTATTATGTAATATTTCATTTTTGGTTAGTGTCACTTCTGTCTAAAATTCTTCATTTAATTAATTAGTTAAATTATGTTACTATTTATATAATTATATAGTTTTTTTTTTTTTTTTTTCTTAACATAGTAAAATATCTTGTAGCCAGTAGGTAGTTCTCTACAAACTTAAGTCCCGTTAACTGGGGTTTTCCCCGGATTTATTATCTGTTACCCTCGACCCTTCTGTACCCTTAGTTGAACGTAAGACTTCACAGTCTTCATGCCTTCTCCTCAACCCTCTATATTCATAGTAAGTTTCCTTGTTGTTCATCAATGTGTATATGTCTGTGTATGTATATGGATGTATATTTATGTATATGGATGTATATTAATGTATATATGTATTTATGTGGATTTGTGTATGTGTGAATGTATATTTATGTACCTATATATAATTTTAATCGATCACTCATTATATTTTTGTAATCTTGATTCCCCCATGTTTGTTAGGCCCTGATGATGATATGAAATATATCGAAACGTTGGCATTTGAATAGTGTTTTCATCATTGACTGACCCTCAATACCCCCAGAATTTTGAATTCTACAGTCGCTAGCAAACATCTACAATAATATATAATATAATAAATGTATGTCTGCGTTTGCGACACCTACTGATTTTCAGCCAAATTGGCGAGACAACATAAAAACTCTATTAACTGCTGCTGTAATGATTGTATCGGCAGTATGATGATTCAGAAGTCGCAATTTAAGGCAACTGTTGATTTTTAAAGGCAAACGGTAGATTGGTTTTGTAGGAAGAACGAAAACGTTTTGCAGCACTTTGAAAACAATTTTCTCATCTCAAACCTAGGTGTGAAAGTGAAAAAACAGAATCTGCGCTTTTCATATCCATAAATTAGTTTTTCAGATAAAAAGTACCTTCTGGTCATGTTATAAGCAACTTTCTTTGCCTCCTATCAGTTTAGGGATAGAAACAAGAATCATATTGTATATTTTTCATTGTTCAATCTGCGATTTATGTTGTTCAATTGTTTTGAATGAAGAGTTTTCATGGATTATTTAATATAAAAAACAGTGGGATCACTTGTGTATACTTCAAAAGAATTTAAATGATGTTAGTAGGTTTGGGGATGACAATGGAAGTGGAGAAGATTTGGGGTTCAATATTGGTAGTTATAAATCAGTTCCAATTTTAGACTCAACGTTCGTGATATTGAGCGCTGCTCGAGGCTTTCTCTCTATTGACAAGAACGAGAAGGAGGAGGAGAAAGTTTACCATTCATTTCTAGTTGTTCCTTGATGGAATTTTTAATTTCAAATTTGTTGGTTAGTAACAGTTTGCATTGAGGACGTCGGTAGCTCAGAAGTAGCGTGTTTGTCTCCTGAGCTCAAGATCGCGGGTTTTGAAACCCAGCCGAATGTTGAGGCACGGCGTCCTTCGAGTGGGACGTTATAAGCGATGGTCCCGAGCCTGTACAATGTCAGGTACTCGTTAAAGACCCTAACTAAACATTGTAGAGTCAGGCTCATGCCCACGAGAGCGACGAAAGAGGGCTTTGGTAGTAGGCGATATTACCTTGTAGTTTAGCGCATGCATGAGTCACAATAACTAATTAACAGGTTGCAAAATGAAAATGTAATTTGACCTCACAGATTTTATTATTGTTGCTAGTCGGCTTTCTAGGTTGTCTTCATCATCAGGCAGTCTACAAAAAAAAAACATAATTTACTAAAAAAAACTACAAAACTCTCACTTTTAAAATAGGCACAAATTCCCTAAATTGAATAAATATGAATAAACTAATAATTCAGACAATAAATGAGAATACTAATATATAATAATAAGTTCCTACTTATGTAATGTAATATGTACTTAATTATTGTTTGGTTGAGTTATTTGTTTATTTATATTTATTGAACTGCTATCCAAAATTTGGTTATTAACAAAAATGTTTTTTATTGAATTTTCAATCGCCTAAATGTCCTTAGATTTAAGATAGGACCTGTACGAAGAAAGTTATATCGCCTCTTAGCTAGTACAATTTCTGTAGGAAATATTTTGAAGTAGTTTAAATTTTAACTAATAGCAAAGAATTTTAAAATATCTTTTTATTATTGGTAGTTTTTTTTTTATTAAAAATTTAAAAAATATATGTTTTGTGGCGATAACAGGACTTTCATTTACCAACCACATTTGTACAAATCACTCTCCCTTCCCTCTTTAAAATTCTTTTCATACTGGGAACATGAAAGTCCCTCTCTGAACTACAATGTACAATGAAACATAGAAACCCACTTTCGCCAACACATTACGTATCATATCCACAGTAATGCCAGCATGGAATGAATTTGAGTGGGGGCTGGGGAGGGAGAGTGATCTGTACAAAAGTTTTGTTTTTTTATGTTTGTAATATTGCACTATTGTAATATTCCACTATTGTAATATTTCATGTTGTATACGCCATAAGGGGGGGGGGGGGGGGTCAAAATGTGGTCCAGCTTATGGTATATAAACAAGTTTGGGAGACGAATATATAATTAAATAAAATAGAAATATTAATTATTAAGCAAAATAATACGTAACAAAAGAGGATACTTACTGTCTTGAGATGATTCCTAAAAGGGATTACGTTAAACCTGTGTTGAGAAGTAACATAAAATTCAAGTCTGGAGCACGATTTTTCAAATTTATGGATGCTAAATATTAAATTTAAACTGGAAGCCTACTGAACTAAAATATTACACATTTACGGATGCTGTATTACAAATTTCAATTCGGCCCCCGTTGGACCAAAATCTTTTATGTATACGCCATAAAGGGGGGGTTCAAAATGTGGCCCAGCTTATGGTATATAAACAAGTTTGGGAGTCAATCTAGAGATTCTATAGGCACTCCCTAGTGGTCAGATGGCTAATTATTAATCATATTAGTTTAGCCAAAATCCAACAGGTGTCGCTAAAAAATAATAGAAATAAAAGCGCAACACATGTATTTATATATTTTTAACTGCATACAATTTTTTCCCCCAGTATACCATCAAAACTATTCTCCTGTTTATTCATTTTCTATGATTGTATGAATCAATTATTATTTTATTGAAGTTACAAAAAAAAGTAATAATAAAAAAAAAGGTAGGAAAAAATACCTAATATTACTAGGGACACAATTCATATTTTCACTTCCCCGGCTATACAAAGTATTTTAAATGGAATTTCATGTTTTCCTATCTCCAGATTCCAAAAATGAAAAAAAAAAAAAATTTATGTCTTGTTTCTATGTGTATGTTTGAACACGGTAACTCCCGATAGACCGAATGTAATGGCACAACAATTTAGCATCCTCTAAGGACGACACTTGTTGGTTTTCAGCCAAATCGACCAGGGATGGATTTGAGAGAAGCTTAACAAAAAAACTCTCAAACAAAATGAATGTACTGACTCGAAATTCCATTTTTATATTCAAGGCCCTTTAAGGACGACAACTGTTGATTTTCAGCGAAATCAGCCGAAAGGAAGGGAGGATCAGATTACTTGATACATTCGTTCTGGGGAAGTAAACTGTCGGTGATTCACCGACGACTGTTTTATTATTTACTTATTATTAAGATTGTACCCTTCAATTTAAAAGCTTCAGGGCTCCCAAGACTGTAGATTTGCCAATTGAGTGAACTTTCTAAGAATTCAGTTTTTAATGCCAGTTATTACAATATTATACTAATTTTTTGTATATAAATAATCAGTTATTATGTATGACTCATGCCCGGGCTTCAACTACAAGATCATATCAATTATTACTAGAGATCACTTTCGAGCCCGACTCTACTATATGGGAGTCCTAAACTTTGGCTATTTTGGTCTAAATTTTCATTCATTAGGCTCGGGACCATCGCTTTACAGTCCCATCCGAAGGACGGCGAGCTTATGTTTATTTTACCTCCCAGAAATAAACTATGGGCCTCGGCCATGTTTCGAACCCACGATCTTGCCCTTCAACTAAAGCTGGGGAAACTAAGGAGTGAGGCTGGTCTGGTATCTTGGTTGAGAGAGGGCGGCTGGTACCTGTCCCCCGTCCGATAGCTTGGTATTTTAGGATTTCGTTGTATAATCCATTCATTGTTTTTGGATGAAAGCCCGGGTTCGGGTTCCATTCACTTTGGATTAGGCATCGATCCCCCCCCCCCCCCCCCCCTCCCCTCTCTTCTGTTATATTCCCGCTTCTCCCTTCCCTGTTCCCCTCCTGTGAGATTTCCCTTTTAAAACCTCAACCGTTCAATGAAACAATGTTAAAACATTGTCACTGTCAGTTCTGTGTCTTTAAAAAGATGATTAATTGTATATATGTTTATTTCATTTTATAGATTTTATCTTGAGCTCTGTGATAATATACCAAAAATTCATTTGGCTGTTAGTCGAATAAATATTTATTTTTTATTATATATATCATATTTTTTTCGAATAAATGTTTAAGTATTTATTTGAAAGTACTTATGTAGAGTGTATGCGTAACGTTTGGTTAGACACCCAAGATAACCAAGTTTTATTATATTTTGTTACTGTGTACCATGATGCTTTAATGTGTTTGATATTTATAACCTTATTTATATTTTATATGTGTTCGTAGATGTGCCAATGGTGAAGACGAAAATGCATACATTATTATATGCATATATGAAATGAATGCATTCTTTAATTTTTTGTTTGAAATGTTTATGAATATCAAATGTTATTTTATTATTTTTTTCATTATTGACTGTATTTTTTATGTATGTATTTATTTATTTACTCTTTGCATTTTTCCAGTATTGTTAACGTTCTATCTTTGTTAACGGGCTTTAACTACGATGTCATATTGTCTATTAGAGCAACGAAAGAGCGCTCTGGTGGACATGAGCTCTTTTCTATAGTGGGAATTCTAAATTCCCAGGGTTATTCACCTAGGATAGGGGTTTTTAACGAGCACCTAACATCGTACAGGCTCGAAACCAGCGCTGAACGTCCCATCCAAAGGACGGCGTGTTCAATTTTGGTTTTGATTTTTTTATCACTCAGATAAAAAACCTAAGAGCCTCGGCCGGTTTTCGAACCCGCGATCTTGAGCTCAATCTTAATGTAATATGGCTTACTAATTTTTTAGATATTGGTTTTTAGTTTGATAAACCTCGAAATGGGCGAAACTCATTTATAACAACTGTTCAATAAAAAAAACCTTTTTGGAAACCATAAGGCCGAATAGTGTGTTTCATAAACCACCGTATTATTCAGATTAGAACGGGTCACAAATAAGGAATTTTAATCCAAAAATCCATTCCAAAAAAAAAAATTTTATTCAACAATACTGTAAAGTTAACAGACTAGCAAAAATATTTATTGGGAGAACTTGACTTTCTTGAAGTAAAAGAAAAGAAACCAGATATTTCCGTTAACTTTACACTAAGCCCCTTTCAATATGGCTCCCTTTCCCTTATATCAAAGAGATGACGACTTTTGGAGGATTTTGTTCTTAGCGGAGAAAATTCATTGTCTGAGAAGGAGCAATTTTCTTTTTGACAAATTTGAATTTTCATTTATCTGGTAAATTAATATTTTTGTTAAATGTCTGATATTGCTTCCATTTCTTCATTTTTTTTTTCTCCTTTCAAGATTTAATTTTCCTTTATTACAACATTTTTCTTCTTCCCTTTTCACTATCTTATTATGAGTTGAAACGCAAAAAAAAAATATATATATTAAAAATATTTCAAAAAGATATTTGAGTTACGTCATGTAAGGGTCAAATCATGTCTGGAATATTTTCTTTACTCCGGAGTATTATTTATTTATATTTCAATATAAGAACAAACATACACAACGTGATATTTACACAAAGTCAACATTAACTCAATTTTCAATGGTTGAGTGGAGAGATTCGGTAGAACGAGATGGAATATTATATGGGATTTATTGAAAAGTATTTTATCATTGATTATTGTATTGAAGTTAAGTGGATTATTGTGAGTAGAATAAAGCAGAAAGGATCATTGCATTATTCATAAAGTTATTTTTCATGTATGACCTGAAGTAATAGTTCTGTTTAACAATTTATGTAGTTTTATTCTTGTAGTTTTATTGTTGTATCAAAATGTTAAATTTAAAAACTTTTTCCATTCACTTTGGGAATGCAAATGACTCTGCAATGCATTTCTTAGTGTAGGGGAGGTTGTGTAATCGGTAAGAAATGCGATGTTGAGTTTTCAATGGAATTTTATTTTTTCCGAACTCTCCCTGATTCCAAAAATGAAAAAAAAGAGAGTTTTCGCTCTCCGTCTAAAACCAATCGACAATTTTGCCTAAAAATCAACATTTGAAATTCATAGGGACTTCTGAATTCTCTAGTAAATTTTTAAATCGATAAATAAATTACATCGGCAGTTATTAGGATTTTTGAGTTGAGCCCACTCTTCGGGTCTCTACATCTTTTCTACCGATTTCACGGAAAATTAGTAGGTGCTTTTATGGGGTTCTGAATAATTTACATATAACATTTAGTGTTCATATATTCTAACATCGACAGCTATTAGAGTTTGGGTTATGCAAAAAGAAATTTTAATTTTCTAAGGAACTACCTTGACTACGTTTTTTATTTTATTTGTTTTCCCCCAAGACTGAAAACTATGCGAAAATAATATAATAAGAAGTGATTAAACAGGTTGTAAAATAAAATATAGTCTGCTGACCTCTTGTTCTCTAAGCGAATGAACAAAATGCGGGGGTGGGTACGTAGGTAAGGTAAGGGTAGGGTAGAAAGAAGTCTCAAACATTTTCCGTGCTCCATATAATCTAATACAAAACATTTTATGCCAATTCGTTCAATGATATTTGTTCTATAAGCGAATGCACGAAGTGCGGGGGTGGGTGCATGGATGGGATAAAACTATGTTCTAAACGTTCTCGGTGACTCGACGAACATAATATATATATATATATATATATATATATATATATATATATATTTGACTAGATTCCAACTATAATATCTTGAAAATATATAACTAAAACTTAGCACGAAGCAAAGGGTGATATGTGTAGATTTAGCCATAAATCGATGGAGCAAAAATAATTGAGTAAACTGAAAATATTGAGTAAAATAAATACCTTAAAATAAATATAGATATCTAACAAAAAAAACTTCAATTGCCTTTTTTTTAAAAAAAAACTTCACATTTGGTAATTTTACATGCCCAGAAAGTTATGTAGTCGGTCACAACTTCGACGCGGAGTTTTCAACGGATTTTCATGTTTTGTCTTTCCTAAATGTTTTATTCACATAGACTACGAGTCTTTAACGAGTACCTGACATCATAGAGTCTCGGGAACATCGCTTAACGTCTGATCCGAAGGACGGCGTGCTCAAGTTTTTTTTTCACCTCCCAGATACTTCTGAACTGTATGAAGTACTATGTGATAATACTTTCCACATTTAACGCTCCCTGTTGTCTTAATCGTATAGTTACATCTAACTGATTCTTTTATACCCTCTTTAATAGTTAATTTCTGGATTCTAGTAGATTAAGCTGCTGTTTATTGTGTCAATGGCTGGGATAAGCACCGTATATATTTTCAAGTAAGTACCTACATGTTTATGTGATTTTTCACTGCTAGACTTTCTCCAAACATAATCATCGAATCACATATTAAATTTAATAAACTGTAACAATACAACGGCATGGCAACATCAATAGAAACGTTTTCCATAATACATTATTTTTTCTAATTATCCGGTAGACCGGATGACGTAATGAAAAGCCAATTTTAGTTCCCATTTCATGTTTTCCGACCTCTAGATTCCAAATTTGGAATATTCATATTTATATGAAAAAAAAATGTATGTCTGTGTATCTGTACCATAACGTTTCTATGAACATAACTCCCGATAGAAAGAATTTATCGACAGGATATTTTATATGTGTACCCAGAAGCCTCCAACAACGATACCTATTGTTTTTCAGCCGAATCGACCAGACGGAAGAGGGGGATTAGGAGGGAGGCTTAACTTACAATCTTTAATAATTACCGATGTAATGAATATATCTACATGAAATTTCATATTCAAAATCAAAATCCAATGAGGACATTACCTGTCGAACTTCATCGATATCGGCTGAAGGGAAGGGGGGTTCGATTCAAAAACCCTAATAACTGCCGATGTAATGACCTTATCAACTCAACATTTAGTACTTGGATTTAGGAGCCCCTTTGTAAGTCAACTGTTGAATATTAGCGCAAAGGGCCTACTGGTTTTGAAGAGGGAGCGAAAAGTTAATTGATTAATTCCTTCTGGGGAAGTACATTGCCGGCGATTCACCGACGACTTTTTTTGTTCATTTTTTTTATTCGTTGGATATGTTAATGAGCATATTATAAAAGACAACGCTGATAAGAGAAGTAAGTTCGTTTATAGCTCCGGTCTCACAGTTACGTCTGAATAAATGAATGAGAAATTAGCCAAGAAACTCTTTACCAAGATTAACATTGTTTATCCCCACAAAAGGCTCTTTTTAAAGTATTAAACTTATAAACCTTTTTTAGTTCAGATTAATAACTCATTTTTTTTATAAGTCAATTTTAAATCAGTTTTTTTTTTATCGCTTTCAGACTTTTCATGCTCGTTTTCAAAGGGTCTTGAATATTCTTGAATGTCTTATTCTATAAATAGAATATAAATTCTCTTAAATATTGCAGAAAATATCAAAGGCCAATTGGAAAGAGCTGCTAGGAGGTAGAGCTGTTAGGGACGTAATTTACCGGTTATAATAAAATGCTACTAACTAATTAACTTTTGATATCTTATTTAGTTATATTACCCTTCTTGATATTTTCACTTCCCCAACTATAACAAAATATAAGTTATGTAATCGGTCAGCGATTCGAATTTAATTATTCATCGGAGTTTCATGTTTTCCGACACACTGATTCCGAAAAAAAATGTTTCTGTCTGTATGTTTGTACGTCAACTCTCGATAGAATGAATGTTTTATGTGTGTATTCAGAAGGTTATAACGACGACGGGGGACAACACAAAAAGTCTAATAACTGCCATTTTGATGACCGTTGTGGGTTACTTAATTTAATAATACTAATTTGAATGCGCCAGCTATGTGAAACTCAATTCTCAGGGTTATTTCTTTTTGTAGGTCATTTGAAAGGCCGACAAAGTCACAAATTCCAGTAAATAAAGGGCAAATAGGTGATAAATCATTATAAATAATTGTTCACTCAAAGTGTTGAAAGACAACAGGTTATATTTTCACAAATTGGATATTAAGTATAATTGTCCTTCTATCATATAAAAAAGGTGCACTGAATTTAATTGTTTTAAATTTTAGATACGGTTCATTTACTTTATTTTTTTCAAGGTCGTGGGTTCGTAGCCCGACAGAGGCCCTTAGTTTATTTTATCTGGGAGGTAAAATAAACTTAAGCACGCCGTCCTTCGGATGGGACGTTAAGCGATGGTCCCGAGCCTGTACGTTGTCAGGTACTCGTTAAAGACCCCTACCCTAGATGAATAAAAATTTAGGGTAGGCAAAATTTAGGACTCCCACAGTAGAGTCGGGCTCATGTCCACCAGAGTGACGAAAGAGCGCTCTGGTAGTAGGCGATATGACCTCGTAGTTAAAGCCCGGGCATGAGTCATAAAACCTAACCTAACCTACTTTATTTTCAGGCATTTATTTCAGAATTATTTAAATTTAAATTTATAATATTTAGTTTATAATGGTTTGATTTATAAAAACATGCTACTCATCCATTGTTGAGAATCCATGAGGATAGAGCTGTCTTCTTGTACAAAGTGGTCCATCCTAGCCCTCGTGGTTGTAAATCGCCATGCTTTCCATCCCATCAAATCTCGTGCATCGTAGTCCTTTCAGCCATTCATATGGTGGATTTAAACCATATATGCTGCTGTGGTCTTGAGGATGTGATCAGGGTCTATGCAGAATTACTATAACATGTAAAAATTTCAAAGGTGAATCTGCTATGCAGCAAGTTGGATCCAACACATCCAGGATTCGGGTTCGACGTTCGATCAAAGACTGAAGATTTGAGGTTCGACCACTCGTTCGTTTCTTCGCAGAGTAGTTCAGCTCTTTTCGATGAACCATACCATTTTCGAAAATGATTTATATTTATTAATACTTCAATATTTTATATGCCTGTTTTAGTTTTTTGATTCTTATTTATTTATTATAATATGATAAATCATTACACTATCATTCTGGTTATATCACAAATACTTAATAATTTATCATCTCTGCCTCCTAGATTCGCAACATGTCTCTCATTCCAATTCACCCATCTCTCGTGATTGTATTTTATAATGGTTTATTTTTCTTTTTCTTTTATAATTTCAATTTCTGAATTTTTGCACAAATGTGACCATGAGGCAGGAGCACCGACTGTCTCAATATTGACACGAACTTTTATATGTAAATCCAAAATCCCATAAGAAAGCCACTTATTATTTTTCAGCGGAATTGGCCATAGGGAAGAGAGGCATCAAAGGCGAAAACTCTAATATCGGTCAAAAATTCATTTTTAACGGAATTTCGTATTTTACGTTCTCTAAATTACAAAAATGGTGTCTCTCTCTGTGTGATTATGAACACGATAACTCCTAATATAATGATTGTGTTGACATGAAATTTCATATGTGAATGTAGAGCCCTCTAATGAGGACACCTATTGTTTTTCATCCAAATGGACCAGAAGGAAGGGGGGGGGGGGGGGGGGGAGGTGTTGATACATTCACTCCCGATAGAATGAATGTATTAACACGAAATTCTATATATGTGACCAAAACCCCGATGTTCTGCCAAATTGGACAAAGAAGAGGGGGGATTAGGAGAGAGGCTTAACTCAAAAACTCTGATGACTGCCGTTTTAATGAATGTATCGACACAAAATTTCAAATGTGAATTCATAACCCCCATAAAGACGACACTTTGAATTTCCAGCGGAATCAGCAGAAGAAAATGGGGGATCAGAGGGAGGCTGAACTCAAAAACCCCAATACCTGCCGATGTAAATTTCAACCATTTCATTTTTTAAATCATTTATGTAAATTTCACACTTAAAGTCAAAACCCAATGAGCACATAACCTGTGAAATTTTTTGAAGGGGGAGCTCAATTCAATAATTCTAATAACTGCCGATTTAATGAATTTATCAAAAAAATATTTAGTATGAGGATTTAAGAGCCCCTTTTGGATATTAGTGATTATCTCAGAAAATTTTATAAACCTGAAAATAATTTTTTAAATAAAGAAAAATAAGTCGTCGGTGAATCACCGGCAATTTACTTTCCCAAATCGAATTAATCAATTAATATGAAGATGACTAATGAAGTGAGAAGTGATTATTTCACAGGTTGCAAAATAAAATACAATCTGACCTCTCACAGATTTTATTAATTTTTGCTAGCCGGCTTTCAAGGTTGAACTCATCATCAGGCAGTCTGATATAATTTTTTTTAAAACAACATAATTTAAAATAATTTAATAAATAAGTTTTACAAATTACGTACTCCGTAAAAGCTACGTACTCCGTTCTCCCAGTTGTGACTCAAATGGGGAACAGGAATCACATATCTGTCACCATCCATGAAATTATAAATTGTCAATTTTTTTGTTTTTATATGTTTTATATATGTTTATTAAAAATTTTAAACGTTATTTATTAAATCATTTAATAACTGTTGGATATTAGCGCAAACCATCGATTCACCGGCGACTTGATGTTTATGGTTTCAATTCATCTTATTTCTTCTGCTTTCCTTGTTTCATTGCCCCATCCTGATTTTCAATGGATGGAATATTTGCTGTTCGATTATAGTGATTGCTACAATGTAAGTTTTACAATTTGTTCAAGCAGAAAACACAGGGTGTGCCAATAGTCTCGTATCTGAATTGTCTTCCTCTCAGAAGGGATGTTTTCTCCCCTGTGAATGGAGGAGGAGCTTTACCAACAACCCCCCACTTTCACTGAAACAGTTGATGGTTTCCTCGTTTGGTAAAGCCTCTTCCGATAGATGGTGGTTATATCGTCAGCACTGGGGACAATATCCGATTGAGCACCCCCGATTGAGTCAGTCAGGAGGGGGCGCTCCTAGTAATAAACCGTGTGTGAGAACACTGCTCGTCTAGATCGGATCATCGGTTTTACTTCCCCAGCTAAACGAAGTATAGAGGAAATCATGTAATTAATCAGCGATTCGAAGTTGAGTTTTGTCAGGAATTTCATGTTTTCCGATTTCCTGATTCCAAAAATGAAAAAGAAAGGTGTGTGAGTATTATGAGTTTGTCTGTGAACACAATAACTACCGATAGAATGAATGTATAGATACGGAATTGTATATGTGTATCTAGAACTCCATAAGGACGACACCTATTGAATTTCAGGTCAAAGGGAAGGGAGGATTAGGGGTGGTTTAACACAAAAACTCTAATAACTGCTGATTCTGATGACTGATTTTTATGACAATTTGCCAAAAGGAAGGGATTTTAGGGGAGAGGGGGGTAAGCCCATAACTATCGTGATGAATGTATCGACACACAATTTAATGAGGATTCAGAAGTTAAACAACTATTGATTTTCAGCCCAAACGTTCGTCTAGTTTTGGTGGGGGAGCAAAAAGTTAATTGATTAATTTCACAGTAAATTTTATTTTTTGTAAAATAAAATATAGTGTGATCTCTCACAGATTTTATTAATTTTTGCTAACCGGTTTTCGAGGTTGCCCTCATCATCAGATAATCTGATCAAATAAATTTTAAAACAACATAATTTAAAATTATTTAATAAATAAGGTTTAAAATTAAGATAAACGTATATAAAAAACTGTATAAAAACAATTTGACAATTTAAAGTTTCATGGATGGGGACAGATATGTTATTCCTGTTCTCCATCTGAGTCACAACTGGGAGAACGGAGTACGTAATTAGTAAACCTTATTTATTAAAACATTTTAAAGTATGTTGTTTTTAAAATTATTTTATCATTAGGCAGATGAAGGCAACCTCGTAAGCCAGCTAGCAAAAATTGACAAAATCTGTGAAAAGTCACACTATATTTTATTTTGCAACCTGTGAAATAATCACTTCTCACTTCATCAGTCATCTTTATATTAATTGATTAATTCGTTTTGGGGAAGTAAATTGCTGGTGATTCACCGACGAATTATTTTTCTTTATTTAAAAAATTATTTTCAGATTTATTAGATTTTCAGAGATAATCACAAAATACTTATATTTCACCTGAGCGAATCCAATCAAGTCGAATAACGTAAATTCCCTTTGTTCTCTGCACCTAAAATTGGGGTAGCAAATCGGAAATCAATTAGGTACGTCGTTTGTCTTTTTCCTTTTTTATTTATTTTTTTCAAAATTGTTCCAATGAAACCATACCTATATTGAAGAGGGGCATACCAATGTGTCCTGAGGTATGTTGACGAACATACCTCACTGTGGAAATTCTCCTACATTCTCTCAAACTCCCCTTTGGAAATATTCCCTCCCCCCCAATATTGACTCCCGGATTTAATAACCCCCCCTCCAAGGGTGGGGGAAGGAGTGGGAGGGATTGTTTTCTCTGTCTTTAATTATGAGCCCAGACTAAGGGGGAATTATGAAATACAGCCGACGGGCGGGTGGTGGGGGGGGGGGGGGGGGGGGGGGGAGGGGACTATATTAAATATAGACCAACTCAAAAAGTTATGAGCCTATTTGGCGACTTGTGACATAGACACTTAAGCACGACTTGAGATACTTATTCAATGTCAAAGTCCCCAATAGAAGATGTGAAACTTACTTCAAGTTCTCAAAGTTAATTATTATATTGGAGGACATAATCTCATTATCAAACTTTCATCTGTTGGGTATGTTTTTATGGGACTTTCAAAACTTATATTTTATTTTGTAAGTTGTTTATCCACAGAAAATATACCCTTCATTATTACTTTGCCTTCCAGAGCTCCGATGTTGGGCAGTGGTGCGCTACGCATAGCTCTCCTATATGAATTTTGCTAGTCATTTTTTCATATATTAGTGCCTTAGAGAACTTCGGTAGCTAAGATGTTGTGTGCTTGTCTACTGAACTGAAGATCGCGGGTTCCAAACCCGGCTTAGGCTCTAGGTTTTCTTTTATCTGGGAGGTGAAGCGATGGTTCCGAGCATGTACGATGTTTCGTACTCGCTAAAGAACCCTTCCCTAGGTAAATAAACCTTGATTGGCAAAATTTAGTATTGCCACAGTAGAGTCGGGTTCGGGTCCACCAGAGAGAAGAAAGAGCGCTCTGGTAGTAGGCGATATGACCTCGTAGTTAAAGACCGAGCATGAGTTACAATAACTAACTATTAGTGTCTTATTAACTTACTTTATTTCGCTATACAATCTATTGGATCCACTCCTGAGAACCGAAGTGAGTCGATGCAACTGGTGAAATGTATACATCAGAATGGAAATAAATTACATGCGGTGTACCTCAAGGATCAATCTTAGGGCCGTTGCTGTTTCTTTATCTAGTTAAACGAAACCCTTATCGATCCGTTTTGCGGATAGTACTATTATACCTGTGATGGCTAAAAATCCAACCTCGTTGATTGACTCCATATCTAAAACTCTTGAAACATTAAACGAGTGGCTCCTAATCAATGAGTTAATGTTATATGCGTCCATAACAACCATTTTAAATTTCAAAACGACGTTTAAATAACCAATGAAAACCCGCCATTAGCAGTTAATACTTTTTCCATATCATCTATGAATATATATATATATATATATATATATATAACATTTCTGGGTCTCCATATTGACACGAAACTAACATGGGCTGAACATACGTCAATCATAAGTTAGAAACCGTGTTCCGTTTGGTTTTTACTTCGAAATCTGAAAACAATCACACCAAAGAAAATATTATTACATTATATTATGGATATTTCCATTCAATAGTTAATGACGATTTGATTCATTGGGGAGCTTCAAGCTCTAGTACTCGTATTTTCTGACTTCAAAAAAAAAAGAACCAAGAATAATAAGTAATATAACTCAAAAATTCTAATAACTGCCGTTGTAATGAATGTATCGACACGTAATTTCAGATGTGAATTCAAAATCCCATAAGGACGATACTTTAAATTTTCAGTAGAAAGGAGAGGGGGATAAGAGGGGGCTCAACACAAAAAAACCCAATAACTGACGATGTAATGATTGTATCGACATGAAGTTTAGTAAGAGTTAGGGTGTCGATGATTAAAATCAACTGATTAAAATCAACGATTTAAATCGCGATTTAAATCAAATGATTTTTTTTAAAAATTCATGATTTAAATCAAAAACATTAAAATAAATAAATAAGTGATTAAAATTTTGCAAATATAAAAAAACAAAAACAAAAAATAACAAAACGCACAAAACTGACCGCAGTTTGCAAACTATTGAAACATAATTTATGAAAATCTGTCAAGCAAACCACCAAATGATTACGTCAAAGCGTAATTATTTGAAAAAAGACAAAAAACTCGTGAGATTAAAATAGTTTAATTGGAAAAGATACAACTCAAAATGGTTAGCATATATATTAAAATAGTTTAATTGGAAAAGATACAACTCAAAATGGTTAGCATATATATTAAAATAGTTTAATTGGAAAAGATACAACTCAAAATGGTTAGCATATATATTAAAATAGTTTAATTGGAAAAGATACAACTCAAAATGGTTAGCATATATATTAAAATAGTTTAATTGGAAAAGATACAACTCAAAATGGTTAGCATATATATTAAAATAGTTTAATTGGAAAAGATACAACTCAAAATGGTTAGCATATATATTAAAATAGTTTAATTGGAAAAGATACAACTCAAAATGGTTAGCATATATATTAAAATAGTTTAATTGGAAAAGATACAACTCAAAATGGTTAGCATATATATTAAAATAGTTTAATTGGAAAAGATACAACTCAAAATGGTTAGCATATATATTAAAATAGTTTAATTGGAAAAGATACAACTCAAAATGGTTAGCATATATATTAAAATTGTTTAATTGGAAAAGATACAACTCAAAATGGTTAGCATATATATTAAAATAGTTTAATTGGAAAAGATACAACTCAAAATGGTTAGCATATATATTAAAATAGTTTAATTGGAAAAGATACAACTCAAAATGGTTAGCATATATATTAAAATAGTTTAATTGGAAAAGATACAACTCAAAATGGTTAGCATATATATTAAAATAGTTTAATTGGAAAAGATACAACTCAAAATGGTTAGCATATATATTAAAATAGTTTAATTGGAAAAGATACAACTCAAAATGGTTAGCATATATATTAAAATAGTTTAATTGGAAAAGATACAACTCAAAATGGTTAGCATATATATTAAAATAGTTTAATTGGAAAAGATACAACTCAAAATGGTTAGCATATATATTAAAATAGTTTAATTGGAAAAGATACAACTCAAAATGGTTAGCATATATATTAAAATAGTTTAATTGGAAAAGATACAACTCAAAATGGTTAGCATATATATTAAAATTGTTTAATTGGAAAAGATACAACTCAAAATGGTTAGCATATATATTAAAATAGTTTAATTGGAAAAGATACAACTCAAAATGGTTAGCATATATATTAAAATAGTTTAATTGGAAAAGATACAACTCAAAATGGTTAGCATATATATTAAAATAGTTTAATTGGAAAAGATACAACTCAAAATGGTTAGCATATATATTAAATTCGCTGAGATCATGAAAATGTTTACATAGTGTAATGTTCGTAATCACATTAATATATTGTGATTCGAAACGATATATCTCCAAATGGCCAACATAAGATAAATGCGAACAATAGACCAAGCAATATCTTTAGGAGTTTAAGTGTTTGTACAGACACACCAGTTTGCTAGCCTTCTCTACTCCTAAGCGATTCCTCAGTTTGCAATGAACTAGTCCCAAAGTTCGTTTTGTTATTTTTGTTTTTGGTTTTTAAGTTTGTGCAAAATATTCGCTTTGTGAAATATCGGTTAGTTTTGTTATTTTTGTTTTTTAAAATTGTGAAATTGTGGTCTGTTTTGTTAATTTTAGTTAAGTTTTCAGTTGATAGTTTTTAGTTGATTTAAATCCGATTTAAATCGGATTTAAATAAAAAAAATCGATTTTTTGATTTTTTTTTAAAAAATCATGATTTCTATAAACCCTAGTAGGAGTATTCAGAAACCCTTATGTAAGTCAACTGTTTAATATTAGCGCAAACGGTCTACTGGTTTGGAGGGGAAGCTAACAGTTAATTGATTAATTCGTTCTGGAGAAGTAAATTGCTGGTGATATGTTTTTTTTTTTATTTTTGGGATCAGGGTGTCGTAAAATATGAAATTCCGTTGAAAACTCAACTTCGAATTTTTGATCGATTACATAACTTTCTCTATACTCTACAAAAAAAAAATATATATATAAAAAAAAGATAAAACAAAAGAGAAAAAAGAGTGTATATATAGAGACAGGTTGTCAGTATATGTATGGTATGGTATGGTATTGGGACTGTCCCTGATTCTCCAAACAGGGGGACCCTCCCACCCCATCAGCAGCCTGTGTGCCCTGACTTCTAAACAGCACACCACATTCCCATCCACCACATGTCATTAGTGTCACTACCCGTTCCATCCTCGTCCTTAGATTTATTTTTTTCCCTTTCCCAACTACTATATGAAGTAGAGGGGAAGTTATGAAATCCATCAGAAATTCTATGTATAATTTTTAGCGGATATATACACGATCCTTCCCCATACGAATTACTCAATTACGTTTTCGCTCTCTTTTTAAAGCCAATCGACAGTTTGGGATAAAACTCAATAATATGAAGATGGCTGATGTAGTGAGAAGTGATTATTTCACAGGTTGTAAAATAAGATATAGTCATAGATTTTTATTTGTATTCGCTAGCTGACTTTCGAGGTTGCCCGCATCATCAGGCAGTCTGATAAAATAAATTTTGAAATTAACATAACTAAGATGTTGTAGTAAATCAAATTTAAACATTTATAATAAAAATAAACTATAAATAAATAAAATCTCTAAAAAACTGACAACTTTAACAATTTAAAATTTTATGGATGGGGACTCTTACGAATAACTTATCTGTTCCCATCCATGAAATTTTAAATTGTTAAAGTTGTTTTTTTAGATAGTTTTATTTATTTATAGTTTATTTTTATTATAAATTTTAGAGAGAGAGAAGTGGGGATCAGAGAGGCGGGTGTTCGTTTAACTTAAAACTACTAATGTAATGACAGTAGCGACAAGAAATTTGATGTGAGGATTGAGAAGTATTGATAGAAAGTACACATTATTTTCAGCCATAATTGCCGAAGAGGAAAATATTTGGAGTGAGATTAATAAATAAATAATATATAAAGTCAATTGATTACAAATATTTCGTCCTGGGGAAGTACATTTCCGTTGATTACATCCCCAGGCCTTTTTTTTTCTTGGTTATATTCTGTGCATCGGTGAAAATTATTTTGTGGTTACCATGAGGTTGTCGTTAGAGGTAGAAGTAATAGGAGCGAAGTGCTAATGAGGTCAGTTATATGACCCTGTGGTCTTCGGATAACGAGTGTACAATTTCGACTCTTGTTACGCTAGAAGGTGAATTTCATTATTTCAACCCCCTGATTGCAAAAAAAAAAAAAAAAGTCGGTGAATCACCTTTGTTATGTTACCCCAGCTTGATTTAATGAACTAAGTTTTCGTAGTCACCTGAACAAACCTTGGTTGAAAATCAAGAGGTATTTTACCCCGGGCTTTTTGAATCGTACGAAATTTCGTGTTGATACATTCGTACTTGATCAACGACGATATCGCAGGAGCGGACAGAAACGCACCTACATAACCTTGCTCACACATGTTTTTACTTCACATAACCCAAGCGTAGTTACCAGCCTATTCGATTAAAAATTAAATAATATCTATTTGACATGGCCTGGCACAGAGGACTACGGTACAAATTGCGTCAAACATGGCCCCCATCCCACCTCTTCAAGATTATCGAGTCCTTTCTCAACAACAGAACGCTCCAAGAACGAGTAAATTCTGCAATGAGTACGGGACGGCAAATTAAATCTGGCGTTCCTCAGTGAGCAATTCTCAACCCACTCCTGTTTAATTTATACTGCAACGACCTGCCAGTTCCTCCTTCCTCAACGCTTGCAACATACGCAGACGACACAATGATCGCTATCCAGGAGAGTAGCCTGAACGAAGCCATCGAATCTCTTCATGTCTTGACTGAATGGTTCAACAAGTGGAACCTCTCTCTGAACTCTGAAAAAACGGAAGCCAAGATATTCACCTTACGTAGGTTCTCGTTGGAAGGATTGAGAACACTAGCTCTTGGTGACATTTCTATCCCATGGAATCCTAAGGTCCAGGGAGTAAAGTATCTAGGGGTAACCTTGGATATGAGGGCCACCTGGAAACTACACATTAACTCCAAACTACAACAAGCACAGAGTAGACTCAACCAAATCTACCCTCTCATCAACAGAAAAACACTATCTATTAGATTCGGGTAAATTCAATTTAAAAAATCTGAAAAAATTCAGGGATTGTTTTTTCGATATTCTAAACCGGATTTTGGGTTGAGAGCAATAAAACTCGAACTTTTTAGAAATAACGGCCACCCTACACACACATAGACAGAAATATTATTAATTTATCGGTATTGTCAGAAAATATGAAATTCCTGTGAAAACTCAACATCGAATTTCGGACCGATTAAAAACTTCCCCTATACGTCGTGTAGCCAATGTTAACCATGATTTTTATCATATTCGATAGTAAAGGGAGAGCGAAAACTTGCTTGATTAATTGATGAAAGAACATTGCCGGTGATTCACCGAAGAGTTTTTTAAATTCGCTGAAATCAAACATCAGAATACTGAGTCGACGAATTTTATTGGATTGGATTAAATAGATTGGACGGTAGATCGTTCGTTGAATTCGCGAGCACACAACACTTCTCTGTCAGCTATTAAACAGATCAGTGAATCTAAAGTACTGATCTACTTCACTTAAAGTATGAAAGGAAGGATTTAAGGAAAATTAGAGACCAGTCTCTTTTGATTTGAGAGATAGTTTAACAAGAAAAGATGCTTGCCCGGCGGGTTTTGAAAGGTGAGAGAGACGCATTTTATTGTTCCTCTTCAGAAAGATGATAGGATATTTGAAAATGTATCTACAGCAAACCGATTTTAAATAAATGGGGGCCATGGTGGCCGTGCGGGCTAGAGCGTAGGGCTTTGGGTGCATGGTCCCACCTTGGTTTGCGGGTTCGAATCCCGTCCGGGAATGAGTTTTATTTCGTAGATAGAACTCCTTCCCAGGGACGTAAATAACTAGATGATAACACAGTGACATGGCTAATATGCATTGTACATAAAGCCCAAAAAAAAATTAAATATAATCGATAGTATCGATACAATGTTGAGAGAAATCGAGATTCAGTCGTGTAATGTAAATAAACTCAGAATTTGGCCAAAGTTTCAGGGCTTAACAGACTTTAACGAACAAATTAGCTGATCAATCATTATGGACAATACAATAAGTATTGTTCAGTATGAAGATAATAGGAGAAGTTATGTAATCGTTCAGAAATTAGAAGTTGAGTTTCCACCGGAATTTCGTGTTTTTCGAGCCTCTAAACAAATTTAAAATGTCTGTGTTTGTTTGTGTACACAATAACTCTCGATAGTATGAATGTATCGGCACGGAATTTTATGTATCCAGGACCCCATAAGGACAACCCCTATTAATGTTCAGTGAAATCAGCCGAAGGGAAGGGTGGATCATAGGCAGGCTAAACTCAAAAACCGCAACAACTGCCGATGTACTGATTGTATCGACATGCAATTTTACATTTAAATTGAGAACTTTATAAGATGTACACCTGATATATATATGGTGGGCTGGTGTTTTACACCTAGGGACCTAAGCATCCAGTGCTGTTATCCCTTCCCTGGAAGCGCTGGGCTTCCCCTTTATTTTGTTACCTGTATATTTATACTACCCTAACCAAGTCCTTCATGAAGTACTCAGTCTCTCCTGATGACCAAAGATGTGAAATCTCGTTCGCGCGTATCCCGAGCAAATGCCCAGGAAGTGTGCTGTGCACCTGATACTTTTCCGCGAAATCGGCTGAAGGGAAGGGAAATATCAGAGGGGGAAACTTGACTCAAAAACTATGATTTTTTTTTCTTTTTTACTTTCCAGCTATACAAACCATAGGGGAAATTATTTTTTCGGAGTTTTCACCGGAATTTCATGTGTTTCAAACCCCTGATTCCAAAAAATTCCCTGTGTGTCTGTGAACACGATAACTCCCGATAGAATAAACATATCAACACGATTTTTATATAGGTATCCAGAATTCCATAGGAGATCTTTTGATTTTCAGCTATATCTGCCAAAGGAAAGGTGGAAAGGAGAGGAAGCGGAGTTTAACCCAAAAACTTGACTGTTTTTCTTACAAGGAAAATCTAGCTTTTTTTTTACCTAGACCTATTATGAACACTTTACAAATTGATGATATAATAAAGCCTGTATGGCCTTCAGAGTCAATTATTACGTATAACTTAGTGTTTTAGTTCAGAGACGGATGTCATAAATTTCTTGTCGATTCTTGACTGTGTCAGCAAGTAGATGAGATGTGGATATTGGAATTCGAGTAGATTTCCAGCCTATTGGGTAAATATATAGATTCACATAATCCTCAGTTGACATAGCCCACATCTATGATTGTCCCATAGAAATATTTTAAAGGTTATTGTTTGTTGGTTTAGTCACAGTTTTAATGTTTATATCTTTTAATCAATTCTAGCATATATCAACTCATTAATAATATTTATATGTTAATATAGGGCCTGAAGAAGGCACACTAAGTGCCGAAAGCTTGATAGAAATTTCACAAGTTTGTTTCAGATATGTATGTATGTATACCTTGTAAATTATTATATCATTATGTTCTATGGGATTCTGGATAAATATATAAAAATCGTGTTGATATATTTATTCTATCGAGAATTATCGTGTTCTCATATAGGCAAGAAATGTTTTGGAATAATAAAAATAATTACATATTCCTATGTTAGTATATTCGTGAATTAGCATATTCAACATAGTTCTCAGGTGGTTCAGTGGTTCATGGAAGTAACCCTTTCGACCACCGACCACCACCACCATCTGTCTTCATTGTGATAATTCCTCTTGCTTGGGAATGTGTATTAGTGTTACTTCATTCAACACATTTTTCTATTGATTTAATTTGGTGAAGATAAGAACTTTTGCCATTAAAAGCCTTAATTGCCGGATGAATATTTTAGAGGCTAATTGGAGAAAGTTAAGCTGAGGAAGTGGAGTGTGATTAGGAGGAGGAATGGCTGTGAGATACACAGATAGGGCAACTTTCTGCATCAGGCTGGGATCTAACTCAGTTTTTATATGTACATATCACATATAGATAAGGGAAGGATTGACCAACGATACAATAGGAAGGAGAGATCAGGGTTGTCGTCGATGAAAACATGATTTCTGCCAAGATTTCGGCACTGAGTCTGCCTTCATCAGAGCCTGTATTGACATATATACATTAATTATAACTAGATACCGGATTGTTAGGCAATTACATATTTTGTTTACCACCACGTACGACCCAAGAGATCAATTGCCTTTCCGAACCATGCATCTAGGATACTATAGATTACATTTTATACTGCCTATTTTTGCATATTTCAAGAATATTGTTTAAAATAGCATATTTAAAGGATTTTTGGATATATTGCACATTTTGCGCCTTTCTATCATTGTTAAAGATGCGGAAATGAAAATCGATTCGATTCCTGGCAAAACTAGTAATGTAGGTACTTAAAACAAAGAAAGTTTACGGAAAAAAAAAAAAATTTGGGTTAATAAAATTGTGAACCATCAGTAAAATATTTCATTTGAAAGAAAAGAAGTTATCCGAAAAGCAGGAAATATAATTATTTTAAAAACAGAAAACGAAACGAAAATTAGCCATTTAGGGGGCTTGAGATGGAAATTTTCAAAAATGATGCATTAAGAAGAAGCAAATGGAAAAGATTGAAGGAAAATATATGAAGAAATAAATTATTATATAAAAGGGAAAATAAAGAAAGGAAGAGAACCACAAATGGGGAAAGGAGGATCATATCTCAATGACAAGAGAGCCCTAGTTCTGTCCTGGTCAGCTTCTGCTGGCTTATCTTTGTATCCTCTTCTCTCATAAAACTTCTAACTCACAAGTAAAATTAAACAACACTGGACTCAATAAAACACATATTTTCAGACATATGAGTTTTTAAATGTATTTAAATCAAATTTAAAAAAATGTGATTTGCCCTAATTTCTTATACCAACCGTTTTTAAAGCTCACACTCCCTCGCTCTCAAATGCATTTCAAACTGGCATTACTGGGTATAACAAAGTCACTCTCAGAATTACGTTGTACAATTGAAGGATGATAAGTAATGATGCCAACACATTGCTTTCATATTACTAGTAATATCAGTAATGGAGTTTAAGAATGGGGAGGAAGAGGAAGGGTGATCTGTGAAAATGTGGTTGGTATAAGAAAGTCTTCTTCTGACCATCTCACATATATAGAATGTGGTGGCGTCAACGCTTTTCTTAGTTTCATTGTACAGCGTAATTCTGATAGTGATGACTTTCTTATATCCAGTATGAAGTGATTCTGAGAGAGGGAGAGAGTGATCTTTAAAAATATGGTTGGTATGAGAAAGTCAAGCTCAACAAGGTCATATCGCCTACTACCAGAGAGCTCTTTCGTCATTCTGGTGGACACGAACCCAACTCATCTATGGGAGTCCTAAATGTTGGCTATCCTAAATTTTTATTCACCTAGGGTAGGGGTCTCTAACGAGTACCTGACATCTTACAGGCTCGGGACCATCGCTTAACGTCCCATCCGAAGGACGGCGTGCCCCAACGGCCGGTTTTCGAGCCCGTGATCATGAGCTCAGTAGACAAGCACGCTACGTAAGTAAACGTCTAAAAAAAAGGATTTCAAGGTATTATTTTAGAACGGTTTTCGGCATGTAACTCGAAAAATCAGTTCGAAGTGTTTTTTTTTTAGTATTCTTCGTAACTTTTTATTTGAAGATATTATTTATTAGTTATAAATGTAAGCGGTATCTTGTAATATGTACTGTAAGTCCCGAAGTAAAGAGTTCTTATTTTTCGATAATTATCCATCAAAAACACACACATCATCGCGAAAATGGCCGAAACGTTTTCAGATTTCCTAAAATGTTAAATTCCATTAAAAACCGAGGTTTTCGGCACGATCATAATATTTTTTTTTTTTACACTGAAGTATACCTCTTATACAGAGATGGTAAAAAAAATTGACTTTAGAGAAGAAAAGAGAAGATAATTGGTTCATTATGAAAAACGTGAAAGAAGTGGTCGTGTTACATACAAACCCACAAAGCCTGCTGACTCAAAATGAAAGACCTTCCTTAGCTCGGTAATTAGGAAGAGAACCATTTATTTGCAGTCAAAACAGGAAAGTGGCTTCAGCGGGGGCACAAAACGCTAATAAGAGACACACAATCCCAGTGGGCACAAAACCCCACACTCAAGTAAACACTTGGATCCTGAAGTCCGTAAAAAATTTGAGGTAGGATCAATACGACAAAAATTACAGCGTCCCGAAGAATGTAAACACGATTTGGTTTCGTTCAAATCCTTGATGTAACTTTCCAACGTTCATTCCAATTTTTTTTAAACTTCGCTCGAAAATCTAATAGTTGTTTTGACACTTCTCACCGTTTGTGCCTACCTAACCCATAGGAAGTGCTAACAACCACATACTGAAACCGTGAAACCGAAAAAGGTCTTAGAGAATAAGTAATACAGATGTATCAGTCCAACATAGTTAATTTTTTACCACTAGTTTCCACAACCAAGTTAGTCTCGAATTTACGAGCATTCACAGCTCATGTCAGTCATTAAAGCTCTTAAAGACTTCCTAACACAGTTGGTATTTAGCTGAATAGTAATTCTAGCATATTCTAACAGAAGAAGGGGCGTTACCAGCCACCCTTCCTCCCTTCCGCGAAGTAATTACAGACCGTCAGTTCCGCGGAAGGGAATCAGGATCGGCAAAGAGGGGGTTTTAGTGGGTATGGTGATGGTGAATCGTCTCGAGTCCCACACTATCCAGGGCTACCTTCCCTGGATGTGCGTCACAGCATTTCCCCCTCCAATGCAAAAAAAAAAAAATTCTAGCATATATCGTTGTCAGATGTGCTAACTTAGATCTGATTAGATTTTATCCGAAATAGCACGACAAATCTAAGTTCTTCGTAATATATTTTAAGAAATACCGCTTTTATTTATGAGCTAATCAGAAATCTTTTAAAATAAAAGTTGTAAAGAAAATTGATCGGCACATGTTATATGAAATAATTTTTTTTAAGATCATTCGGTTTGCGAAATGCATGCTGAAAACTGTCTTAAAATGTCATTCTAATTGAAGCCTATTATTTTAGACGTTTGCTTGATTTACCCAAAAAGTAATAGTCCTATCGAAAAATTGATTCTTACCAAAAATGTTCCTTATTAAATTTCCATATGAAGAAATGCCGTCAGATTTGAAAAGTGTACTTACCATTCTCGGTTTTCCCTGCGGGTGAAATGATAATAAGATTGAAGCCACACTCGAATAATAAACAGCAAAATGTGACTGGGAGGAAGGAAAATAGAGCTAATTGATTATTGTGTTGCTGTTCCGGTGACGGCCGGTTGGTTGAGTGACGGTTAATCGTTAATCAGTCCCATTTGTGTTCAATCACTATTATTGCTCTCTTTAATCCAAACTCGTTAATTGACACTAATTTGCCAGAATCAACATGTTTTCAACTCTGCAATAAGGCTACGG
Source organism: Aradus depressus (assembly GCA_963662175.1). Taxonomy (NCBI): domain Eukaryota; kingdom Metazoa; phylum Arthropoda; class Insecta; order Hemiptera; family Aradidae; genus Aradus; species Aradus depressus. The sequence goes on from OY759215.1 coordinate 27,763,898, forward strand.
TGAAACAGTTGTAACGATATAACTGCATTTTTATTCATTCTTTTCATACTGGATATATGTAAATAATACATCAGCTGTTATCTTTGTTTCATTGTACAGCGTAATTCTTAGAGTGACTTTCTTATACCCAGTAAAATCAGTATGAAAATGTGAGAGGGGCGGGAGTGTGATTTGTACAAATGTGGTTTGTATAAGAAAGTCCAGTTTTGGCGACACAAAAAACCAGCAAAACTACCGATAAACAACATATATTTAAAAATGTTTCCAGTTAAAAAACATAACTTGGAAATAGTTCCTAAGGAAATTTATTGTTCGTTCTTTGAGGCGCCATAAATGTGTTCGTATAAGTTCTATCTATAATCTTAGAGCATTTCTTAGTTGGAAATGTAATAAGGAACATTTTTGGTAGGAATCAATTTTTCGATAGGACTAATAGTTTTTGCGTAAATTAAGTAAACGTCTAAAAGAATTGGTTTCAAAACGACATTACACGACTGTCGTATCTCGTATATCGAACGATCATCAAAAAAAGGTTTTCATATATAAATGTGTTCAGTTTTCCCTACAACTTTTATTTGAAAAGATTTTGGGTTAGGTCATCAATATAAGCGATATTTTTTGTAAAATGTATTTGGGCCCCGAAATAAGTTAGTCTTATTTTTCGTCAAATTTATGTTAAGCCTCCTCCCTAATCTCCCCTTCCGTCGATTTGACTAAAAAACAATAGGTGTTGTCTTTAGTGGGTTCTGGATTCACATATAATATTTCGAGTCGATACATTCATTCTATCGGGAGTTATCGTGTTCTCAGACAGTTAAACAGACTTTTTTTTTTCTTTCGTGAAATTCCGTTGAAAACTCCGCATCGAATTTTTGGCTGATTACGAAACTTCGCATTTTCATACTTCGTACAGCTGGGGAAGTAATATTTATTACGGCTTTGGTTTTGAAGAGCCAAGTAAATTTGACACTTCTGTATCAGGTGTAAAGTGGGAAGGCAAATGGATAGTTCCAGAGCTTTACACAAAGAGCGAAGTTAATGTCCTTCTATGGTCAGGTCGAGCGACAGGACAATTTGGGAAGAAACTGTTGTTGAGCTTTGTTTGCACTCAGTTTATCGACCCGCGGAACAGGCTGTACGTCGAGTCATTGAAGAATTGTAATACAGTTCGATGTTGGCTTGATGGACTAACTTATCTTATCAGTGTAGGGGAAGTATCCCATATCAGCCCCAAGATGGAAGAATTAGCATAAAGAGAATGTTCTCACGTAGGTCGAATGGGACAAGTAACCAGTCGGATCTTCCTGTCCCCAATTCTTATCTCTCTTCAGAGGGAGTACCCCCCCCCCCCCCTCCCCCCCCCCCCCCCCCCGAACCCTCTATTGCTCTGTTCTCGTGTGAAATGACCATGGTTTGGAAGTTATCCTACCTACTCACTTCCCTCAGAGGCCCAAGTGAGGCTTGCAGAACACTGTTGGGGTGCTATGTTGTTCATTGAAATCCCCAGAGCTCATCGTCCTGCTCTTTATTCTATTTAGCCCCTTAAATATTCATCAGACAATTAGCCTCATTTGCTTACAATCAATTCTATCACTCTCTTTAAAACCATTTCTAATTGACATTGATTTAGACGCTTCATCAGATCTCCCTGCCAATTATAGCAGTTGGGCGATAATGACGTTTTCTGCTTAATGGGCAATTTTATTAGTTTTCAATTGGATTGATTGTATCGATCAGATAGAGGGCGCCGGTAGCTTAGAGGTAGCGACGACGGGCCTAGGGTGGACTTGATGCGCCGGATAGGATCGTAAATGAGACTGAACCCTCGGAAGCTGATGAGTGAGGCTGATTTAGAGTTCAGTCGATTCGTCGCCTCCTGGCGGAAGGTAAAGAAGGCAGTATAACGTGGTTCCAGTATAACATGGCCCACCTGCGACCATCCTCGGCGCAACGCAGACATGAAACATACATGCCCAGGTCCCGAATTCCCTCGGGAAACTGATCGCTCTGGCGAGTGGCGGCGACCTACAACCTGCCGAAGCACTATAATATACAATTATCAGAACTATTTCCCCTCTACGCGGTGGACGGGTGGTGTGGTCCCACAGGGGTCTGGAACACCCGAAAAAAAAAAAGAAAAAAAGTAAGCTTAGAGGTAGCGTGTTAACCTACGATGTCAGGAAGACCCTCCTAAGTGAATAAAAGCCCTACTGTTGTCGGGCTCATGTCCATCAAAGTGACGAAAGAGCCCTCTGGTAGTAGGAGATATGACCTCGTAGTTAAAGCCCGGGCATGAGTCACAACAACTTACTCATTCAGATATTACCGCTATTTCTCGACGATATCCGTCTGTAACTAAACTTTTGTCATATAAAGAAAACTGACCATCACTGAAATATTTCTCATACACAATAGTTTATCCACCACACCATGCAGTCTTCTACTCCTTCATAAATCGTTTACTTAAACTCCCCGTATCAGAGATGGTAGATATAACATTAAAGAAAATATCGGAAAAAAATGATGCGAATCTAAGTGTACTGCGGGGATGGTCAGCTACACCGTAAAGTCTCCAGAAAAAGGGCTAAAGATCTGGGGTTGTATAACTGTAATAGCACTTATATTGAGTCAGACAGATGGCAAACTTAAGGTGAGCAGACTTTTGTATAACCTTGCCACTATGTTGGCCAATTTAAGATTTTGCAAATCAAGTCCACCCTAGCTTGGTCGTACAGCGGACATTCAAGGACCACATGTTCTGCAGTCTCGATGATCAATATTTTGCCCATTAGAAGTTTTATACCTCTTTACTAAATGATGTTGTTTGTAGACAGCATGATGACGAGAGCAACCTCAACCGGTTGGATCATAATAATAAAATCATTCAGAGTATATTTTTATTTTCCCACCTGTAAAATACTGACTTTTCACTACATCAACCATATCATATTGGTGTATTCAACGTCCGTTCTAATGAGAAAGCGATGTTTTTGGAACAGACTATGAAATGCCACCCCCTCGGCTATTGGGACCTACTCAAGGATGAACTTTCTCCTAACTGTTGAAGTTGGCAAATTTGATGCTGGGAGATGTTTGTTTAGTTAAGTCCAAGCAGGGGGTTGAGTAGAGGCCAGGCTCCCTGCTTTCTGGAGGTAGCCATGCGTCTAATTGAAAGATTGATGCCTCTTCCAAATCCCAAACTCGATCACCCTCCTCCTGCCTCTTTCAGATACAGTTATTCACTCTGGGTTCATCGTACTGTAAGAAATAAGAGCTAGAACCATTGTTAGCTATAAGTTAATAAGTATTATAAGCGTTTATTTTATTTATTTATTTTACGAAGTATAGGGGAAGTTATGTGACCGGTCACAAATTCGATGCTTAGTTTTCAACGGAATTTCATATTTTCCAACCTTCTGGTTCCAAAAATGATGATGTTACTAGATTTTGACCGAAATCAGGCAACTATGAGGTCATTTCGCCTCTACCAGAGCACTCTTTCTTCGCTCTGGTGGTGATGAGCCCGATTCTACTGTGGGAATCCTAAATTTTGCTTACCTAGGTTTGTTTACCAAGGACAGGGATCTTTAACGATTCTAATTGAAAGAAGGAATAGTTAACCTAAAGAACACATGTATAATAGATACTGATGATGGTGAGTACTTGTAATTGCTATTTTTTGAGAAGACAAAAAAATAAAAGGAGAAGTGATGATGTAATAATAATAATAGTAATTGATTTTTCAACTAACTCCATCTTGGAGTTAGTTGAAAAATCAATCATGTGCAGAGTCCGTGTATTTTGTAAAATTGTTATTTAATGTTTAACGTTATTAGCGACTGTCTATCTAGAGGTTACCACCCCACCATAATTAATGAAAATTAAAGTTTGATTAACGAAAATCAAATAATGAAAGATTGCAGTAATGAGAGTAGATTTTCAAACCACGAATCGCTGTGATGAGTTTCTGGTCGGGCACTTCAAATTGATTTAGTCATTTTGTGGTGCCTACATCACCCGAGTCATTAGCCCTGACAGAACACCCATGTCCAGAGCACATAAACACTGGACACAACCACTCTCCCATCCTCCACTCGGCACAAACACACTTCACACAACACACACCTCACCACATTGTCCTCACCTTGCCCATCAGCTTACCATCTACATTGACCACACCTTATCTATCAGCCATCTACATTGTCCACACCTTATCTATCAGCCATCTACATTGTCCACACCTTATCTATCAGCCATTTACATTGTCCACACCTTGCCCATCAGCCATTTACATTGTCCACACCTTATCTATCATCCATCTTCATTATTCACACCTTGCCCATCAACCATCTATATTGGTCCTATACGTAGCAATAATATTTCTTTTTCACAAAACCTTGTCCAAATTTGGTTTTAGCTTCTTGAAGAAAACTAGCGCTGATACTCGACGCTCGGAAAAATCACAGAAATGCAGAAAATTTAATATTCATATTAGCTTGCCATTAACCTATCTTCATGGCATCCTGTTCCTTTTACTTAAAGCAAGGAAGCCTAGTATACTCCCAAACTTCCTTCTCCCTCCAAAACTTCCCTTCTGCCTGGAAAGAAGCCTATGCATTTCCTCTCAACTCTGAAGCTGCAAAAAACTTTCACCCAATCTTCGTTCTGTTTCCCTTTCAAATATGTCTTGGACCTGACCCTGTCTAGGTCTGGTGTGACTCTCCCGGGCATCTCCGGCTACCTGAGCGATAATTTATATATTTTAAATTTAATGTAATAATACACTTTCTAGTTTTTAATTTTTTTTTCATTTTCAGGTATGTACTGCTTGTAGTCTCCTTAAAACTATGGTAAGTTTTTCTTAGATATATTTGTTTCAATAAGGCAGTTTGAGTTTCACATCCAGATCTGAAGGATTCGAGGAGCTCATTGAAAGAAGGAAATCTGAGAGCTGGGAATGAACTATGCGTTCGAAAGGCTTGAGAACACAGAGGGTAGATTGGGCTCAAGTCTTTTGGAGCTTCAGGTATCTTGTTGAGAGGGAATACACTAGTAATTCTTTCCAGGCAGAAGGAAAAAAAAGTTATGAAGAAAAAAATTTTCAAATTTTAAATTTAATTAAGGACATTTTTGGTACTTTTAAATTTTTCAACAGGAAAGTTTCGGTTTTCGGCATATATTCGAAAAATCGCATTTTGTATTTTAAAAAAGTGCATGTTAGTTTTCTCTACAAGTTTTATTTGAAGAGATTGGTGATTATGTCATATTATATAAATGGTTCCTTGTATTATGTACTTAGGCTCCGAAGTCAAGTTGTTTTATTTTTCGTCATATTTCGGCCAAAATCTAATTAGATCAAAGTTAGCACATGTGCCATTGTCATATTAAATTTCATATGAATTGCTACAATCGTTTCCGAGTCAAAACGCTCACAAAGTGCATCGTCGCAAACATCATCTTTAACGTATTCAGGGAGACCTTGAAATGTGATATGCCGTTGAAAATTCTATGTTGAATTTTTGCAGGATTACAAAAAACTATAAGAAAGTAAAACATTGAACCTTTGAGAGTTGAAGTTTTATGGATTATTATAGATATTTATTGAAGATGTATGAGTTTTGATATTTGTATGAGACTTGGATCAAACTTTCCGAGAGGCCAAGGAAATCACGAGCAAGCCTCTGAGAATATATTGGCCAAGTTGGTAACTTTTTAATGTACTTGAAACTTATCTACTTAAATTTTGTTTCTATTGGTTTCAATTTTAATTAATGCATTATTTTCTTTGATTGTTATAGTTGAGTCAGTACAATCGATATTACTTAATTTCCTTTTTGATAAAAACAGTTGATTTGATTCTTTATCAAAAGAGAAAATTAATTATCCTTTTCAAAGTTCAGTTGTTTGAATGTTTTATTGCTAAATTGATTGGATAATATTGGACCATTAATCAGCTAAATAAATCCTGAAAATTACATTTCATCCGCCCGGATCTATTTTTTTTTTACTTCTCCAGCTGTAGGTACAAAGTATAAGAGAAGTTATATAATCGGTCGCAAATTTGATGTTTTCAACGAAATTTCTTGTTTTCCGACATTCAGATTCCAAAAATCATTAAAAATCAGTCTGTATGTGTGTTTTTTTTTTTTTTTTGACTTCAGCATTGAGCCATTAGCCAATAAAATAAACATTTACCTATATACGAATGGTCTCTAAAAAGTAAAATTTAAAAATCTCCTGAAAAAATAATATAAATTATCGGAATGGAGGAAGCCTGAGCAGGTCCATGTAACTAGGGGTATCCTGATCTTCCGTACCTTATCTATAAATTTGGTCCTTGCATACGAATACTTACTGCAACACATGATGCTCTGGATCCTTGGTCATTGCACATGGAGTCTTACTTCTACCGATCCTATGCAAATATTTACGACAGAGTGCATGGTTTCTTCTGATTCTGCAGAGATTCTTAACAAATCTTCAAGATCTGGAAGATTTTCCGAACCAGGATGGTATTCCTACACGTGCATTGACTGCCTTATTTAATAACCCCACATTGCTCGTATTATATTCTCTTTGCCACGCGGCTCTGAGATCTTGGTTAAAGTTCGTAAATAGGTCAGTTACAGGGACTTTATACCGAGAGCTTATCTCCTGGTACTCAGTAGCTGACTTTGCCAAACAGTCGACCATCTCATTGTTAACAATTGCCGGAGTGAGCCCTCACCCAGGAGAGACGTATGATTCTTCCTTGCTGGGACAAATTTCGAAGATGCTCCAGGATCCCCACTATCAGGTGGTTTACCGAGGCCTCCACTCGCATGTGTGTTTGTGAACACTATAACTCTCAATAGAATGAATGTATCAACACGAAATTTTATATGTAAATCCAGAAACCTCTGATGACGACACCTACTGTTTTTTTACCCAAATCGACTAAAGGTAAGAGGAGAGCCTTAACACAAAATTTGCAATAATTCCCGTTGTAATGAATGTCTCGACACGAAATTGTATATCTAAATTCAAAGCTTTATAAGGCATCGATTTTCAGCCAAATCTGCCAAAGAAAAGGCGGGGATTAGGGATGGGGTTGAATACAAAAGCCACAATAACTGCCAATGTAATGAATTTATAAACACAAAATTTCATATGTAAATTTAAAATCCTATAAGGACAACATATTTTTTCAGCGGAATCGGCCGAAGAGAAGGGGAGGGGGCTCAACTCAAAAACCCCAATAACTTCCGATGTAGTATTGAATGTATCGACATGAAATTTCATATTTTCAGTCAAAACCCCATGAATATACTAACGCGGGGTAACCTGTTAGTCAAATAATTAATTAACAGCAACTACACAATTTCGGCTCATTTTCCTCATAATTAGAATAAAATAAATAAAAATAAAATGAAATAGTTTTATTGACATTATTTTAGAACAAAAGCCTCTCCTGTTGGAGGTTTTGAGTCTACTGCTCTTTCAACAGAAGAAATCACAAGGAAAATGACAACTAGTTGATATTGAATTTTAACAATTGTTCCCAAATTAAATTATTTCTCAAGTAAAACTGTTACTTCTTGAATAAAGATAAAATAAAAATAAAACAAGATAAAACGAAAACAAAAGTATAAATGAAACCAAATTGAGCACGTCGTCCTTCAGTAAAGTCGGCCTCATGTCCACCACAGTGACAAAAGAAGAGGGCTCTGGTAGTAGGCGATATGATCTCAAAGTTAAGAGCACTCTTTTGTCACTCTGATGGACATGAGGCCGACTTGACTGAAGGATGGCGTGCTCAAGGGTTATACTTCCCAGGAGTCTCTCTTCTTAGCACTGTAGAGAGTGGTATGGACATACTAACGCAGTATTTTTTGCTTCGTATGTTTATTATCGCATTTTGCATGTGGTTGGAGCCATATAGTGGCCGTGCGGGCTAGAGCGTAGGGCTTTAGTCGCATGGTCTCACTATGGTTTGCGGGTTCGAATTCCGTCCGGAAGTCAGTTTTATTTCGTAAATAGACTCCCTCCCGGAGCCATGGATGTCGTAAATAACTTGATAACAACACATTGACATGGCTAATATGCACCGCAAAAAAAAAAGCAAAAAAAAAAAAAAAAAAAAAAAAGTTATTTCTTACATAATACTGTTACACATCTGAATTAGGCATACGTTACCAAAATACACAATATGAACACTTAATCTATTAAAACTTTAAAATTGTGTGGACAGTTTCTTTTAAATGTTTTTTCAGATAAAAATATAACTCAAATTCTTTTATAAAAATGGGGTTTGGTCTAATAGAGCGGGGGCTTCACTTCAAACTGTAGTTCAGTTAACGTCTTTTGATAAATGTCGTGCAATGCAATTATGTGTAGGGTTTCACTTATTTATATTTCTCAATATAACGCGTTCTGAGGTGAAATACCGATGAAATCACAATTTCCCTAAAGCTTCTTTTCTTGTTGAAATGAGTTTCCAATTTCATTTTAGACTTGTGAAATTACTTTTTTAAGTATTAAAAAAAAAAAAAACGAGATCGAGTTTCTAACAGAATTTCAAACATGTTTTGATCAATTTTCGCAATGATGTCTGTATGTGATGTGGAACTTTGTGAGCACCCTAACTAAATAAGAACTTTTTTTTTTGGAATCAGGTCACAAAAAATGAAATTTCTTTGAAAACTCGAGATTTCTGACCAACTATATAACCTTCTCCTGGTTGGGGAAGTTGAACTTTTTTTTGAAGGAATGAAGATTTTTTTACTATTTTCTTTATTCCCGATATTACAACTTTTTCTTACACTACTCGTAAAATTGTATATGTTCTCGAAGTACAAATATACAATAGTTAATTAGTTATTATGACTCATGCCCGGGCTTTAACTACGAGGTCATATCGCCTACTACCAGAGAGTTCTTTCGTCACTCTGGTGGACATGAGCCCGACTCTACTGTGGGTGCCCTAAATTTTGCCTACCCTAAAATAAAATAATAAATTTATTTCCGTTAAACCAATACATGATATTAGGATACGTCAAAAGAATTTATTCATTAAGATAGCTTATAAATTAGATTTATAACTACTTGAGTCTAACACATCTATGATTAGTAGTAATAACAAAACTATTAAAAAAAGTAAAATGAAATTAATAAAAACTGAACAAATAAATACTTAAAAATATATGAGTATATTTAAAAAAATTAATGCAAGATACGTTTATAATAAGTAGAGACATTTTTCAATTTAATAAAAATTAAGATAATTATTTTTCAAAAAAACTCTTGGGAAGTGTCTTTATCCCAACGATGTTTCGGGACGTTCTTACGTCCCATCATCAGGTCCCAATGTGCGAGATATAGAAAAGAAAGAAAACAATGTAACTATAACAATATATGAAAAATAATATATTTATAGAATAATCAATTATAAATGAATATGTAAAAAAGTCTAAATAAATAAAAAATTATAAATGAATAAATAAAGAAATAACGTACATTGGAATGACCTTTAAGGTGTGGAGGAACTCTGTCCAAAAAAGAAAAAATGAAAGCTTTGTTTCAAATAATGTTTTTGGATATGAAACGTGATTTTTTAAAATTTTTTTTATTATTTTTGAACAGTGAGAATAAAATTCCGTTTCCGTGCAAAAGGTTTCCTCTAACATGAACATTTTTAGTTGAAATTTAAATTTGTTTATTGTATCTATTGACCTAAATATTTATTCACCTAAGGCAGGGGTCTTTAAAGAGTACCTGACATCGTACGGGCTCGGGACCATCACTTAACGTCCTGTTCGAAGGACGGAATGCTTAAGTTTATTTTACGTCCCAGATAAAATAAACTAAGGGCCTCGGTCGAGTTCCGAATCCACACAAATAATCAATAGAAAACTTTACAAAACTACAATGCGTGCTAACTCTTTTAAATTTAAATACTGCAAGGATCCTTAGTTATGAATCTAGTGGAGTTTTGTATGTTGAGAGACTGGCAATTTCCCCATCGCAATGGTTTATTTCAGTTTTTAATTGAATGAGTGCTTCCGTCGATAATGAATGGTCTGATTTCCATCCTGCAATCTCTCTCTCTATCAGCTGTTTGTTATCACATCCATTCACTATTATTCACAAACAGAAGCCATGAGGCATAATTTACACCTCATGGACCTGGTAGTCACAGCGGATAAAGCCAGTGTTACACTAGGAAAGTAATAATTAATTTATGGTGGAGGATGTACTTGATTTGAGACCAGTATAATATATATTGAAATAAAATGCGGGTTCGAATCCCGTCCGGGAGTTTTATTTCATAGATGGAACTCCCTCCCGGGGCCATGGATGTCATAAATAATTTAGTAACACCGTTATAAGAGTCTTGGCTAATATGCATCGTACATAGCCATAAAAAAAAAAAAAAAATATACAAAATATTGAAACAAAACAACAAAAAGTCGTCGGTGAATCACCGGCAATTTACTTCCCCAGAACGAATTAATCAATTTACTTTTCGCCCCCTCCCCTCCAAAACCAGTCGACCGTTTGTGCTAATATTCAATGGTTGACTTACATAGGGGCTCCTAATCCTAATAGTAAATATTGTATCGCTAAATGTATTACATTGGCAGTTATTAGAGTTTTTGTGTTAAGCCTCCCCCTATTCTCCTCTTCCCTTTGATCGATTTGGCTGAAAATCAGTAAGTGTCATCGTTAGAGGCTTCTAGATTCACATATAGAATTTCGTGTTGATACATTCATTCTATCGGGAGTTATAGTGTTCACAGACAATTCGAATCTGGAGGTCGGAAAACATGAAATCCCGTTGAAAACTCCGCATAGATTTTTTGACCGATTACATAACTTCCCCTATACTTCTTATTGCTGGGGAAGTAAAATGGCCTCAAATTCAAGTAAAAAGCAATGTTATTAATAAATAGATTTTATCATTGGGCATTTGTTGAGTACTTTTTTACCAAGGAAAAATGTTTATTATAAGACGAAAATATAAATTGTATATTCGATATTGGCGAAACATTAACCAAAGTATCAAAAAGTAAATATATTTGGGAGACCTTAAGGCCTAGAAAATATTTTTTATCAGCCATCTTTCTTTATTAACATCTCTCGTAAAAGTCAAAGTAATAATAATATTTATTTCCGTTAAACCATAACATGGCAATAGGATATGTCATAAGAATGTATCATAGTATATTTAAGAAATGAGGCTATATGGCATAAAATCAAAGTATATTACTAGAAGAAAATAAAAATGCATACATACTCTTTATAATAAAAATACTCAATATATTGTATTAGCTTAGTGACGTTAAGAATTTGAAATAAGTTTAATCGTTCAAATATGTAATTACCCATTTTTTTCTAGCTACGAAAACTTAATTGATAAATTCGTAGTGTGAAATTTATGAGTTTTGATTTTCAAAATTCGAGCCCCTGCTCAATTTTTGATCAATTTGGATGAAACTAGGTGCAAAATATTTGTGAAAGCTGGCTTTTTATCAGGTAACTGCGGGTTTCACAATCAAGGTATTATATGCCAATTGACAGCTGCCAAAACCCCGCGAAAATTTTAAGAAATTTTAATTTTTTGTTAACGGATTTTTACAACTTAAATTAATGTTTTTTGGGTCGCTGTTTACGAATTCAATATTTATTTTAGCCAAAAGTGGTCCTAATGTTGTCATTTTGGCCTAAAGTGGTCGAAATTCAATATATTGGCTATTTGTGCCACTGGCATATAATACCTTGATTGTGAAAACCGCAGTTATCTGATAAAAAGCCAGCTTTTCCAAATATTTTGCACCTAGTTTCATCCAAATTGATCAAAAATTGAGCGGGGGCTCGAATTTTGAAAATCATAACTCATTTCACACTGTGGGGGCGCCGGTAGCTCAGTGGTATGCGTGCTTGCCTTCTGTGCTCAAGGTCGTGGGCTCGAAACCTGGCCGAGGCCCTTAGTTTACTTTATCTGGGAGGTAAAATAAACTTAAGCACGCCACCCTTCGGATGGGACGTTAAGCGATGGTCCCGAGCCTGTACGATGTCAGGTACACGTTGAAGACCCTTGCCCTAGGTGAATAGAACTTTAGAGTAGGCAAAATTTAGGACTCCCACAGTAGAGTCGGACTCATGTCCACCAGAGTGACAAAAGAGCGCTCTGGTAGTAGGTGATATGATCTCGTAGTTAAAGCCCGGGCATGAGTCATAATAACTAACTAAATTCGTAATGGGGAAGTACATTGCCGGTTATTCACAGACTTTTTTTAGATATACGTTTTTCTAAAGATTTTTCGCTCATGCGAAGTTGAAGAAAATTTACATTATTATTGTGGTGGGGTAGATACTAAATCTTAAAAAAATTATTATTATTTATTACTTATTTTTAGCAGACTTTTGAAAATGAGCTATGAAGTTCAACCTTGAGATTTTTTTCTCCGCATATCCGGGCGTCTACTAAATTTTTTTAGAATAATAATAGAGGGATGGATGAATTTGCCTAATAAGAAGTGGTTGTGGAAGGAAGTCTACCAAAGGACTGGCTGGCAATCAATCCCAAGGAAGATTGAAGGTAAGATCTCCTGGGACCATCTCCTGGTCTTCAATCCAGTCCCACCTAGGTTCTGTCAATGTGTCACCTTGGTGTCGACAACCACATTTCTATACTCAATATTAATGAATGATGTCGGAACACGGGCCAACTTCTTAAATTTCCATTCATCGGAGGAAAAAAAATCTGGAGCATGCCGTCCTTCGGATATGACTTTAAGGGATGGTGCGACGTCAGGTACTTGTTAAAGACCCTTACCCTAGGTAACTTGTTGTAGAATCACCAGCCATGTACTTCCCCAGTACCAATTAATCAACTAAGTTTTTGTTCTCTCCCTAACACCAATCGACCATGTTGAGAATAAATTGTCCATCTTCCCTTTGGCCGATTTTGTTGAAAATTAATATATGTTGTCCTAATGGAGATTTGAATTTACGAAATTTCATTTATTTAAACCTTCCACACTATTTTTACTTCCCCATATCTACGAAGTTTCGAAGTTGTATAATCGGTCCGAAATTTTCATCCGTCAAAACATCTTCCTGATTTGTCAGCAACCATGTAAAAAGGTCTACATGCGCTTTTACATATTTATTTTAGCCGTTAGTATTTTTTACATTTTTTTACTAAATATTGTTTTTTTTTTAAGACAGTCTGATGATGAGGGCAACCTCGAAAGTCAGCTAACACTAGCACAAAACTAAAAACTATAAGGGATAAAACTACATTTTTATTTTTCAATTTGTTATATAGTCAATACGTACATTTTGATCGTCAATTTGCTTGCTCAGCAGTGGTAATGTTTTGTTGGTTTGAACCATCCGCGGTATTCCTTTTTAGTTGTCTGTGTCAATGCACAAACAAATGAATGTTTATTCGGGTTGATTCCTAGGAGAGGAAAATTTTTTTTTAAAGGTTTTGATGTACTTTACGTAGGTACCTCATATCTGTTTATTGAAAAACATGATATACAGGGAGGAATTAGTTCCATTCCATTAAAGCTACCGAACCAAAGGCCCCGCCTTCATAGATTTTTCGCTGCTCCTGTCAATAATTGTCAAAGAATCTTTTTACATTCTTATACCTATGGTATAAGGAAGTATAGTAATCGTACAGTATAGTAACCCAAGATACGAGTTTTCAACGGAAAACATGTCTGTCTGTCTACATGTATCGTGAGCACTTGTAACTCAAAAACAATTGTAGCCACAAGCATGAAATTTGATCTGACTATTTTGGCCGAAATCCAAAGAAAATTAAGACCACACTTTAATCAAAAATCTCTTTGAATAAAATTTGGTGAGAATACTACATATTATGTGAAATACATGCCGAAAATCGTCCTAAAATGAATTGAAAATCACTTGTTTTAGACTTTTGCTTGATATACGCGAAAACGATTAGAGCTATCGAAAAATTGATCTTTACCAAGTTCTTTATTAAATTGCAGATCGCTGGTGTCCTCAAATTTGAGATAGGACCAATACGAACAAACGCATATATTTTTGATCGTTTTTTTATTAAAAGGATAAAAAAAATATATAATATAAATATATTATTTATGTGGTATAATAGGACTTTCTTATACTAACCACCTTTGTGCTAATCACACCCTCCCCATCTCAAATTCATTTCACACCGGCTTTACTGGGAATATGAAAGTCCCTCTCAGAATTACGTAGTGCAATGAATCAAAGAAAACTGCTGTTGCCAACACATTACTTTCATAAACCCAGTAATGCCAGTATGAAACGATTTGAGAAAGGTGAGGGGGAGAGAGAGTGACTTATGGAAAAATTGGTTGGTATAAGAATATCCTGTTATGGTCACATTTATATTATTATGAAAATATTAGTCTTTTTCAGTCGTTCAAACTTTATTAATCCATACCGTGAGTTTCGGAGGCTGTTGACTCATTGTGTTTTTTTCAAATTTTTTGTAGTAACAACAGTTTTACTAGTTTTGATGATGTTAATCATGTATTCAGTGTCCCGTAAGCCACTCTCTGCTAATTAGAGACTCGTTATCAGCTATTTCGCCTGGTTAGCTTTACTGTTTACGTCACATGTCCAGAGCCACAGATAGTGGGGAAACTCTAGATAACATTTTAATTTTTACTTCTCCAGCAATACACAAAGTATTGATGAAGTTATGTAATCGATCGATGTTGAATTTGTGAATGTATCAACATGAAATTTTATATTTCAATTCAGAAACTTCTATCAATTTTCGGGGAAATCGGCCGAAGGTTAGTAGGGTTCAGAGGACGATTCGAAAGCCCTTATACAAGTCGACTATAGATTTTTAGCCCAAACGATCGATTGGTTTTGGAGAGAGAGCGACAACTTACTTGATTAATTTGTTGATTCACCGACGTATTTTTAAAATTGAATTTGACTATGGATTCTCGTTGAGCACTCAGGGCCATATATTCAGTGTGAATAACATTTTTTTTCGAAAGTTTATCTTTAGTTAACTTTTTTTGGCTCTGGGGATTGCTTTAATTCTCTGGGGTAAAAAAGGGGTTGGCGTTGATTGCTTTATTAAATAAATTTAGTTAAATGAAAAATGAAGAAAAGCAATTATATATTTTATTAGTCATAAATGTTTTTTTTCTCTATTTCTCCAATAATTGAAATTATTTATTTGAGCCCTCAATCTCTGACAATTGGTTCAATTCAATCATAACTACTAATGAAAGTTTCGGTGTCAAATAAATAATAACAAAGGGGCTCCGCTAAGCCAAGCTGATATCTCAGATGTCGGCCTTCAGTCGTGTTGAACTTGTCTTCTCCGGGAATACGCCATACTGAAATGGATGCCTAACACTATATAATGTGAAATAAAGAAAAACGTATGTAAATATTATCTATTTCACAAAATATATATAATATATAGGAGTTACATTAGGTATTGCTACCATTTTTAGACAGACTTGACAAATACTAAGTGGAACTTCAATAAGTTCATGTTCCGAAGTGTCCCTTCTCCAGCCTCCAGCCCCCCCCCGGGGGTTTTCCCTGTCTCTTTCTCCTGTACACTAAAATCTTAAACACACGGAAAACACTAAAAATAAAATTTTGTCTATTGAAATAAAATTGAAATCTCATTGTCAGTAATAAAAGAAAAAATTGAAATAGTATCAGTACTGATTAAAATATAAATATATATATGAAATAAATCAAAGATGCCATTAATACATGAAAATACACAATTTTGAGAAAGCAAGTACGTATATACAGAGACTGGTGGATTATATTATTGGCTATAAAAGGGATGAATATCGCCAATAATATATTGCCTCCAGTCTCTGTGTACTTACTTTCTCAAAACTGTGTACTTGTGCAATAACGAATGTATCGTAACGATAGCGCCTATTTAACGGTCCTTTTTTCGTTTTACAAAAATAATAACTTTCTCCAATTAATGTAATTCATTTTATCCTAACATATTTACTATTTTTTAAAATATTTTTTTATTTATTTTTTTCATGTATCTATAGTTTTAACCTTGATTTTCATTTGAGATAATAATATACGAAACATATAGCAGGAATTGTATCAGCCTTCAGTTATCGCCGGGGGGTGGAGGTGGCGGGCGGGGGCTCTGTGCGGGGCCTTGGGGGTGGCCTGGTGTGCGGATGGTGGCCGGACTGGGGGGCTTGGGCGGCGCCACCGGGTTCTCTGGACTGATACAGTCCCGGGCCTGGAGGATGTGGTCGGTGCCCATTACAAGCACATCCTTCTTATCAGGCCTCGCTTGTTTCTCCAGGGCCCAAGGTCTCGCCGTTCCTTGTCCCCTTGTCTGGTTGGGACGCCCACTGGGTGCCCCCGGGTCCTGGACTGGGTTTCCGTCTGGCTCCCCCCTTAGCCTCCCTCGGGGATCCCCTTCTACTGATATAGTATCTAGGCACCCATGACCAATATGGTTGACATGCCTTAAAAAAAAAAAAAAAATAAAAACATAACGAATATACTCCAATATAGTTATTTTGAAATAGACAATATCTTAAAAAAACAGAGGCCAGTCATTCAGATGAGATATTAAGCGATTTTTCCGAGCCTGTTTGATGCCAGTTACTCGTTAAAGATGTAAATAAACCTGGATTGAAAGAGGCTCGTTAGGCGATATGGCCTCATACTTAAATCCCGGGCATGAGACACAGTAACTAGCTAAATGCATCGCATAGTAACGAATTTTAAAATATTGTTTTATTATTATTCGTATGTTTTTTTTTTATTGTAAAAGGATAAACAATTTAAAAAAAATACATATGTGATGTGGTCATCAGGACTTTCTTATACCAATCATCTTTGAACGATGACATTACTGGAGGAAATCCACGGGACCAGACGTGTTGGGAGGCCGAAGCTGCGTTGGAGGGTCGGTGTAGCGCATGATGCGAGGATCCTACTTGGGAGTCATAAACTGGAGAGCAGCTGCACAGGACCGAGACGACTGGCGAAGGCTGATCCAGGAGGCCTTGACTCAGAGATGAGTTGTTGCGCCGATGAAGAAGAAGAAAAATCATCTTTGAACAGTTTCTTACTGGTTATATGAAAGTCACTCTCAGAATCAAGTTGTACAATGAAACGAAGAAAACCTCTGACCTCAAATAACCAGTATGAAATGATTTTGAGATGAGGGAGGGGGGAAGGAGTATGTTCTGTACAAAAGTGGTTGATATAAGAAAGTCCTTTTATGGCCATATCATTATTGTTAATAACAGTTTATGTATCAAATTGATAATATATATTGAAATATACATATTTATATACGTATGTAGTATATACGGTAATATTATTATGTACAATCCCGCCGAGATGTTTTCCTGTCAATAAGTATATTTATTTGGCTTATCCGATGGACATAGTTCATGAGGATTTGACCAAAACTATAATGCAGCTTCCTAATGCTCGACACTACAAAAAAAACCTTTCAAAGTGAGTTTATCGCTAAGCGATGGGGTAATTAGGTGGTGGGTCTGGGTAGGTGATGAAAACCTAACGAGTGACCTCTTATCTGGCTGTCTAGGTTGGTAGGTTGGAGGTCGGTCTGCAACCAGTCCCCAACCCTGATTCCATCTTTACCGATATACTTCCAAGTTCCGTTTTACCGAACTCAACTCGTTTTTCTACCCCCTTTTTCATTTCCTCTTCCACTTCTGATAGGAGCCCGCTTTATGTTCACAGTCCACTCCTTGCCCCCAACACATCTTCTCTAAGTTAGAATAATATATACCTACTTACTTTTAAAGTAAATAAAAAGTCGTAGGTGAATCACCGTCTATGAACTTCCCCAGAACGAAATAATCAATTAACTTGTTGCTCCCCCTCCAAGACCAGCCGATCATTTGCGCTAATATTCAATATTTGACTCACATAGGGGCTCCTAAATCCTCATACTAAATTTTGTGTCGATAAATTCTTTACATCGGCAGTTATTAGGGTTTTTGAATTGAGCCCCCCTCCCCTGAACCCGCTTCCCTTCGGCCTACATAGGTACAACTTAGGTTATGTCTTCATTGGGTTTTGACTTCAAATATAAAATTTCATGTCGTGACACATTCATTACTTCCGCAGTTATTGGTGTTTTTGAGTTGAGCCCCCTCTGATCCCTCATCCCTTTTGCCGATTTCGCCAAAAAATTAATGAGTGTTGTCCTTATGTGGTTTCAAATTCACATTTGAAATTTTGTGTCGACACATTCATTACTACGGCACTTACAGGAGTTTTTGAGTTAAGCATCTCTCCTTATCCCCCCTTTCTTTTTGCCGATTTGACTGAAAATTAATAGGTGTCGTCTGGTGGGTTCTGGAGTCACAGTCTTACACACAGACATATAGAACTGTTTTTTGTTTTTTTGTTTTTTGAAATCAGATGGTCGAAAACATGAAATTCCGTTTAATAAGAATCCGCATATAATTTTTGACCGATTACATCCCTTATAACTTGTTTTACTTTTATGTTAACTTCCCCCATAATATTTGTCTAAAAAATTGCGCCCATCCATGCAATTCTCAATTTTAGTATAATCTATAAGGATCAAAATAGCAGCAGAAATTAATTTTAAATGAACAATTTTCAAGAATTGATAAAGGAAAGGAAAAGTAATTAAATAGAAGAACCCAGAAGTAATTGACGTGTTAATTATTGAAATGAAGTTATCAACTTTTTTTTTTTAATGCTTGGTTTGCATTTTTATTCAGATAAAGAAATAGAATTGTCTTCGAATTGGAAGAGCCGGAGGGTTTTTATTTGAATCGAATAGTTTTATTTATTTTTCATTATTTTCACCTCGTTTCAATGAATTTCTACTTTTTTTTTTTTCATTTTGCTGAAATCGGAGGTTGCCATTTTTATTTAGAACATTGTTGAACATTTCGAAGAAGGAAATTATTATTTTCTTACCTTTTATTGTATACGAAAGTACTCTAAATCCGGGGTAAAGTTTTCAACGGAATGCACGTTTCAAGGCCCTCCGAATAAGTTTTCACCATTTTCGCGATGAAGTTTATCTTGTATGTGATTGGATATTTTGTGAGAGCTCTAACTCGGAACATGAAAGTTGAAATACGAATGTCACATGTGCTAATTTAGATCGATTGGAATTGGGCCGAAAATTAAGAGCACTTTACTTCAGGAGCCTAAGTACATTTTACAAGACGGCGAATATATTAATGACTAAATCAAAACTCTCTTCAATTAACTGTTGTAGAGAAGAGTGAAAGACACATTTTAAATAGTAGACGATTTTTCGAAGATCGCCCGGTTCGCAAGATACAGGCCGAAAACCATTCTAAAAACTTTTTTTCTAGAACAGGGTAAAGGAATATACACACACTAAAGGAAATATAAACTCCTCACACTACTTGTCAATATTTTCACTATATTGGTCAAAATTACACGACTATAGTTTCGCCTGTTACGGCACTAAACAGAGTACTGCTGAACTAACACAAGGCAGGACAAACAAGGCCATAAATTAGACATGTGACAAGAAAGTAAATGTAAACAATAATGTACAAAATGGAGACATTACAACATTCAAGTCGTAACAGAAATATGAAACAAAACTTAATTTGAATAGTTAACAAGTGTTAGACTTGAATGTTGTAATGTCTCCATTTTGTACTTTAGTGTTTACATTTACTTTCTTGTCACTTGTCTAATTTATGACCTTGTTTGTCCTGCCTGGTGTTAGTTCAGCAGTACTCTCTGTTTAGTTCACTTGATAATGCCGTAAGAGGCGAAACTATAGTCGTGTAATTTTGACCAATATAGTGAAAATATTGACAAGTAGTGTTTAGAGTTTATATTTCCTTTAGTGTGTGTATATTCCTTTATCCTGTACATTATGAATTTTCACAAAGTAGACCTGGAATCAGTTCAATATTTTTTTTAGACGTTTCCTCGATTTACGCGGAAATGATTAGTTCTGTAAAAAAATTGGTTCTTACCATAAATGCTTCTTATTAATTACAATTATAATTAATTATACTGTCAAATGTTAAGAAGTTCATAGATTATTATTTATTGTGGTTTTAGGGCGATAATAAAAAAACAGTAGTTGGTATGACAAATTGTCGCCAAAAGCTACAAAACAATAAAAAAAAAAAAAAATTCAAGGGAAGAGGGAGTAATGTAATGTGTTCGTGGCGGCAGAAAATGTGGAGGTAGTCTTCTTGGGGGGAAAACAGGCTTTTCGCATTTTCCACAAGAGTGAGCCAACTACCTACTCTTTATGGGTTTTCTATAAAATGATCAGGTCATTTTCCGAAGGTAGAAGACCGAAAAAAGTCTGACAAGCTAACATAAAATATATGACGGATACAGCATACTGTGGTCCCAAACTGATGAAAAGCGGCGAAAAATCGGAAAATCTAACAATGTTTCCTTAAATCAATACCGACTATCATATTTCTGGTGATATGTTTCATTACTACCGGCAATATGGGCTACTCCTAACTGTGTTGGACACCAAAGTCGGGAAGCCAAACCATATTTTTCGACTCTATCGACTTCTACACAGCGCTATTTTCCTGCATGACTTGCTCACACTATACGTACCTATATATATATATATTTTTTTTTTTTTACTTCCCCAGTTATACGATGTAAAAGGGGATGTCATGAATTTTATGTTTTCCGACCATCAGATTCCAAAAATGAAAAAAAAAAAAAACAATTCTGTCTGACTGTCTGTGTGTCTATGAACACGATAACAACCGATATAATGAATGTATCGACACGAACTTTTATATGTGTTTCCAGAACGCTATAATAAAGACACCTATTGATTTTCAGCTAAATCGGCCAAGGAAAAGGGGGATTAGGGGGAGGCTTAACACAAAAACTCTAATAACTGCCTTTATAATAAATGTATTGACACGAAATTTCATATGTAACTTCAAAGTTCTATGAGGATAACACCTATTAATTTTGAGCGAAATCAGGCGAAGGGGATGGGGAGATCAGATGGATGAAAGAAGTGAAAAACAAGTGAAAACGTTTGTGGTACCTACCTAAAAGGTAACTAATGACCAAGTCTGAAAAAAGGACAGTCTCAACAATTTACTGCAACACAAACTTAAACATGTATTTTCTTTATAACTTCTGAAAAATTCCTTCGATTAAGCTTGTTTCGCAGTAAATTGTTCCGATGGTCCTTTTCTCCGATTTGTGCTTTTCTTATCTTTAGATGCCACACTCTTTTCCATTTTTCACTTTTTTCCGAAGTTGTTTTTTGTGTTTATTTTTAATTTATTTATTTTTTAGCTTTACCATTATAGAAAATTAGATTTCTTCGACTTTCAAAATTACAAATAATTAGGTAACCAAAAATACCAATTAGCGATTACAAAACAATTGTATTTGTATTAATAACTTATCAATTGCTACTTTCATAATTAATAATTAATGTAATTGTTAAGTGCAATTGAAAACCTGCCCAACTCTGGGACTGGGACTGTAGAAAATGTAATGTAGAAGGCGAATGGAGCTGCTGCGACCGGAAGTCTCCCTTCTGGGTCAGCTCTCTGTGTAACCTGAGGACGAGTCTCACCTCCCAGGGGAGTTGTCCTGCCTTCCGGGAGTTCAGTTGAGCCCTTTAGAGACAGAATCAGCTTGTAGCTTGCCTTAGAGGGTTCAACCTTTATAGCTTCATTTTCCAGGCAGTTAATAATTATTCAGAAGTTTAATAATTAAACAATTATTGTTGTTAACTTAAAAATGTATTTTTAATTTCTTATATCTATAATTTAATGAAGTATTGTAATCGTACGAAAATCGATTGTTTTTACCATTTTCGCGATTATGTCAGTCTGTGCGAGCACGTGTGTGTGTATACGACTGAAAATACATACAAACCCAGAAATACGTACTTTATCTTCACAACACTTACCACAAAACCCCTCCACGAAGGTTGAAGAGAAGATGGAACAGCGACTTGCTGCCACCTTAAATCCTATTCGTTCTTAATATTTTTCATTTTTTACATTAGTTTCCTTTACTTTTATCTTCTCTCTTACCCATTCATCAAAATTGTCTTTCAATTCCTTTTTATTAATAATTTTTATTTTTTTTTTAATTTTCTTATTTATTTATTTTTTTTCTATTCTTGTCTTAATAATTAATATAAATTTTCGTCCCGAGGACCTACCACTGGGTGGCCTTCCTCTCTCATGCCATTCACGTCAACATACATCATGGATGCTGGTTGTTGCACCCTAGCAACAGTTGCAACTTTCTGAATAAAATACAAAAAAAAAAAAAAGTTTATGGTCTAATCAAAAATCTTTTCAAGTAATAGTTATAGAGAAAACTGAAATACATATTTTATATGGAATATAAATTTTCACAGGTTGCCCGGTGTGTTGATACATGCTGAAAATCGTCTTGAAATGTAGTTTTGAAACACTTGTTTATAGACGTTTCCTTGATTTACCCGAAAACCGTTAGTCCTATCGAAAAGTTGTTTATCACCAAAAATGTTCTTTATTAAATTTCCAATCGCTAACAAGTTCTCAGATTTCAGATATGATCAATAGGACTGAAGTTATAGCTCTCTCTCCCTGCCCCTTCTCAAAACAAATTCATACTGGCATTACTGGGTGTAAAAAAGTAAATCTCAGAATTATGCTTCATAATAAGACAAAAATATTTGACGCCAACTATAATTTTTTCCATATACCCCATAATGACAGTTTGTATGATTTTGAGAAGGGGGAGGGGGTTAGAGAGAGATCTGTAAGTGTGGTTGGTATAAGAATAATGGCCACGTAACGTTTATTTTGTCTTTAATCTTCTGTGTTTCTCTGTACTTCTGTTTGTGTGTATGCGCTCTAACTCAGAAACGACTGTAAAAGCCATGTCTCTCTGTCATTCTACATTCAACCTCTGATAAGTGGGCTCCCCACCTCTCTTATCAATCCAGAACTGAAACCTCAGAAAACTACATTCTTGTTACCGTTCAGGATGTTGTAACTACTTCATAGAAGTATAGAAGAACTGCTGCGAACTGACGAAGTGGTGTCTGACCAATGCGTGTTGGAGAATTGGTTGTCAAATGAGGCTCGACTCAACGGTCGATCCTGTGTAGTAAATGAGCCTTTGAGGAAACCTCAGCCGCGTAGTCCCTGGGCTTTGTTCGGGATGCAATAACCGTTAAATAGGAGGATAGATGGAGGCTGAGAACTCATTATGCGGAGTAATAGCCTTTTGATACTTGGGTCTAAAATTTAATGAATATTAATGGAAGCCGACATTGGGGCTTAGAGGAGAACAGCTAGCAGCGCTGTCTTTATTAATTCATTGGAATTCATCTGAGGTTTGTTGTGTCACTCATTCAAACGTGATAAAGTTCAAATAAAATTACAGAACTAATCATGGAGTTTCTAGGGAGAAGGACAGACACACTTGTTGCTGTTGAATTATGGAGGGGAGTGAATTCCATTATAATACAGGAGCCAAAAATGAAATTCGCATTCACTTAGTCAAATTTTCTTCAAAAAATTGCCAAAAACTCCGAGATTGAGTTTTCAACGAAATTTCACGTTTCAACATCCCCTTAAACACGTTTTGACCATTTTAGCAATAATCTGTATATGTGATTGAAACTTTGTGTGGGCTCTAACATACTTAGTATATCATACTAAATTTTTGTTGATACATTCACTACATCCTTATAGGACTTCGACTTCATATATTAAATTATCGTGACGATACATTCTTTCCTTCGGGAGTTATCGTGTTCACAGGATGGACAACACATACAGACAAAATTATTTTTTCACATTTTTTGATCAGGATGTTGAAAACATGAAATTCTGGTAAAAACACAACATCGAATTTTAGACCGATTACATAACTTCCCCTATACTTCGTTCAATTGGGGAAGTAAAAGTTATGGTTAAAAAACACACAATCAATCCCTCTATAAAATGTTCATACCGATTGTGTCTTTTTCCACCCCTCAGCCCTGGAGCTGTCCACTTCAATATTGGATAGCCCACCGCACATCGCCGACTGCCACCCAGACTCCCACAGGACATTTTAGCTTAGATTTTAGTTTTATTTATCATTATTATTATTATTATTTATTTTTATTTTATTTTATTTTTATTTTTTATTTTTGCACTTTTGTGAAAGGCACTAGAATGCCGGGCTAAATAAATTAGGTACTTTCTTTCTCTGTCTTTTTCAAACATTTGTATCAATTGCTTTTTGAGGGCGCCGGTAACTCAGTGGTATGTGTGCTTGTCTTCTGAGCTCAAGATCGTGGATTCGTAACCCTACCGAGGCCCTTAGTTTATTTTATCTGGCAGGTAAAATAAACTTAAGCACGCCGTCCTTTGGATGGGACGTTAAGCGATGATCCCGAGCCTGTACTATGTCAGGTACTCGTTAAAGACTCCTGCTCTAGGTGAATAAAAATTTAGGGTAGGCAAAATTTAGGACTCCCATAGTAGAGTTGGGCTCATGTCCACCAGAGTGACGAAAGAGCGCTCTGGTAGTAGGCGATATGACCTCGTAGTTAAAGCCCGGGCATGAGTCATAAAACCTAATCGTAATTGCTTTTTTTTAAAAATCTTCTATAACGATTCTGAAGGGGGCGCCAGTAGTTCAGAGGCAAGCTTGCCTACTGACTCGGATGTGGAATCCATACGATGTCAGCTGCTAATATAATACATTTCTTTACCCTTGCTATAATGTATACCCCCCCTTTATTATTCCATATAAACATGACGATATCCATATAATTTTCACATAAATGTACAAGAGTCATGAATCTTAATTTATTCAGATGAAGATGGATATAGTGACAACCAGTGCAGTCTATCTCAGTAGTAGCATAATGGAATCTGATTGACATCTACACGAAATATGAATAATGTGAAATGCGTTAGGGCAGATTTTCTCAGTGGAGAAGATCTTGTAAATGCTGGAAAAGTAAAAATTTTCTTTGATGGATGTATTATACGGACCTGTCAAAGCATCCAAGTAAATTATGATTGATGGATCCTATGATTTTAGGGACCCACTGGTACTAGGCATCCCAAGAAAGTATTCTATATGAGTTTCATTGAGAATAGTGTCAAAGTTATTTTTAAAGAAATGCACTGTTAACTTGCTCTATGCAACATAATTTGACTGAGGCATGCTTGAGACAGGCAAATCACTGAAAATGTAGTTCATTTCAGGAATGTATAAGAATTTCAACTGGGTCACCATGAATTCACTATATTTCATGCTATTTCCATACTTTTATTTAACTTTATTTATTTATAAATTTACAACGGCATAATATTTGCCATTAGCAATTGCGATAAATAGTGCAGTGTCAGGTGCTTGGCTGTACTGCTGAGGTACGTGACGAAGAGTAGAACAGGCTAGTCCAGGAGCAGGTCCTGGAGCAGGTAGATAGAGAATAATAATAACTTATTGACGATTTCTGACCTTTCAGGACGATAATTCGGGTCGATCACGGCCCCCCTTCTTCAAGTCACAAGAGAGAAATATAGAAGGAAAAAAGAAAAAGAGACCGAAATGTATAAAATATATAGATATTAGTTATTATGACTCATGCCCGGGCTTTAACTACAAGGTCATGTCGCCTATTACCAGAGCGCTCTTTCGTCACTCTGCTGGACATGAACCCGAATCTACTATAGGAATCCTAAATTTTGCCTACACTAAATTTGTATCGTATAATAAATAAATTAACAAATATCAGTAGTAAATAGTTATTTTACTGCAGACTTTTTGGAGCGCTGTAACTGTGTTCCTATTGATTCTATCTCAAATCTGAGGACATTTTGACAGCGGGAAAATTAATAAAAAACATTATTTTCTCCGAGTTGGAGAGAAAACAAAATTCCAATCACGGACACAGAAAACGTGTACAGTTGAATTGAATAATTTTGAAAACTCGATCTCGGATTTTCGCAAGATTACAATACTACCTTTAAAGCTGTAAGTAAGTAAAAAGGAATGGTCACTTTATCCTAAACTATTTACGACTATTTCTATCTTTAGAAAGGGCAATTGGGTGGGTCTCTAAGTGACATTGACTCGATAGACTGGAGCCATGGTCTACTTTGAGTGTGATGAGATCTTCTTTGACCTTTTTGTGTCTCCAAAGGTCGGGACCCGAGGGTATCCTATCGTGGGCGGTAGAACCCTTGTCCCATTCATTACCCACTCTGCCATTCCAGTAGACTCTGTAATTCTGCTATAAATTTTAAATAAAGTGTTCCTGGGATCTTATTCCATACTAGCAGGTTCAGCTGGCATTGTCAGGAGATAATTTTGCGTTTTATAAGTTTTGGGGTATCGAAAAAAGCTTCAAGATTTGGATGTTTTACCCTATTCACAAGATTTGGAAGGATGAAGGACAAAAGGGCTAATAGTTTGGCAGGTTTGACGAAGCGCATGAATTATTAATCAAGACTGAATTATATGAATACAGTAAACTCTCGATTATCCGCGGTGCCTGTAGGAGGCATTTTTATAAAAAAGGAAGGAACCGAAAATTATTTCACAAAAATTGAAATAAAGTTACTAAATACATACTTAAACGTAATAAAAATCGTAAATAACAAATATACATACAGTACAGTACAATTAATAATGTATGTACAGTACAAAACGTTTTTGTAGTTCAGTATTACTGTGCAGTACATACATCGGTGTATACGTAGTGTGTGCTTGAGCAGTTTTGGACGCGACTAGCGGCACTGCAGATGTTTGCTTACTTAGCGTGCGAGTGAATCGCCTGACCAGTGAGTCATCTGCACGTGATGCAGCATTAGGACACATTGACAGCATTATTCAATACCTTGAAGAGCAAGACGACGCATCACTTTGTGACAAGATGATGTTGAGAAAACTCAAATCACAAATAAAGATAAAGTGTTGCACTACGAAAAAGCAAAAGCAAATGACTTTTTTGTTAAACAGTAAACATGACTTTTTAATAACCTACATGACATTGATTGAGTTTTGTTATCAGGTACGTCCTTTTATTGTATAATAAACTTATTTAAAGCACTACTTGTGTGTTGTTTTTTTAGTGCCTTCGGCCTTTGTTTAACCATTATCGGCAATTTTGGCTTTCGGCTTATCCGCGAAATTCGATTATCCGCGGTATCCACGCCAGTCAATCCCGCGGATAATCGGGAGTTTACTGTATATATATAATTCGCCAAAAAATTCGAGTTATAGAGTTTTCGACTTATAGAGGATTTCGACTTAGGCGGATTTTGATTCGACTTGTTGAGGTTAAGATTCATTCCAACTAATTTTGAGTTAGAGAGGTGAAATAAATAAAAATTCAAGTTACAGAGGTAACAAACATATTTATATTTATTATAAATCAACATAATTTCAAAACATCCTTAAAATAAAAAATACGTAGTATATGTAGGTATTAAAAAAAGTCAGTCATTTTTTTTTGCTTTAGATAATTGGTAGTCCTATTTATTGTATACTCCTAAATTGTTTTCTAAGAAACAATGGTGTACATTGTCGGCAAATTCTTAAAGTCGGTAACTTACTTTTCTTCGAGCTATAGAGGTAATAAGTTTCAAATAATCGAGTTGTAAAGGTTGTAAAATAAAACATTGCTATGTTCGAGATATAGAGGTCCACATTATTTTTTCGAGTTATAGAGGGAAAATATGTACCAAAATGGCTTGTAGGGACTCACTGATTATTTCTACTAATAGAGGGTTGAGATTTCGAGTAATGGAGGTTTTGGGGCTTGAAGGGAAAGGAACAAAACTTTTTTTCGAGTTTTGGAGGTTTTCGACTTATCGAGGTTCGATTTAAAGAGTTTCTACTGTATATAGGAATGCTTTGGATAAATGAAAAAATTACTGAACTTATTTTTCTCAGATAAGGAAACTGTGGACGCTGTAATTTCTCTGACTTAAATCCTGTTTTAGTTGTCAGTCCGAGCTAATTATTTAACGAGACCATAAATTGCCTTTGGAACTCGAGAGAAAACTGCTGGATGGAGATGGATTTCATTTGTCAGTCCAGTGACACCCCAGTGGCTCCACTTACTGGGGATTTCTTCGCCCAAATAGGTTAGCCAACTCTCGCCTTAATCCAGTTCCTTTCTTGACTCCATTTCCTTGTTCTCTGTCTCTCCCACTGGTCGATCACCTCACCCCTATTTCCATAGGTTTAATCCACTGGACCTGCGTTTTCTCAATTTACACAAGGGAGTTTTCAAAGGAATTTCATGTTTTTCGACCTCTAGATTCCAAATATGAGAAGAAAAATTCTGTCTTTATGTCTGTGAACGCGATAAATTTTTCAATTTCAATTCAATTCTTTATTAGCCTTTGGGAAATACATCTTTTAGGCTCAGGGTTTGGCCTGATATATACATTATTCAGTTAAAAAAAAAAATAAATAAATGAAAATAGAAAGTAGTAATAATAATAAAGTACAAAGTAATAGAACCTAACTGTTAATTAACAAATGAAAAAAAAAAAATAGTGAAAAAACTTCTAATGAAATGTTATTTTATTTAAAAACTTCAATGTCCTCTGATTTTTAGCGCCCTTACTATGTATAGTATGATATTATTGAGGTTTTGGTTGTTTGTAATGTTGAAGAGGGTCTTGTGAGGTTGTGGGCTCTTTAGTGCTTCTACCAGGTACTTTTTTCTTAGTTGGCTGAAGGCTGGACACTCCATGAAGAAGTGGTGGATGTCGTCCGGTCGGTCTTCGTTGCAGACACTACAGCTGTCTTCCCTGTTGAAGAGGTAGGTCACTCCTCCCACCATCACTCTAGCCAGGCTTTCTCTACACAGCCGTATCTGAGCCAACACTCTCGTCCTCTCGATGTTTGTGCTTTAGCTTTAAGTAGACGTAGCCGTAAATATACCTTGTATGTGAGATTATAGTCAGATTCCAGGATGTGCTGAATGTCTCTATCGCGGCTCCTTTCTTCTGTGAACACGATAAATCCCGATAGAATGAATGTATATGTGTGTGACAGGAAATTTTATATGTGAATCCAGAATCTTCTAAGGACTACACTTATGGGTTTTCAGCCATATTGGTCAAAGGGAAGGGAGGCTTAACTAGGAAAACTCCAATAACTGCCAATAGAATGAATGTATCGACATGAAATTACTAGGTTTGGAGGAGGAGTGAAAAGTTAATTAAGTAATTTGTTCTGGGGATGTAGATTGCTGGTGATCAACCGACGACTTTTATGTTTTTTCTGCTGGGCTTCATTGTGCAAGACTCAACCTTTCCCGAAAATATTGTCCAAAATTGTGTTGATAAGTTTTATATAATGAATGCTTTGATCCATTTTTTTTTTTGGTGCAGCTTGTAAGGACGAGCATCGGTGGTAGGCAACCATGTTCGATGTTTTTACCATCGATGTTACAGTGTCGATGTTTGACGTTGCAAATACAAATACAATCTTTGTACATAACCTTCCGTTTATTTGTGACTTTGAGTGCTATTTATAAATAAAGAAGCGACGTGGTTTTTAAAGTGTATATTGTGTGTTATTTTTAGTTTATTTCAATTGTTTTAATTAATATTTTCACTTTGCATTTGTTATGCCTAAGTCTAGGAAAAGTGAAGTGTGGCTTCATTATGACAAGTCTGCTGATGGAAAGAGTGCGAAGTGCAGGCATTGCACTAAAATTATTAAATCAAATGGTAACACTTCAAATTTGATGGGCCACCTGAATCCAAATGCTCCAGCAGAAAAAATCCAACAGGATCCCCTCTCCTTCTGGAAAGATATGAAGGCAACCTATCCGAACATGTCAGAAGTTGTGGTTGAGTTCCTTGCCGTAGTTGGCACATCCGTTCCCTCTCAGCGATTATTTTCCAAAGCTGGACAGATTATTACAAAAACCAGAATTCGCTTAGAGGGAAAGTTGGCTTCAAAATTGTTTTTTTTTAAAATTCCGTGCCGGAGAAATTATGGTAGTGGTACTAATTATTATACTTGTCATATTTTTGTAATATTTATGCTCTTTTAATAAATAAAAACAAAATTACTTGTCCGTGTTGTTTGTGTAATGAGTACTTATTAACATCGATGTTTTAAGGGCGATGTTTTAGCATCATTGATGGTGGGGTTCCGATGTTTATTCAATGGTAAACATCGATGTTTTTCTTTCGATGTTCATCCCTAGCACCTTGTACATCACCCTCTCGTGTGTCGAGATCAAGGTAGGGCATGTTTATAATTAATACTTTATTCTAATCAAAATGAGGCTGTGACGAGCTGGGGGCGATCACCGGTCGGCCAATCTGCAACGATCGGTGAATGTCTAGCCGGTGTTACGCTGTTTTTTCTTCTCCCGCCTGGAGTCGACATATCGGCAGAACACTAGGTAGCCGACCTCCGTCACCAGCTGACGCTCAATTCAAAAAGAACACTAAATCTCGTCCTGTGTAAGTCACAGATATTTTTAAATTTTTATTGATTTTCAAAATAGTCGATAGGTCTTAAAGGAATAGTGAACATTTTATTGACTAATTCGTACTAAGGAAGTAAGAGGAGATATTCATTTAATAATAATAATTTTATTTCCGTTAAACCAATACATGGTAATAGGATACGTCAAAAGAATTTATACATTGAGATAGCTTATAAATTAGATTTATAACTACTTGAGTCTAACACATTTTTTTTTTTTTTTGCACTTGAGGGGGAAATGGCAGTCAAGCACATCCAGGGAAGATAGCCCTGGATAGTGTGGGGCTCGAGCCGTTGCTCCATACCCACTAAAAACCCCTCCTTCGCCGATCCTGATTCCCTTCCGCGGAACTGACGGCCTGTCATTACTTCGCGGAAGGGAGGAGGGGTGGCTGGTAACACCCCTTCTTCTGTTCACATTGCCGCTACTGTTGTTCCTTGTCAGCCCTCTCCTGGAGGGCCAAACCACCCATGATGAGCGCTGCAAAATCGCAGCCTTCATCCCACAACTCCTGGGGGCGCAGCATAGCGTCCACGTAGCTGGTATCAGTCAGTGGGGCGCCCATGCTGAAATTAATAAAAAATAAACAAATAAATACTTAAAAGTATATGAGTACATAAACAAAATTAATACAAGATCTGCTCTATTCTTTATTCTAAATTTCAATCAACCAAAAAATTGAGGCACCCTTGATTGTGAGTTTGAGGCCCGGCTACTAGAGATCTCACTGTGAACCGGACAAACATTAATTCTTTTTAGATTTATCGTTTAAAGTGTATCCTACATAAATTTTTAAAAAAAAACTTTTTCATTCAATTGGAAAAGTAATTTTACTAATACCCTCTGTTGAATTTAGATTAAAAAAAAAAATTGAACATGAACCAAATGACATCTCATCCTCTCAAAATTACATTAAACTCCTGTAATCTGTTCTGCCTTCTGTTGGTAATTAGATTCCCAGTTTTATTTTTATTTTTAGTCCCATCGTCTTTTATAAATTCATCCTGTGGCAACGACCTGAAGAATTTTGAAAATACGCACGAAAATAACCAAATACAATACCATTAACAAATAAAATTTAAAAACAAATTTTTTTAAATATGTTTTAGAAAACGCGATAAATTTTATTTTACTTTCCCAGTTATACAAAGTGTAGGAAAAGTTATGGAATCGGGCAGAAATTTGATGTTGAATTTTCACCGGAATTTCATGTTTTACGGCCTCCTGATTCCTTCCTGAAAAATAAATAAATTATATTTTCCAAATTGTACTCTGGCAGATATGCTAAAAATGTTGAACTTAAAAACTATTGTCCGCGAATTTAATGCCCGTAAAAGTCGCAAGTCGCATTTCAATAAATAAAAAAATGTATGCTTTGTTTTTATTGTAATAACTACTCCACGTATCTCTTTCGTCTTTCGTACATATTCTAAGGTACATCTATTTCGTTGTAATAAATACGTTAACAATTTTTTAAAGACCGATACTAGTTTACTAGTGGATAGAGGGGCCCATAGGCGTGGATTGCTTAGGGCATCAAGTAGTCTTAATCCGGCACTGTCTGCTGTAGAGAAATTGGTAACACAGCCTTTTTTGTTACACCACATTATTGGTATTAAACAACACTGACATATATGGTAGTGTTGTGCAGTTTTTAGAGTCGGTGAATGCAAAAGTATAAATTTAATATTGAATAGATTGGCTATGGCGAAAAGCTAAGGCAAAAAAAAAAAAAAATTAATTCGAATGCTAGAGGACGGAGCCCTCCTGATGGCCAAGTGCCGCAGAGCCCTTTGTTAATAAATTTTAAAACTTTATTGGTGGGACAATTTGGAAAATCATCTATTACTGAAAGGAGATGGGAGTGAGTTGAGTGTTAGGCTCTCTCTATTCAATGGGTGGGGCCCCTGGAGGCCGTGTCTCCGTGAAAGGTAAATCCTGGAAGAGGACCAGATAAGCTCCTGGTAAATTTACTAACAAAATTTAACATAATCCCTCCACCACCTCAGAACACTATTTTCCCTTCATCTGTCCACACAAAACCATCCCCACTGTCCCCTCTTCTCTCTCAATTTTCTGTTTTCACTTTTGTTGTAATCTAGATTATATTATTTCAAAACAAATATTTTTGTTTAAAAAATAGGTATGAGGACTAGATAATATGCATTTCCTTTCACTTCCCCAGCTATACGATATATAGTGATAAACCCTTCAGCATGCCGTCCTTCGGCAAGCGATGGTCTCGACCCTGTTCGTTAAAGATCGTGAATGAACCTAGGTAGGCAAACTCTAGGACGCCCAGAGTATAATCGAGCTCATGTCGATATGACATCGCAATTACTAACTGAGAAGCCGTCACCCCTGTTTACTGAAGTTCTCTGGCTGATCTGATGACAATGTCTGTTACTTGAGTGCTGTGATGTAGCCCAGGTAGCCATCTCCCAATCCAAGGAGCGACTGAGGGCCCTCCAGCACTGAGCTAAGAGGCTTCTTTTGTTCTATTTTGCTGGCTCAACTATTTCCGTTTTTTCACTATTATTGATCAAACAACCCTCCACAGAGTCTTCAGGGTTCAAGTGCTCCTTTGAAAATCAATTCAATTTTCTACTTAATACTGAAAAGTTGAGGACCGCTTCTTCAGGGTGCAAGAGGGTAGAGAGTATTCTGACTATAAATAATAAAACTGCAGAGGCGGATGTTCCCCTAGAACCTAGTATGTACCAGTCCTCTACACAGTGTTCATTGCTGATATCCCCCAACAATTCTGATACTCTCATCAGACATATGTAATTTTTTCGTTACTTTTTCTTTAAGATATTTTCCGATTTGACATATATGATAATGAACACGTTAAATAATATTCTAGTTAATTATAGTATAATGAATATCAAAAATATTTTCATGAGTAAGTTATGTAATCGATCTAAAATTCGATGCGGAATTTTCAACGGAATTTCATGTTTTCCACCTCCTGATTCCAAATATGAATAAAAAAAAAATTGTCACGAAATTTTATAAGTGAATTCAGAACCCACTAAGTATGACACCTAACATTACTTTGAAATATTTCCTCTGGAAATTAATCGTACATTGTTTGTGGTGCTATAACTTTTTTCGTATTGGTCCAAATGTGAGGGCACATTGGCGATTTGAAAGTTATTAAGGTATATTTTGGTGAGATTCACTTCTTCCGTAGGACTAACAGTTTTCGTGGAAATCAAGCAAACGTCTAAAAAAATGAGTTTCAAAACATCATTTAAGACGGTTTTCGACATGTCTTTAGCAAACCTTCAAAAAATCGTATTTCAATGTGCCTTTTAGTTTTCTCTACAATTTTTATTTGCAGAGATTTTTGATTTAATCTAGATATATAAGCAGTATAAAATGTTCTTGGTCTCAATTTTCGTCTGATTTCGGCCAAAATCTAACCAGATGTAAGCTAGCATGTAAAATATAGTTGAATGTTACAATCTCAGTTAGACCGCTCATAAAGTTCAAATCATACAGTCCAAACGTACAGTCCGATAGATGCACAGACAGGCATCATCTCTTACACCAGAGGGCGCCGGTAGCTCAGTGGAGTGCTTTCTCTTGCTTACTGAGCTCAAGTTGGCGGGTTCGAAACTTATCTGGAAGGTAAAATAAACTTAAGCACGCCATCCTTCGGACGGAACGTTAAGCGATGGTCCCGAGTCTGTACGTTACTCGTTAAATACCCCTACCCTAGGTGAATAAAAATTTAGGACTGCCATAGTAGAGTCGGGCTCATGTCCACCAGAGCAACGAAAGAGTCCTCTGGTAGTAGACGATATGACCTCGTAGTTAAATCCCGGGCATGAATCATAATAACTAACCAATTCTTCTATACCTAAATTTATTTTCACAGATAACCTGAAGTTCGCAAAATGTTACGTCCAAAACTCGACAATCCCCCAAGGAGGTTAAAAAGAATTTGACACAAACTCTTGTTATAAGGGATACCATGAGGGTTCTCCGCAGGGTGTTCTTCCTCTCTTAAGCTTTTCATACAGGAATAGTGGGATTGGGGAGAGGCTTAACTCAGAAACTCCAATAATTGCCGATGTAATGAATTCAATACACAATTATTGAATATTAGCGCAAACTTTCAACTGGTTTTGGAGGAGGAGCGAATAGGTAATTGATTAATTCGTTGTGAGGAAGTACTCTGCCGGTGATTCACGGACGACTCTTTTATATTTAAGGAACTTCAAAGGACTTTCTTTCTTGAAAACCTTGACTAAAGTTGATGTGAAAAACATTTACGAAGACTTGGATAGTCTTGGAAAATGTTATCAAAGTTCCCCATGGAAGACAGGAAGGAAGTATGGAAAAGTTGTGTAGGGAGATCCTGAGTCTTAAGATCCTGAGTCTCAAGATCCTGAGTCTCACCTATTGAAGATAGACTCTTAAGACATTTTCTTCTTTTGGTATCAGATCTCTTCGGGGCCCTTATGTCGACACCCATGTTTAAACTAATTCCTTTTATTCTACCAACTTAGTCAATGTTTCGTATAAATTTACTTTCATGGAATTTCTTTGTACAGTCTTCTTCAAAATTTGGGTCGAATGAAAATAATAATATTTATTTTCATATACAGTGAAATCTCTCTGCAACCATGATGAGATCATGCGACCAAAGCCCAACGCTCTAGCCGGCACGGCCTTCAAGGCCCCAAAAAATAATATGGGATGACTCAGTAAGCAAGCAGGCATACCACTGAGCTACCGGCGCCCTCTAATAAATTTGATCAAAATTTAAGCATCTACAAAGCTGGTGCAGATTGTGGAGAATAACAGTCAATAAGGGGAAATGTCCATCACATATATTTCATTTTTTCTTTACGCTATTTCCTCATTTTACGTATGTAATAATGATACCTAACATTTTTCGCAGAGATATCGTGAACACTTAATGAAAAATATAAAGAAAAACGAATGTTTTTTAAAAATATTGTCTATTTCACAAATTATATAATAATATATAGAACGTGGGTTGTAGCCCGACCGAGGTCCTTAGTTTATTTTATCTGGGAGGTAAAATAAACTTAAGCACGCTGTCCTTCGGATGGGACGTTAAGCGATGGTCCCGAGCCTGTACGATGTCAGGTACTCGTTAAAGACCCCTGCCCTAGGTGAATAAAAATTTAGGGTAGGCAATATTTAGGACTCCCACAATAGAGTCGGGCTCTTGTCCACCAGAGTGACGATAGAGCGCTCTGGTAGTAGGCGATATGACCAAGTAGTTAAAGCCCGGGCATGAGTCATAAAACCTAACCTAATAATATATACATAACTTGTGAAATAGACAATATTTTTAAAAAAACATTAGTTTTTCTTTATATTTTTTAGTCGGTGATAAATAGGGCTGTGATTTATATGCATTTACATATTTTTTTCTATTAACTTCAGCATCCTAAACATTATCTTTACGTTTTGGCCCATATAGAATCAATTTAACCTACTTTTATTTAGCATATATCGCTAAAAATACATATTTTTGCATATCTGAAGCTTATTCACATATTTTTGTATATCTGAAGCTTATTCACATATTTTTATTCATAGTATTGAGTTTTTTGGGCAGCTCAAATACTGGGATATACTTGGTAAAGTAGGTACATACTATTTTAATTTTTTTTGCCATTTTAAATTTTTATGTTAACTGTCGATTAATAAAAATTAATCCCACTTTTTTCAAAATGTTTCCCCCTAAATTTGCTTCTGTTTGGCCAGGTGTACGCGTATTTTATTGAGTCAAGTGCATTCCAGGAACTCCAATGTTTCTCTTGAATTCATTGTGTTCAAATTACAAACTTTTTATTCTGACTGTTCACTTTAATAATTTATTCTCGGAACTTTTATGCTCATTTCCCCCCTTCTTTTTTATCCTTTTGTAAATCGATCATTCAGTTTTACACGTTTGGTTAAAGGTGGTGAGCGAAGAGTCAGGAGTTGAATTGAGCCCAATGGATATTGGGGTTTTCAATTATGCGCCAGTTACTTCAATTGATGTGGAGCGCTCATTCAGCCGATACAAATCAATTTTTTTAATGCCAGACAGGCGATCCTTTTTGTTTCTAAATTTAAAAAGTTATTGTGTGTAATTGTAACAGTTTTTTAGACGATTAAGTTTTTCTCTGTTCAAATCATTTTTTACTTTATTTTTTGCTTATATATTTTTTATTCAATAAATGTTATGTCTATAAAGATTTTCTATTACTTCTGTAGTTTATTTTATTCTATAGGTACTTTGTTCCTCTGCAGCCTTTCGCATATTTTTAATTTTATTTTTAATTGCCAAATATATTTGCATGTATATATGTGCATATTTAATTGTACTTTTAATGGATCATCGAAGAAAGTGTAATATATTTCGAATCCATTATCGTGTAATATATTTCGTCACATATTAATAAATGTAAAGGTCAGTATATAATAAATTATCTTTTCTCTAATTATGTAATCTATTTATATAAGTACTTTTATTTCTTCATAATTAAGCGGTTCATGTTAATTTTTTATTTATCTATATTTATTATTGTCTAGTTTTTATCCACTGTAGCACTAATTTATTTATTTTTGTATTTATATTTTTCTACGTCATACTGATACTTTATTTCATTGTTTCCTTTTATTTTTGACTCTGTATTTATTTATTCTTAGGGGACCTCGATCCCAGAATAAAATTTATTTTCATTTTAGACAGTTGCATGTTTTCTCCTCACATTTTGAGTTTGACAAGTTTTCTTCTGGGTCATTAAGCTTGAATTATTTGAAAATAGTGACTAAGAGTTATTCGTTATTGTATCAATTACTTGAAGCGCCTAGTTTCAAAACCCGCTATCTTCATTTTTGTATATTTTGAATATTAAATCGATTATTAACAATTGGATGGTGCAGTAGTTTTTCTTTCCAAAACCTTTAAATCCTTGAAAAAATCAAGGTTGAATTAAGCTTGAAATCAAAACAAAAACCATCAGACCCAGAGGAAAAAAAGAACATGTGATTATAAAATAATATTTTATAATATTTTATTTTAATTGTAATATATTATATTAAAATATTGAATATTGCCCACCTACCTTTGTGGCCTTATTGAAGAAGAGCTGGCAGGAGACAGGGCTGAGGCCCATCATCATGACATGATACATGACTCTCCATATGACACATCACAAGACCATCGTTTTTTGTATTTTTTTCCAATGATCCTCGCTACTGGAAAATAACTGCAATATATCATACACACCCCAACAGACATTTGATGGCCCGTTTCCAAACATCCTTGTAGGATAAATTTCATATAAATCCCAAAAGCTAATGTGTATATAATATGATTAAGTAACTCTTGAAGGTTTTGATAATTAATACCTTTTTAGAGTTACTTTTTCATGGGGAATGACATTAAAAACATTATTTTTTTAATGCCCTTCCCCGCTTTTTGAAAATAATAGATAGAGACAATAAAAAAATTGAAACCCCTGATATAAAAGTCGTGTACCATATATTGAAACATTTCTTCTACTGGTGAAGTGGATTATTAGTGGATTATTAAAAAAAGTTGATATATTAATTTCGAGCAAAAGGTAATAGATTAAATATTAAAAATCTCGCGACTTTCAATGAAATGTTGCCTGAATAACCTCCACTTCCTCAGTACCGTCTGGGTGATTGAAACAAAAGAAATTAAAATGAACACATATTTATTATGACACAAAAATTGAACATTAAATGAATACTAGGATAATAATGAAAAGAAATAATTAATCTAATAGTGAAGCCTGATGGGCAAAAGGCGACAATTGAAAATTTGTCTGTAGGGCATTATTAGTCCTTTATATGGCTTTACTGGCAATCCATGAATATTTGAAAAATAAAACCTCTTAGTTGAATTCCTCATTCCTGTCCTGCTGCGATGAAATGATGTCCTGGTGCGTCTAAAGGTGGGTGATGTTTTGAACGGAGTATCTCTTCAATGTGGAAATAAATGGCTGGCATCTCATCTCAAAATCGGAACGCAGAATAACGTGGATTCCGACAGGGATCCATTGCTGGACTAGAGCGATGTGGAGTCCACCCGGTATCAGTCGCAAGACTAGCTAATAATTAAACTGTATGACTACTTTCAACTTAGAAATTTCTATATAAATCGGCACTGAGAGCGACGTGGAGTCCACCCGGTATCAGTCGCAAGACTCGTAATAATTAAACTGTATGACTACATTTTGCACTTAGAAAGATTTCTAGATAAATCGGCACTCGGAGCGACGTGGAGTCCACCCGGTATCAGTCGCAAGACTCGCAATAATTAAACTGTATGACTACTTTCAACTTAGAAAATTTCTATATAAATCGGCGCTGAGAGCGACGTGGAGTCCACCCGGTATCAGCCGGTAGCTCTGATGAGATTGTGGTGGGGAGAAAACCGGTCGTGATGCCTGTTCATTGGCCCAAACTGCCCACCTACGTCATATGGGGAGGAGCCTAGAGTCTTCTTTGTTCGTACTTTCCTTTGTCCTCGATATAGTTTAAACAAGTTGCACCTGTCCAGGATGTTCTTCATTAAGATGCATCCGCTAAAAATTGAACTATTTCTGTTCTGACCCAAGTAGAGCCTCTGGACAGTGCTACTACTGTCTTTGGTGGCAGCTTCTCGCAACCTCATTTCTTTGTTCGTAAACCCGATTATGTCGCAAATAATTGGTGTAATCAGGATAATGCTACAATATACAATAACATATTTCGTTTTTATTTTCTTGGCTTAGTTATTCCTATAAGATTTGGCGAAATTACTTTGTTATGATAGAATACATTCCTGATTCAAATAATATTTATATTTTCTAAGTTGAGGAACGCGGACATATTGTGGAAACTTGTAATAAATAAATAAAACAAACTTATTTTTGAAATATTGTCTATTCCACTAAAGATATATAGTATATATATCTATATATACTATATATATCAATATATACTATATATCTTTAGTGGAGTGAATGGTTATGAACATTAGTCTAGTTATGAACACGTTAGTTCATAACTAGACCTGACGATGGTGTGAGACCGAAACCGGTAGTTATATATTGTGTACGCCAAAAGTGGGGGTTCTAAACCTGTGGCCCCACAAATGGCCAGTGACAAGATTGTGTGGAGGCGAATCTATGGCAAAGCATAAATTCAACGTCTGGCAATATAAAGTGGACTGTATAATTAAGGAATCTAGAGAACTTACCCAAATGGTGAGATGAGAAGAACGTCCCACACAGGTCAGGGTGCTCCCCGAGCTGAAAGAGAATGCAATGGCCAGAGAATTCCCCAAACAGTGGGAAAAGCTACTTACCTGATCTGCATGGTGTGGAAGCTGGGTGAAAGTTCTCGCATGGGTGGCAAAATATAATAGGAAACTATGAACACTGGCAACTGTGAGACAAAATACTGGAAGCTAAGAAGGACCTTATCGGTCCGGAATCGGGAGACACAAGAGAGGCAGAACCTTCTGGGTTGGGATCTGGAGGCAAAAGAGAGAACCGTCTGGTGCGGCCGCTGGAAGCATAAGAGAGAAAGTGGGGGCGAAAGGGAGTGTAGGTAGATAGATAAGCCACAACTAGCGGTCAAGTGGCCAAAACTAGTGGAATTGGTTTCGCCAAAATCCCACAGGTGACGCCACCAAAACTTAACTTAATTGGCGGCAACATATATATATATATATGAAAGAGATGAAATATCATCGGAAAAAAATATATATATCTTTAGTGGAATAGACAATATTTCAAAAATAAGTTTGTTTTATTTATTTATTTATATTTTCGGCAAAGATGTCCATTTTTTTCCGATGATATTTCATCTCTTTCACGTCCATTCTTCAAATCATAATTAACGTTCTTTGTGACCTCAAGAAGGGACTTAAAATGCATTATGACTTGAAGAAGAAATTCCATTCTTCCAAAGAATGTATAATGAATCTCTGAAAGAAATAGTTCAAAGTAGTGTTTTGATTGTTATGCAAAGCAACAAATCTTAAAATTTTTTTTTGTACCTCATGCCCGGGCTTTAACTAACAGGTCATATCGCCTATCATCAGAGCACTCTTTCGTCACTCTGATGGACATGTGCCCTACTATACTGTGGGAGTCCTAAATTTTGCCTACTCGGGTATTACCTAGGAAGAGGTAGATCTTGACATCACAAAGGCTCACAGGGTTTTCCTACCTCTCGAATAAAGAATATAAGGGTCTTAGCCGCTTGAACTCGCGATTTTTAGAAGGCAAGCTCACACCTTTTTTTAAAATAAATTTTCGAACGTTTTTAACAACTTTGGCGGTCGCTATTTATGGTTGGAAGGTAAGGCTTGGAGAAAGAGAGTGAGAAGATAGAAGCAGACAGCGGTACTACATATAGTTAGTGAGCTATTGTGAGATATCTTGCCACTAACGATGTCACTTGTTCTACCTACTTTCCATCCAACATTTAGAGTACTTCATACTTCACCTCTAGACCGTCTAACTTGTTCAGACAAGTGTAGTTAAGGTATCTCAGACAAGTTGAGACCTACCGCAATATATTTACCTGATTGAAAGGTTTAAAGGGGACATTCTACCCTTCTCAGTATGGCTACAGCAGCATCGCAACTTGGCGAATAGGAGGCTTAGTTGGGAAGACAACGTCTTTTATTTCTAAGAGAAATCTCGCCTCACAACATCCAATTGGTCTCTTCTATTTGTTGCCTGCCTTATATATATATACTAGCAGTAATACCCGACGTTGCCCGGGGAACTTTGACTTTTCTCCCAATATCTCCTATAAGGCTATTCAGTTCCTCGACAGTACATTCATGATGTTATGATTTTCAATTATTCATAGGGAATAAGGCTTATAGTCCTTCAACTGTAGTAACGCTAGCTTTGGAGCTAAAACTAATTTATTCAAAAAGATTTCTCATTAATCGTTGCAATGGTTTTCGAGTTACAAAGCTTGCGTGAGTGGATGCTGGGATGGACCAGGGGTTGATTAAAAAATATACCTTAACCTTCCGGTAGATAAAACTTATCTATTCAAAAAGATTCCTCATTAATCATTGCAGTGGTTTTTGAGTTACAAAGATTGCGTGGGTGGATGCTGGGATGGACCACATATTGAGGTACTAATACGCCTATAACCTTCCACAGACGATGACGAACAAATTAAAAAAAAAAATTAATCAAATCCATCAAGCCGTTCGTGAGTTATAGCGGTACATCGCACAGACATTTTCAGCTTTATATATATGATATAGGGCGTAGCCAGCATTTTGAGCAGGGGGGGGGGGGCAAAGTTAGGCTACGAGGGTGGGGGGTACAGACTCCCGGGGGCACAGCCCGCAGTTTCCGTGGTTAGCGCTATAGACTTTTTGTTATTAATTTGGGAGGCTCGGACCCCTAGAAACTCCCCCTGAGGTAACCACTGACTGTAATACATAAGCTGACTTTACATGAGCAGCAAAAATGCAAAGGCGGCAGCAGCAAATGCACGCTATGTTTTCTGTGCTTTTAGAATTAAATGACTTACAGCCAATAGTGTGCATCTGCTACTGCTGCGCTTTGCATTTTTACTGCGCATGTAAAATCAGCTTTAAGAGAATAAATTATAACATAAATGAAGATTTTGAGCGAGGAAATGAAATGATCGAATCCATGTATATTTAAAAATTCAGGCGCCTGCCCCGCACTTGCAACAGCTGATTGCTGATTTAGGGGAAATTTGAAGATCCTATTGGTAACTTGCAAGCAATCCATTTTTAATAAAAACTGTTTTTTTAGTTTATTTCATTTTTATCTTGTTTTTTTTTGCTCTAGCCAGGGGGGGGGGCATAACTCATGCCCCCTCCTGGCTACGCCCCATATACATAACTTTTCTTTAATATTTTATTTTGTATTTGATTTGTTATATTTGCTTTTACATATTCAATTACAAACCAATATATAAATGAATATATGTTTGATGAGGCCAACTAGCATGGAACAGTTGTCCTTCCTCTATACAACAGAGAAACAAAATGTTGACAAACGTTTGAGATAATGTTAGCCAGATAGACTGAGTTCACATTTTGAGCCATCACATTAAGAAATGGTAAAATGAATATAACTTTGAGGAAAGATGTTCAGTATTTAAGGTGTATTTTTTTTAGAGATTTTTTTTTTAGAGAAGAAAACAATTGAATAAATAAATAATAATGAATAAAGAAATATAAAGTTATGTAATCGGTAAAACAAGAAAAAAAAAAATTCTGTCTGTGAACACGATATCTGCCGGTAGAATGAAGTTATCGACTCGAAATTTTTTATGTTTGACCAAAACCCCATAAGAGCAACCCCAACCCCTATCGATTTTTAGCCAATTCGGTCAAAGGAAAAAGGGATAGCAGAGAGGACTCAACTCCAGAATTTCAATAACTTCAGTAGTAATGAATGTATCGATATGAAATTTTATATTTAAATTAGAAAACCTAAAAGGAAGGCACCTATTAATTTTCCTCGACATTGGTCGAAGAGAAGGGAGAGGATAGAGAAGAGGGGTTCGACCCAAATACCCTAAAAAATTACCCTAATAACGTAATGAATGTACATAATACTGCTTGGTAAATACTTATCCTATGATTCACCGACTTATTTTTTCATTTGGTTTCGCTTGATGTGCCTTCCAAGTAATATAATATATATATATATATATATATAATATATATATATTATATATATAATATATTATATATTATAATAACGCTCTCGAAGATGCAGCGTTTGCGACGACCGTTAGTCCTAGACCCCGGCCTTTTTCTGCATCGTCATGTGAGTCGTTATATTTGTTTCCCTGGTTACGATGACCGACTCAGCTTGTCCTAATTGGTCCAGGGTATGCCCCTCTGTTTGAACCCACCCCCAGGACCCTTGGTTTTTGGTACTCCTGCCCTTCCCCCAACTCGGGCCTCAAGGGTCTCTTAAGTCCCTCCATTGTTTAACCTCCAACTTCAGACCTCTGCTAATTATCAAGTTTACACAG
This sequence comes from Aradus depressus, assembly GCA_963662175.1. Lineage (NCBI taxonomy): Eukaryota > Metazoa > Arthropoda > Insecta > Hemiptera > Aradidae > Aradus > Aradus depressus. The sequence continues at coordinate 27,807,471 of OY759215.1, forward strand.
AACCATCCCACCAACTCACTCCTTCTCTCACCGATTGTCAAACTAAAATACCCCCCAATTACCGTCAACTTTTAGTTTGAATTTGAATTTTATAACAATTCGGTCGTACATTCATTTCGCACAACAATGCATCTCTAAGAATCTTTTTATCTGACAGCGGAGCGCGAAGTGATGGCAGCAATATTATCAAATGAGGGTGCCGGTATCTCAGTGCTGGGCCGAGACCCTTAGTTTATTTTATCTGGTAGGTAAAATAAACTTAAGTATGCCGCCCTTCGGATGTTAAGCGATGGTCCCGAGCCTGTACGATGTCAGGTACTCGTTAAAGACTGTCTTGAGTGAATAAAAATTTAGTGTAGGCAAAATTTAGGGTTCCCACAGTAGAGTCGGGCTCATGGCCACCAGAGCGACGGAAGAGCACTTCTGTTAGTAGGCGATATGAGCTAGTTGTTAAAGCCCCGGCATGAGTCACAATAACTAATATATATATATATATATATATATATGTATATATATATATATATATATATATATATATATATATATATATATAGGTTAGGTTAGGTTTTATGACTCATCCCCGGGCTTTAACTACGAGGTCATATCGCCTACTACCAGAGCGCTCTTTCGTCACTCTGGTGGACATGAGCCCGACTCTACTGTAGGAGTCCTAAATTTTGCCTACCCTAAATTTTTATTCATCTAGGGTAGGGGTCTTTAACGAGTACCTGACATCGTACAGGCTCGGGACCATCGCTTAACGTCCCATCCGAAGGACGGATTGCTTAAGTTTATTTTACCTCCCAGATAAAATAAACTAAGGGCCTCGGTCGGGTTACGAACCCACGACCTTGAGCTCAGAAGTCAAGCACGCATACCACTGAGCTACCGGCGCCCTCTATATGTATTTATTATCTACTTTATCTACTGTATACAATTATTACTTTTGTACTCATATTTTCGTATTTATTTATTCATTTATTTTTACTTTTTAATAGTATTGTTAATTCTAATCCATGTGTGTCAGACTCTTAACAGTTAATATCTCCTTAAGTATCTGCATTATAAGCTATCTTAATGTAAATATTCTTATGACGAATGTTATGGTTTAACGGACATAAAATAATAATTGAGGGCTCCGGTAGCTCAGTGGTATGCGTGCTTGACTTCTGAGCTCAAGGTCGTGGGTTCGTAGCCCGACCGAGGCCCTTAGTTTATTTTATCTGGGAGGTAAAATAAACTTAAGCACGCCGTCCTTCGGATGGGACGTTAAGCGATGGTCCCGAGCCTGTACGATGTCAGGTACTCGTTAAAGACCCCTACCCTAGATGAATAAAAATTTAGGATAGGCAAAATTTAGGACTTCCACAGTAGAGTCGGGCTCATGTTCACCAGAGTGACGAAAGAGCGCTCTGGTAGTAGGCGATATGACCTCGTTGTTAAAGCCCGGGCATGAGTCATAAAACCTAACCTAACCTAAAATTATAATTATTATACTTCACTTTTTTCGGCTATATTTGACTTTTTTTTCGTAGTCGAGCTTTGTGTTTATTTGTAATTAATTCTGTTATATTTATATCGTGGCTTAAGTTTTAATGTTTACGGTTTTTTTGCAAGAATAAATAACATAAATTTGATATAAGCATCATATCCTGTGTAATACAAGATTGCCGTCAATGGTTGGGACCCTTCGTCGGATCTAAGATTTGATGTCTTTGACCTCAGGTTAATCTCTGGCGGTCAGTTGGTCTAGGTACCCACTGTCGAGTATTGGCTACTCGATGGTACAGCTTTTAGCGAAGTTTTGTTGGTAATCTTCGAGCACCGGGGCTTCCTCTGCTTATTCCTCCTTGGCGGTGAATCCCCGGAGATTTAAAAAAAAAATTCTGTTAGAGTCTCTGTAAGAGATTAGCATCTAAGTTGGATACTCTTCCCTCAGTGAAACAATTATAATACTTTAATTAAATGCATGAAGAAAGAAGCCAAAATAAGAAAGGAAAGGGATATGAATAATTTAGAAAATTTACAAAAATTCATTAGATTAATTTGGATGAACTGCAGGATTATGAAGGTAACAAGTCTAACAGTTACAAAAATTCATTATTCAGAAAAATTTCGTGCTTCTCTGAGATGATACTGCATTTATTTTTATTTTTCCTATTTCACGAAACTCCCGTTTCCCTTCTTGTGGTCACTATGAACATTTTCTCCTGGGGAGCCCTTCTTTTTATAGTCCCTTGAAGCCATTATTTGAAGAGGATCAATCAAATAATTACCGCGGAGATGTCAAGCAGTTAGTTCTTAGGAGAGAGAGTGCCACAGTGGAGGTTGATGCTATAAAAAGGAGGTCCCCCAGGAGGAATGGTTGTTTGTGTTCGTTATAATGACTAGTGCCCGGGCTTTAACTACGAGGTCACATCGCCTACTACCAGAGCGTTCCTTCGTCACACTGGTGGACATAAGCCCGACTCCACTGGGAGTCCTAAATTTTGTCTATCATACATTTTTATTCACCTAGTGTAGGGGTGGGTTTTCGAACCCACGATCTTGAGCTCAGTAAGCAGGCACGCATACCACTGAGCTACCGGCGCCCTGAGTATATTATATGATCTACTTAACACAAAGTTACTAACCACAACTTTTGTTTATTCTTACATTCATTTATCTCACTCTTTGTGTAATTAAAAGTGCACATCATCATCAAGTAAACACACAAAAGTCTGAATCATTAATTTATCAATTTTTATTATAACTTTTTCAAGATAAAATAAATTTAAGTCACTAAGAGTTAGTAAACCTTTTTCAACAGCTTAATTCAAAATCGATGTCCAAAATAAATTGAGTTTCTGGCAGGTTACACCTCAGAGAAAGGTATTTAAAAAAAACGACTTATAAAGATTAAATTGAGACAAAAGGATTATAATTTAATTTTAAAATATATAATTAATTGTACTAACACGTCTCTGCAGGATTTACCTTTTGTATTAGTATTTTTTTTTTATTACATTCCTATGCCTACGTATTTTTTATGCCACTTTCTAAAAAAAAAATTGTTTAAATAATATTAAATAAAGAAATGATCTATCTTTATACTTAAAATTGCTTAAAAAAAATTAAAATTACACAAATCTGTGGAATTGAAAAAAGCAATTTTTATTACACAAATAAAACTACTCTATATCAGCTAATATTTTTTAAAAACTAACGGAAATGTGTAAGAATATAAGAGTAAAAAGTCGTCGGTGCTTCACTGGCAATGTACATCCGCAGCTCTGATAAGTTCCTGCTCTCTCCTCTAAACCAATCGACCGTTCGGTATAAAAATGAATAGTTGACTTACATAGGAGCTTCTAAATCCTCATATTATGTTGTGCCCAATGTGTTCATTACATCGGCAATTATTACGGTATTTGAGTTGAGTAGCTCAGCGGTAGGGTGCTTGCTATGTAAGCTCAAGATCGTGGGTTCGAAACCCGGCCGAGACCTCAAAAAACCTTGAGCACTATTTCCTTCGGATGGAACGGCTACTCTAGGTGAATAAACCTGGGTAGGCAACATTTAGGACTCTTACAGTAGAATCAGGCTCATGTCCACCAGAGCCCTCTGGTAGTAGGCTATCCGACCTCATAGTTAAAGTCCGGGCTTGAGTCACAATAACTAACTATTCTGCATCATCTGGTTGAGAAAAATAAGGGAGATAAGGGGTGAGTGCGGTGGTGTATATTCAAACCAATTTCCGAAAGACACTCACCCCCTCCCCCTCCTTATTTTTCATCAACCTGATGATGCAGAATATGCGAAACCGGAATTTATTGAATTTTAAATATTTTATCCATTGTTTTCCATTAATGGGGATGGATATTAAAGAAGTTGATTCCTTGAGTTATACTTTTTTCAAATTCAGAGAAACAGTGTTTAGTTATTCGATATCGGTCTTTCTTCCTGATATCATAATTGAAACTATGTAGTATTGTTTAGAGAGAAAATATTTATATATATTTTTTTATAAACTTTGTTTTTTTTGAGGTCCATATGTGGTGGAGGTTGCAGTTTGAGAACTAGTGTTTTTGACTGCATTGTCTGAATTCTGTTAAATTATTACTTTTTTTTCAGTATCGTTTCAATATTCCAATCTATTTTCAATATTTTATTCATTTTGATATTTGTGTTTTATTTCTGACAGGGGCTGTTTCCTATTTAATTGATCCGTATATTCAACTTTTAAGGGTATAGGTACTCCACTTTGGTGGGATACAAATTTAATAACTTTTGCCTTTTATACTTAAATTTGTGTCTAGCTTATTAATATACTTTATTTGTTTGCTGCAATATTTTTTAGTTATTAATTTCATTATTAATATGTAGAAGAATTGACGAACCATGTAATTGGAAGGGAGAGATCAGGCATCTGGTGATTGGTTTTGGAGGGGGATGCAAATTTAATTGATTAACTCATTCTGGGGAAGTACTGTATTGTTCGTGATTCACCGAGAATTTTTTTTCTTGCCATGTATACAGTTTTCCATTCTCCGTACAATGCCCTGATGCACAATTTCTTTAAGAAATTAAGTCGGATTTCCATTTAGTAAATTGCGGAATCTTTCGCTTTATTGATAATAATAATACATTTATTTCAGTTAAACCAATTCATGGTAATAGGATAGGTCAAAAGAATTTAGACATTAAGATAGCTTATAAATAGATTTATAACTACTTGAGTCTAACACACGTATGATTAGTAGTAATAAAACTATTAAAAAAAGTTAAATGAAATGAATAAAAACTGACGTTCTTACGTCCCATCATCAGGTCCCAATGTGCGAGATATAGAAAAAAACAAAACAATGTAACTATAACAATATATAAAAAATTAAAATAAATATATATATTAATCAAATAATTTATGGTTTCCAGATTTACTTTGTGAATCTCCATTCTAGGAATAGATAATTAAAATACACAATTTGTTCGTCAAACTTCACTATAATCTTAAATACTCGACTAGTTTCGCCGTGTCAAGGCATTACCATATGTCACTTACTTATACCTTAACACGGCGAAATTAATCGAGTATTTAAGAATATAGTAAAGTTTGATGAACAAATTGTGTATTTTAATTATCTATTCATATATTAATCAATTATAAATGAATAAATAAAAAAGTCTAAATAAATGAATAAATAAAACAATAAGGTACATTGGACTGACCTTTAAGGTGTGGAGGAACTCTGGCCAAAAAATAAAAATGAAAGCTTTATATCAAATAATGTTTTTGGATATGAAACATGTTTTATTCTTTTTGAACAGTGAGAATAAAATTCCGTTTCCATGTAAAGGGTTTCCTCTAACATAAACATTTTTAGTTGAAGTTTATATTTTTTTATTGTATCTATTGACTTCAAGAAGTGGGGAAGGGCATTGAAAATATTAATTCCTTTATGAGTTATACTTTTTTTAAAAAGAGAAGAGCAATGTTTAGTTATTGGCGATTTGCCTTATTACAGTACTGACATGTTATCTGTTTGAGTGCGTTATCTAAAATGTGTTATGATTTGAGGAGAAGTGTTCCATGTAATGAATTCAAAAATAAAGTTCTAAGTATAACAAATGTATTAGGTTGCAAAGCGTGTTGTGCTCCATATATCTTTAGTATAACCTTCTGGATGTGCCGCCATTATTTTGAATAACCTCCGTAATCTTTTATGGAATTGTAAATATACACATCACTTGTTTTAATATTTTATCTGAGTTAATTCAAGTCACGTAAAGCCCTTCTTTGCTACTCAGCCTGCAACCACTTATTTAGTTTAGTTTTTCCTTATTTTCCTTTCCCAACTGTATAAGAGAAGTTATGTAATCGGTTAGAAATTCGATGTTGAATTTTCACAGGAATTTAATCCAAAAATGAAAGAAAAAAAATCTTTGTCTGCCTATGAACAGGATATCTTCATATAGAATGAATGTATCGACACGAAATTGTATAATATTATCGATTGTAATTACTTAAAAAAAAATATATAATATAATAAAATAAAATAAAATAACTGCCGTTGTAATGAATGTTCAGCGGAATCGGCTCAATTCAAAAATCCTAATAACTGCCGATGTAATGAATGTATCGATACAAAATTTAGTATGAGGATTTCTATGCCAGTATGTAAGTCTAATACTTAGTTTTAGCTAAATCGGATCGATTGGGTTTGGAGGGAGAGAGAAAAGTAATTTGATTATTTCGTGCCACGGAAGTAGCCGGTTGATTCACCAACATTCTTTTGCAATTGATTTTCAACCACAGTGGCCAAAGGGAAGGAACTTAAACACTCAAATATCTGCTATAGAAATGAATATATCTGCACGAAATTTTAATATTCCAAACCCTATAAGAATGACGCCTTGGAGTTTTCAGTGAAATCGCCTGAATGGAAGGGGCTGAACTCAGAAGTTCCAATAACTGCCATGTTAAGTTAGTTATTATGATTCATGCCCGGGCTTTAACTACGAGGTCATATCGCCTATTACTAGAGCGCTTTCGTCACTTTGGTGGACATGAGCCCGGCTCTACTTTGGGAGTCCTAAATTGTGTCTACCCTAAATTCTTATTCACCTAGAGCGGGGTCTTTAACGAGTACCTGACGTACAGGCTCGAGACCATCGTTTAACGTCCCATCCGAGAAGCACGGAGTTCTTTTCTCTTAAGTTATTTTTTTATCTCTCAGATAAAATAAACTAAGGGCTTCGGCCGGGTTTTGAACCTGCGATTTCGAGCTCAGTATTGAAAGTAACATGTGGGACATGTTTCTCATAGAAATAAAAGACGTTGTCTTCCCACTATTTGTTTTATTTCCGTTGTCATCCCACTGTTTTATTTCCAATTTTTTTTTTTTATAAGAGCAGAAAACGTAATTGCCTTTTTTTGTTGAGGATGCTAACTCGTTTATCCGGTAACTTCCGGTAAGCCGACGTTTTCGATGAAACTTTTCAATGTTCTTTTTGATCATTATTTTCCCCTTGTCCTATGTTTTCTGCACACCTGAGTTATCACTTAGTTAGTTTATTTTCTCTTTGTGATGGCCGAATTATAAAGGAGACTAGAGGTAAGCTGAAATCCTTCTTTGTCTGTTCGTCTGAGTGCCAACTAAATCTCCTAAATGGCTTTGACGATTGAATGGAGCCTCAACTGATCAATAGCTTACAAAGAGAAGATTATTTCTGTGAGGCTATGGCACTAAAATATTGCATTGCAAAGCTAATGCGCAATATGGAAAATCATTTGTATATTCAATAAATAAAACAAACTTCGTTTTACTTCCTCAGCTTCACGAAGTATAGGGGAAGTTAAGTAATCGGTCAAAAATTTGATGCGGAGTTTTCAACAGAATTTCATGTTTTTCGACCTCTACATTCCAAATAATAAAAAAATAAATCTGTGTGTCTGTAAAAGATAACTCATGTGACAACCGATTGAATGAATGTTTGGACATGTTATTTTATATATGAATAGGGTTAGGGGGACGCTTAACATAAAAACTCGAATAACTGTATGACCTAATCAAAAATTTTTTTGGACACCTTTTATTGATGCCCGTTTGCGAGATACATGCCGAAACCCGTCTTGAAATGTAGATTTGAAACACATATTTTTAGATGTTTCTTTGATTTACCCCAAAACGGTTAGTCTTGTCGAAAAATTGGTTCTCACCAAAAATGTTCCTTATTAAATTTCCAATCGCTTATTAGTTCTCAGATTTGAGGTAGGATCAATACGACAAAAGTTATAGGGTCTCAAACAATGAAAATTAAATTTCTATAGGAAAAATTTCTAAATAATGTTGTATTTTATGAAAAAAGAGTGATGCCAGAATGAAATTATTTTGATAAGGGGAAGGGATAGAGAAAGTGATCTGTAAACGTGGTTAGTATAAGAAAGTCCTATAGTCAAACATCCAAACTCCGGTATAAATCAAAAATCCCAATCAATGCTTAGGTAATTATAACCTAATTTATTCATGTAAATTAATTTAATTATAAAAACATTTTTTTCACCTTTCCCGATGTCCATTTGTTAAAATTGTTAATAATTTTCAATTTATTTATTTCCATTAATTTCAAACAATGAAGAAAATTAAACTTTAAATAAGTTCTTTGATCGGTCTAAGTCCCAAGAAGAGAGAAGTAATATAGATTCTGAGTAATGTATTAAGTTTCAAGGAACTCAAGGAATAGTGGTAGTTCTCTTTTCAAAGCATATAAAGAGAAAAGGGCATTCCTTTAGAAATTCTTGCCTTTCAAAGACGATTACCAACTGGAGAAGAGATTTCAAAACTTGGGAATCTTTATAATGAGGTTTACATCTCACAAGGGGACGTCACATTGTGTGGGTCGCCGATTTCAATAAAAAACATTTTCGTGTTTCTAAATCGAAAAATAGTAGATACGTGTCCGAGCGTTCGTGCTAATGGGTCTTATGAGCAAAGAAAAAAAAAAGCCCGAAAATAGCCAAAAAATTGCTTGCGCAAAGCTGCTCTGCTCCCTTAATCAATTTCAATGAAATTTTCTGGGTTGCTTGTATATCAAAAAATATTAGACATATGTATAGGGGTTTGTCCAAATTAACCCTAGGATGCCCAGAATAAAATATTCAATATGAGGGTTTACTCTGCCACTATGAAGGGCTAAAAATCAACTAGTACAGTATTAATCGATAAATGGTTTCCAAGCTTTAATTTCTCACCTCAAAAAACCTAGATATTATCGAGTATTTTAGATTTCAGTAAAGCAACTTGCATGCTTGTTTTCAAAAATGGCGTTTTTCTTAAACGTGATTTCCTAGCGATAACGCAGAACAATTTTACTGCCATTTGACCTCTAACAATAAGTCTCCTCGACCATAAAAATTAGGGTATTTTTTAGTAGTTTTGAAATATTATGAGATTGTCTATTAGACAATGTCTAACCATAAATAATGAATTTCATAATGCACTGTACAGAATATTGAATTTTTTAAAAAGAAAACCGCAGTTTTTGGAAGCAAGTGTGCAAGTTGCTTTATTGGAATCTGAAATACTCGATAATATGAGGGTTTTGAGAGGTGAGAAATTAATGTTTGGAAACCATTTATTCCTGGGGTTAATTTGGACAAACTCTTATACTGTGTCTAATATTTTTCAATGTATAATCATCCCTGAAAATTTCATTGAAATTGATTAAGGGAGCTAGAAGCAGTGGCAGCTTTGTGAAGGCAACTTTTGGCCATTTTCGCTCCTAAATTTTTTTTTTTCTTGACTCAGGAGGCCCATTGGCACGAACGCTCGGACACGTAACTACTATTTTTCAATGTAGAAGAAACACGAGAAAAAGTTTCATTGAAATCGGCGACCCACACACTGGAAGGTCCCCTTGTCAGTGTTTATCGGCAGCAGACAAGTAAAATTTGATGTAATACCTGCCACCGATTTACAGTTGACTCAAATGTAAAATTTAAATTTGCTTTATGATTAGTAAATTGCATGTATACACTAAATATATCTTGAACCTGTTAGATACAAGAGAGTGAGCGAGAAATATAAAACTAATATATCAATGATTCTATTTACATATCGATCCGGAAATTCGCCGTTACTATATGTACTTCATCAGAACGAATGAATTAACGTTTCGCTCCCCCTGCAAAACCAATCGACCGTTTGCGCTGATATTCAATTGACTTACGTAGGGGCTCCTAAATCTTCATATTAAATTGTGTGTAGATAAATTAATTTCATCGGTCATTTGGGTTTTTTAATTGAACTCTTCTCCCCTGAGCCCCCCTTTCCTTCTGCCGATATCGCTAAAATTTGATGGGTTATGTCCTTAACGAGTTTTGAATTCACATAAGAAATTTTATATCGATACATTAACTACATCGGCAGTTATTGGGGATTCTGAGTTGAGCCCCCTCTGATCTCCCTTCCCTTCTGTCTATTCCGCTGAAAATAAACAAGTGTCGTCCTTATGGGATTTTGATTTCACATACGAAATTTGTATCGATATATTTATTCTATCGGGAGTTATCGTGTTCACAAGCACACGTTATATTTTTTTCATATTTGGAGTCTGGTGGTCGGAAAACTTGAAATTCCGTTGACAACTCGCCATTGAATTTCTGACCGATTACATAACTTCCCCTATCCTTTCAAGTAAAAATGTTCTGCTTTTGGAAAAATCATGTTTTAGCCTTAGCAGGTATCGAAAAAAATATCACCTTTTTTTTCTCCTGTACAATTTGAAATTACGAATTCGAAAAGAGATTGATTCCGAGTGGTTTGTGTAAATTGTTATATCTCCCTCTGTCATGCATTATTCAAAGACATCTCAGACAAGGTTGAGAGCCGCCGAAACCCACCCCTACACTCCTTATTACCTGTCATCTCCAGGGTTCTTATGTCTTTCGATATTCCAATCCGTGTTGTACTGCTTTAGTTTTATTATATTTTTTTTGTTTTTGGAGAGAATTTTATAGCTTGATAAGATATTGCTTCGTTTTTTACCTACATTTGATAATATTTATTTTGGCCCTCACTAATAATAATGAAATATAGGTCAAAAATTCGATGCGGAGTTTTCAACGGAATTTCATGTTTTCCGACCTCCATATTTAAAATATGAAATAAAAAATGTCTATGTTTGTGTGGATGTGCCTGTGAACACGATAACACCCGATAGAATGAATCGACTCTAAATTTTATATGTGAATTCAAAACCTCGTTAGAAAGATACATTTATTTTCAGAGAAATCGGCCGAAGGAAAGGGGGTTTAATAACTGCCGATGTAATAAATTTATCGAAACAAAATTTAGTTTGAGGATTCATAATTAGGCCAACTATTGAATATTAGCGCAAAGAGTCGACTGGTTTTAATAGTTGATAAGTTAATTAATTAATTCGTTCTGAGGAAGTTCATTGCCGGTGATTCACCGATGACTTTTTATCCGGGAGATGAAAAAACCTTGAGCATGCCGTCCTTCGGATGGGACGTTAAGCAATTGTCCTAAGCCTGTACTATGTCAGTTACTCGTTAAAGACCCCTACCCCTAGATGAATACAAATTTAGAGTTGGCAAAATTAAGGACTCTCATAGTAGAGTCTGGCACATGTCCATTAGATCGACAGAAGATCGCTCTGGTAGTAGGCAATATAGAGAATGAGTCACAATAACTAACTACTTAAATATTTATAAAGTGCATTGTACCTTGCATCTCATTGTGCCTCCTGCGTCTCGCTGGTATTGATTACTTCAAACCGTTTCCTTCCATTACTGCTAGTAATGACTCCAAATTACTTCTAAACCAAAAGGAACTCCCCCCCATCTTATACCTCCATTTATCTTAATAGAGGTTAATTTTCTCAGTGGTAGGCTACAAATTCTTCGTTTTTTTTTTTAAATTTCTACATTATCTTAAGAAACTCTTAAGCGAACTTGAGTTTTCTGAAATGGTTTCATTAGGAAAATAAGTAAAGTAGACTCCTCTTAACCGGTGTTATACCGCCGGTTAAGTGAAATCACCAATTAAGAGGAAGTATGTTTTTTTGAAGTGAAACTTCTTTAGTGAGACTAGTGACAAAAAATCATCATACTCTAAGGAGAGGGGATGAGCAGCTCATGCGTACAAGTCAACTACGAGTTTAGGTCAGTGTCGTTGCACAGTGCTGTTGTGTGCTACGTGTTTGTATGTATACAAACCGTATACGGTTTAAAATAATACTGATTATTAATTTAATACGTTTAGTTTTATTCTGAATTCCATTGTAATAATAATTGATCAGAGTAGAAAAAATTAATCCAAAATATTCTAAGCGGGTAACAGAAGGGAAATAGAAATGCCTTTAAGGCCGAATGAGAATTCCTTGGAACCACGTTCACCACGTTTGAAGAGGAATTCTAGTTTATTTTTTTATTTTACAACTAAAATGAGATCAAAATTATGTTTATTTAGTTCACCACTTTATGATTGAGATCAATTAAATTCATCTTAACATAATTGAAACAATCTAGAATTCTTTGGAACCACGTTCAACACGTTTGAAGAGAAAAGTTGAAATCAGAAATCTAGATTATTTTTTGTATTTTTTTTTGCAACTAAAATGAAATATTCAAAATTATGTTTATTTCCACTTTATGAGATAGTTTACCACTTTATTATGGTTAATTAATTAGATCTAATTAAATCCATCTTAATTTAATTGAAACAGTCTATAATTCCTTGGAACCACATTTTTTCAGTTGTGTATTTATGTACTGATATTTGTTAATTTATTTATTTTTTTTTATCAGCTAGAATCCACATATTTGTATATGATGATATTACCAATTTACAAAACATTTTCGAAATCATGGAATCGTTGAATATGCATGGCATTGACATAGACAGAATCAAAATGTATTTTACATTGTATTTATTATTATAAAAATGTTTATGTTAGCTAACTCTTTATTTTGAAACGAAATTTTCTTTTCATTGTTAAAAAAAAATTAAAAATTCGTGTTCCGTACATAAAAGCTTTAATTCTTGCTTTCATGTTTATTTTCTTGGCGAAGGTCCTCCACTAATATCCTATAATTTCTCTCGTCATTACTTTAGTTTCATATTTTATTATTCCTTAATTTTTTTAGTTAAGTATTCATTTTACTGATAGAAATATATATTTAATCAGTAAAGGACATAAGTTTCTTAAACTCCTCTGGGTTGTTGGTTGATATGTTTATTTTTCTGGCATTTTTTCCAGAGGTGTCTTCTTTTTTCTTTTTTGACAATATTTCGGGACACTTTCACGTTCCTTCTTCTGGTCACTATGAGTAAATCATTATTATTCATCTCATATCTGTTTATATTTTAAGATTTAATGACGGTTGATGATTGTATGACGTATCCAATTACCATGTTATAGTTCATCGAAAATAAATATTATTGGTATTTTATAAGCTGAAGAACGAAATAAGGTTATAAGAGGGTTTGGAAATTGACAAATCAAATTGGTAAAGAGGAGTTTGACTCTAGTTCCACTAAGATGTTTGTTTGATTTCAGGTGATGAGGAGGAGAAAAGGATGGCAGATTGCAGTCTTTCAGGACTCCAGCTGACACCAAGAGGTAGGATATCTCTAGGAGCCAAACGACCTCTCCTGGCGGAGTCCTCTACCTCGGACACGGAGCTTGAGAAGGTATCCATCTGCCTGTCTTTTTAATGGATTCCTATACAAATCATAAGCTAGCGCATAAGATCTCCGGAAATTACCACCGTATCTTCATAAACATGGTCCCAGGAAGACGATTTGAAGGTCCTCTATAATAACATATTTATCAATTAAGTTGAGGGCGCCGGTAGCTCATTGGAATGCGTGCTTGCCTTCTGAGCTCAAGGTCGTGGGTTCGAAACCCGGCCGAGGCTCTTAGTTTATTTTATCTGGGAGGTAAAATAAACTTAAGCACGCCGTCCTTCGGATGGGACGTTAAGCGATGGTTCCGAGCCTGTACGATGTCAGGTACTCGTTAAAGACTCCTGCCCTACGTGAATAAAAATTTAGGATAGGCAAAATTTAGGACTCCCACAATAGAGTCGGGCTCATGTCAACCAGAGTGACGAAAGAGCACTCTGGTAGTAGGCGATATGACCTCGTAGTTAAAGCTCCGATATTAGTGATAATAACTAACTATTGTACAGTATAATTGGTCAAATATTTAGTTTACATTTAGCACTTCTGTAGTCAACATGTTAATAAGTGATGATGAAGCCGCGGCTTTAACAACAAGATCGTATCACCTACTACCAGAGAGCTCTTTTGTCACTCTGGTGGACATGAGCCCGATTCTACTATGGGAGTCCTAAATTTTGTCTGTCCAGGTTTATTCACCAAGGGTAGGGGTGTAATCTAAGGACCTCGGCTGCTCTTGAGGCAAGCTACTAGACAAGCTACTTCTGCGCTAACAGCGCCTGTACTAAGTTGCGCCTTACGTCTAAACGAGCAACTTTGCATCTATCTCTGAGAAGATTCGCTGAACTTTTTTGATAGTACGATATATTTGATAGTTGTATTGATAATAATACAAGAGGGAGTCGTGTAAATTCAAGTGTTTAGGTAGGTATAAACAATTTTCACAAAATCTTGCAAGTCTGTTCTTATATTAAGTAGAGGGAGGATTCCGACGACTGACACCCCTCTCTTTCACTGTGAAATTACTCTTAATTAGTGTAGGGGAGATATAAGAGCAGACTGAGGCTCAGTAGGTCAGGGGCCACTGAAGAGGAAGCTTTTAAATACACTGGAGTGGCACAAAACTGTTTAAATCAGGGTCTAACTGAAAGACGTCGTCGGTGGATCATCGCCAATGTACTTCCGCACAACGAATTAATCAATTTAATTTTTGCTCCCCCCCAAAACCAGTCGACCGTTTGAGCTAATAATGGACAGTTGACTTACATAGGAGCTCCTGAATCATACTAAATTGTGTATACTACAATAAAATAAAATACTGATTATAAAATACTGAAATAAAATACAAATTAAAAAAAAAAAAGGTATGTCACTCTGTATGACTGTTTAGGTGAGCGTGTGCGTTTGTGAACACGAACTCCCGGTGGAATGAATGTATCAACACAAAATTTTATGTGTGTATCCAGTAACCACCAAGGACAGCACCTATTGTTTTGAGCCGGCCAAAGGGAAGGGGGGCTTAACACAAACCCTCTAGCCCTTCTAATGAATTTATTGACATGAAATTTCATATTTAAATTCAAAACCTCATAAGGATGGCACCGATTAATTTTTCGCGAAATTGGTCTAAGGGTAGGGGGACCAGAGAAGAGAGGCTCGACTTAAATACTATAATAACTGCCTATGTAATGAATGTATCGATACAAAATTTAGCATGAGAATTCAATAGTCACTTCATAAATCAAATATTGAGTTTTAGCCCAAACGGTCGTTTTTCTTTGTAGGTAGAACGATTAATTGATTAGTTTTTGTTACGAAGTACACCGACGACTTTTTCATTTTGCAACCTATGAAATATATTATTCAATTCATAACAATATCAAGGAATTCTGTTAGTCAAGTGTGATGTAAAAAATACACACAAAAGTATAAAAGTATTCCAAAATTAATGATTATTATTTTAATAGAAATCATCAATAAAGAAAATCATTAAAAGTGTTGATTTTTTTAATAAAAACAGCTAAAAAGTAAAAGTTTTCATAAAAACAGATTTTAGGACATTTATAAATTAATTAGTGAATATTAATATATGCAAAGACTGGACCAGAGGACGCCGGTAGCTCAGTGGTGTGCATGCTTGTCTTCTGAGCTCAAGAATGTGGGTTCGAAGCCCGACCGAGGCCCTTAGTTTATTTTATCTGGGAGGTAAAATAAACTTAAGCAAGTCGTCCTTCGGATGGGACGTTAAGGGATGGGGTCCCGAGCCTGTACGAAGTCAGGTACTCGTTAAAGACCCCTGCCCTAGGTGAATAAAAATTTAGAATAGGCAAAATTTAGGACTCCCATACTAGAGTCGGGCTCAAGTCCACCAGAGTGACGAAAGAACGCTTTGGTAGTAGGCGATATGATCTCGTAGTTAACGTCCGGGCATGAGTCATAAAACCTAACCTAACCTTAAATATACAAAGATGGACCATTCGCTTTTGTTTAAAAACAGTGAACAACCAGTGAATGGAGGTAAAAAAGCAGGCGATCGATCAGCTGTTTGATATACACAAGCACAGTCTAAGGAGAGTGTTGTAGTATTAAGACAGTCTGAGTGTCTTTCTTCAAAATTGCACGTCTTTCGATACTTTTATTAGGGCCTTTTTCGGAAACTACTTTAAAAAGCAAAATTTAATAGAAGACCAGCAACAATTTCTACAGGGAGTGTGATAATTTTATTTGTTTATTTTAATTTTTAATTGTTATTATTAGCGGGTTTTAGCTGGCGCTAGTATGTATTGATATTGTTTCTTGTCTCTAGATGTGGATCTACTCTCTTGGACTCTCAGTTCGTGGGGTGGTCTCTTGGAGTGAGATTTCTGTGGGTCTTCGTACAGTTCTCACGAGGATGCTTGACAAGAATCTCACCACAAGGGCATCCCTCATGGATCTTCTTGATGTGAGTACATTTCATATTTTCATTAATGAAATTATCTTAATATATGAATTTTAATGATACTTAACATTTTCTGCAGAAATATTAACACTCAATACAAAATATAAAGAAAAAACTTGTCTGTTTTACAAAATACGGGATTACTTTCGGTATTGCTATCATGCTCCATTTATATATCATCTTTTGAATTTTATTTATCAGTTTTTTTTTCACTATATCGACACAAAACGTAAAAAATGTATCCGAAATATAGATATGACTAAACATACCTTCAATTTTTCCTTGTCTAAACACTTATTATATGCCAATCATATTATCCAATACGTAACATCCAATATACAATTGGATACTCGTATGCAATATACTCGTCTTCATAATAAAATATATCCATTGAAAAAATATTTTTTTTAAATTACATTACAGTATTTTCCTTGATTTTGAGGCAATTTTGGTTAAATCCATGAGGTAATGTAGCGGTACGTTTTTATAAGCTTTGGTGATTTCGATTAATCGATGAATATTGGCATGTTTGAATGGTAGAACATAATAACATTTGAAAGAACAAAATTTTACCTGATAACAATAAACATTTGGGAGTTTCTGCTATTTTGACGTGAAAACGTCTATTCGCTCGTTAAGAACAGTGATAGCCGGTCAAATTTTCTTGTGTTACAAAATACCGTCAGATTTCAATCGATAATAACTACGAGACTAATAATGCGATAAAAACGGTTGAGGTCACAGTGGATAGATCATGTCTGTACATGTGTTTGTTTTGCCTGTGACGTTATGTGTAGCGTGATAACGCGTTTAGATAGGACGTTGATTCGGGTGTCATTGTAAAGAGCTTGAGGATCACTACTAGGACTCAAAGTGAAACTATAAAAATATTCGCCGAAATATATGTAAAAATCGGTATTAAATTGAAAATTGCAAAAAAATTAAAGATGTCTCATATGAATTGTAAATATGCGCGGAATTATAGATAACACAAATGAGAGGAAAACTCGCATCAAAAGGAATTTAAAAAACCTAAAAAGTCTACTGCCGAGCAAATGCAAGAGCTACGGCAGCATCGAAAAGAAAATGAAAAAGCGGCGCAAAGACGTTTTCACGGAAAATTTATGGCGTGGACCTTGACTACGCCTTAATGTTTTTTTTCATAATTTTTTTTCTATACTTCATTTATGAACATCATTTTGACTTGCTCAGCTATACGAAGTATACGGGGTGTTATGTAATCGGTCAGAAATTGAATGTTGAGTTTTCATCGGAATGTCATGTTTTCCGACCCTTTAATTCAAAAAATAAATAACATAAAATTCCTATCTGTTTCTGTCAGTGAATAAAATAACTCCCGAGAACCCCATAGGAATGACTGCATAATTTTTAGCCAAATTGGCCAAAGAGAAGAAGGGATGAGAGGAGAGCTCAACTCAAATAGCCTACTGTTGGGGTAACGAATGTATCAATATAATAATTGGTTTCAGTGGGAGAGCGGAAATTTAGTTGATCAATTTGCGCTGAGGAAGTACATGGAATGTGATTCACAGATGACTTTTTCTGTGTGAGATTCAAGGATTGGGATAAAACGTTTCAACAAGAGCTTTTTTAAAATTTTAGAGAAGATTGGGAGCAAGCTAATAGGACGGTAGGAAGAGACATCAGAGAGAGGTTTGTTGGGCTTGGGAATAAAGGGACCCCCACACTGGCAAAAATTTCGGTCAAAATTTAAGCACAAATATTGAGTTTATTTTTGTACAAAATATTGAATGGTCGTGGACCCCTCAAGGAGTCTTTAAATAATAAGAAGAAAAGAGTGTGGGTCAGGAATTATTTGAAGAAGCGACCGACCCATGGTCATCGTAACCTACTTCGCGAACTGAGCTTGGAATCTACACTTTATCAAAATTTCCTCACACTGCGCTCTCATGCTACAAAATATTGACAGGTCCGCAAAAATTGTCTAAACTTTCAGAAAACTTTTGAACGCCCCACAAAATATTGAATACCCCTTTTTTTTGCACAATATTTTGCACAATATATCCTCACACTCTCAATATTTTTGCAAATAACCGGCATCTTCAAATTTTTGTGCAAACTTTTTGCCAGTGTGAGGGCCCCTTAACAGTAAGGATGGAATACTTCCATTGGACAAGAAAGTAGGTAGTTCTGAGGACCAAGTTGTATATAAGGGTGAGAAATAGGACAGCTTTGCGGGAAAGGTTTCGTAGGATTTTCCCTGTGATCAGGTCAAATCCAGGAGACTTACGGATTGGGATTTTATTTAGAATGTGTTGTACATCAGAGGGATGAAAGGCCTTTGGCGGAGGGGAGAGAGGCAAAGGACTGGTAAGGAACTCTTCAACTTCAGAAGTATGAAGGGCGTTATAATCAGGTTGGAGTGTGAACGCATTTTTGAGGTGAGAGGCAAAGAGCTGAGGCTCCTCGTCGGATCTGACCCAGGACTATTTTGCTTGATGGAATAGGATAAAGGACTATATTTTAGAATTTTTCGGGTTGCAAACCACAGGGAAGTATCTTTGGTGGAAAGGGAAGCTAGGTATTCATTATAATTTTTGGAGCTTAATTAGCTAAATTAGCAAAAGAGAAGAAGGGATGAGAGGAGAGCTCAACTCGAATAGCCTACTGTTGGGGTAACGAATGTATCAATATAATAATTGGTCTCAGTGGGAGAACGGAAACTTAGTTGATCAATTTGCGCTGAGGAAGTACAGTGATTGTTTTTTTTTTTTAATTTATTTATTACTACATTGAAGCCTATTAAGGCTTATTCTGGAGAGTAGGGTTACAATTTGAATATACATTTTATATAATAATAAAGTAAGAATTTCACACTTAATCAATTTTCTAAATATCTAAATATTAAATGATAAATGCGCACTTTTACTTATATATGCAAAACAGAAAAATATATACTTTTATATACATACATACACATATACATATGATAATAACTTAAAATAAAAAACCAAACTAATAAACATTAAGTCAAACCACTTTGTACTTAAACTGTAAATAACAAATATTTAACAAACACTTAATATGAGAATCTCAACTTTAATTATTATTTTATTTTTTTTTTTGTACGTTATATTTTTTTATTTTTTTTTATAATGTTTGCTTTTTTAAATTAATAGCATTTAGAATATAGTAATAGACATCATTAATTTGCTCTATAGAAACAATCTGTAATATTCTAATAATATTACTTTCGTTTTCATCAGAGTTTTTAGTATATTTAGATAAATATCTTTCTCTAATATTATTATACAAAGGACAGTTTATTAAAAAATGAACAATACCTTCTTTGAGTTCTCTAGAACAACATCTACATTGATCCTTTTCAAAAATAATTTTTCTTTATTTATATATAAACTGATAGAGGGCGCCGGTAGCTCAGTGGTATGCGTGCTTGACTTCTGAGCTCAAGGTCGTGGGTTCGTAGCCCGACCGAGGCCCTTAGTTTATTTTATCTGGGAGGTTAGATAAACTTAAGCACGCCGTCCTTCGGATGGGACGTTAAGCGATGGTCCCGAGCCTGTACGATGTCAGGTACTCGTTAAAGACCCCTACCCTAGATGAATAAAAATTTAGGGTAGGCAAAATTTAGGACTCCCACAGTAGAGTCGGGCTCATGTCCACCAGAGTGACGAAAGAGCGCTCTGGTAGTAGGCGATATGACCTCGTAGTTAAAGCCCGGGCATGAGTTATAAAACCTAACCTAACCTAACCTATAAACTGATATGATGTTTAGAAGCCAAACGTAACTGACCTACGGCTCTAATTTTATTGATATGACAATTAAATAACATATGGCAACTCACAGAACCAAAAGAGCACATATTTCTATAATATAAGTTATACTTGGAGCTCAACATCTTTACTGATGAGATTATTTTGGAATGAAAGTACAGTGATTCATATAAGACTTTTTCTACTTTGCATCTGTTGCTTAGAGTATATTTTCATCAAACTGTAACTTCTAAAAACATAGAAAAGACAGCAACCTACAGAGAGCTGGTCCATTCTGCCCAGTTTGGGAGTTATACAAGGACTGTAAACTATAGAAACAAGCAATGGCATCTAATATTAAAGTTTTGAATGTGGCAAAGCTGAGTAAATCTCAGTTAACCCCGAGTCTACTGGAATATGGTGAAATATGAACCTCACCTGTTGGCAGCTATATTAGGCTATGATTGTCTCGACAGCGGGACTGTATTCAGATTAGTTCGTTCACATGTTGCGACACCAGTTCAAATTTATTGTCTCATCCAACATTCCCTGTATTTCCACTGGAAACACAGAATTTAGTCACCTGTTAAAATTCTGTTTGGAACTGATAGGAACAGATCTAACACCGTTGGAGAGTCGGGACTCACAAATCATTATTACTTCCCCAAAAGATATATAGAGGAAGTAGTGTAATCAGAAATTTGATGTTGTTTTCACCGTAATTTCAGGTTTTCCGACCATCCAAAAATTAAAAAAAAAAAAAAAAAAAAAAAAAAAAAACCGGTCTGTCTATACGTTTCTGTCTGCGAACACAATAACTATAAGTATCAACATGAAATTGTATATGGAAATTTAAAAAAACCATTAATTTAACTATTAATTTTATTTACTGGGTAAGTAAAAACAAATTTTGATTAAAGTTTAGCATTCCGTATAATTGTTGTCATTCCTTAAAAACTTTGTAATTGTAAGCTGTACAAAGTAAAGAGGAAGTTAGGTTAGAAATTCGATGTTCAGTTTTCGCCAGAATATCCTTTTCAAAAATGAAAAAAAAAAAAAAAAAAAGTCTGTGAACTCGATAACTCCTGATACAATGAATGAATATATATACATATATATGTATATATAATATTTGGAAATACATATGTACATGCATACATATATGTAAATTCATTTTTGTTCAGAATTTATTAAATGTATACACATACGTAATAAAATGTATAATACCTAACATTCTTTTGGGTTTCTTTACATTTTTCACCCTTCACGATATTACGAAATTTTTTTGATGTTCACTCGTTGTTACAAATTCTTATTATAGCAAAAACTCGATAATACGAAATTTTTCTTATGCCCCTTGAGTTTTGTTATATCGAGAGTCGACTGTAATAATAAATAATACGATATTATCACACTTCCTGTAGAAATTGTCACAACTTTATGATTTGCAATTTTGAAGAAAAATTCAATTTGTTTGGATTCTTCTAAAATATAATTCGAGATTGCCAGTAAATTTTTTAAATTTACAACATTTTCAATTATCTAATCAGAAGATATTTCTATTTGGTTGACAGGAAAAATGAATATAATATAATTGAGAACAAAATATTGGCTTTATTACACTTGACCTAGGTACATTATTAAGATATAAATATAAGTTTGAAAAATAATTAAATAATTTTTACAGTATTTTAATATTTATAATGTGTGTACTTTTTGTACATCACTGGCTACTTCCGGATACATTTTGGTTATACTATACCAGGATTCAATAAAGTACAATATTTAAATATTATATCTAAAAATATTTGTCTCTAGGTGGTAGGTGGCCATTAAGCCCGGCCAACTTCTGAGCAAAGCATATTTCAAGGAGGCCTTGGACTGAACTTAATATAATAATAATGAAGTAAATCAAAAGAACCTGACCAGAAATACAATTATAAAGATATGAGGGAAAAGAACTTTAAAAGAATTGAATATTAAGTAGAGTTAGGCCGGTCTAAAGAATGTCTTAACTCAAATCTTTATTTCCTGCAGAGATAAGGTAACCAGGCAACTTCTAAATGGCGGCCTCCTATCTAGGAGAACGTTGAACACATTTAGGCAAAGAAGAAAAGATAAAACCAATTGAATGTTTCTAAAAAAAGAAGAATTTAAATAAAATTGCCTTACTTTAGATATTTAAGAAAAGATAATTTCGTTTTACTATTCTTTACTTATAATAATGTAGAGGCAGAGTTCTGACGACAAGCTCGTATCTGACACCCCTCTCTACTTAAATAAGGGAAGGGGAGAGGAATCATCGGCCACTGAAGAGGTAGGATGTAATACACTATCGATACTATCGGTTTGTCAGACTATCGATAGTTTGACACCACTACTGGAAAGTCCTGTTTAAATCAGAGTCTAAATGAACCCAGAATGAATTAATCAATGAAGTTTTCGCTCTCCCTCGTAAACCAATCGACTATTTAGATTAAAAATTAACTCCTTCCTTTCATTTCTCTCTTCCCTTCGGTCGTGTCTTTCTCATGGAGTTTTGAATATAAATATAAAAATCATTACATCAGGAGTTATTGGGGTTTTTGAGTTGAGCCCCCTTCTGATCTCCGTTTTTTTTTTTTTTTTAATTAGCGCTCACAAAGTTACAATCACATACACAGACAATGATCAAAACATGTTGAGGGGACCTTTTGATTTTCGCACTCTTAGAATACACTTCCTTATACTAAAGAAAGTAAAAAAAAATAAAAGAAAATATATAGGAATGTCTTGAAGGAGGTTCTACTTGCTGGGGCCTGTCTATCGATTTCCAGTCGTATTTTCTGTCAGCTATCTGGGTTTCTCTCCCAAACTGCCACAAATTCATTCCACCTAGGTTATTACCTGCCCATTTCTTTCCTCTTTCTTTCTTTCACCTTTTTATTTTCTTTCATAGACGTCGGCATCCGGGGCGATCTGCTCCCCCCCCCCCCCCCCCCTCAAAAAAAGAAAGAAAAGAACGTCGTCGGTGAATCACTGGAAATGTACTGCCCCAACATGAATTTATCAATTTCAATTACGTTTATGCTTTCCCTCCAAAACCAATCGACCATTCGATCAAAAAAAAGCCCAGTCCTCTGATCCTTCCCTCCGGCCGATTCCGCGTCAAATTAATAGGTGTTGCCCTTATAGGGTTTCGAAATTACATATAAAATTTCGTGTGAATACATTCATTGCTACAGCAGTTATTAGAGATTCTACCTAGACGATCCTTTCCGAAGACTGAGACAGTACCGGCCGAGAGACGTGCTATGATAAGTGCCTTGAGAATTCTGGTAGTGACCAGCCTCTTCCCTCATTGTCGCCTCTCTTCAGCTATCCTGTCCCTCTCGGTTTGCCTCTAGACTAGACAGATACTGGGATACCCGTGCCCAAGTGACTTTCTCTACCTCCATTTAGTTGTAGTAATCAGGACGGTACTATCCGAGGGTGTCCTCTGAGCTTAACAGTTATTTTTGTTATTATTTGTACATGGTTTTTTTATATTTTGTTTTAGTGTATGTTTTCATTATGTATTTTACTTCATCATTCCCCATTTATTTTATTTTGTTCTTGTTTTCGCTCCTTTTTATTTTGTGTACATACTTTATTTTATAGTCAAACAGTCATCTGATTTATATATTTTTATTTGTAGCCGGTGGTAAGTATGTAAATAAAATATTATTATTATTATTATAAAAAAATATATTTGCATGCCCGACTGAGACCCTCAGGTTATTTTATCTGGGAGGTAAAATGAACTTAAGCACGCCGTCCTTCGGATGGGACGTTAAGCGATGGTCTCGAGCCTGTACGATGTCTCAGGTATTCATGAAAACTGACATAATTGCAGAGATATTGTGAAATAATTCAAATGGACTTGAAAAATAAAATAAAACTGGTTTATTTAATATGTTGTCTAATTTCACTAACTATATATACATGGGAGTACTTTCGGTATTTCTACCATCCTCAGCCAAAAGCATAAGAGATAAGACTAAGTTAATTTTCAGGATGTCAGCCTCTCGAGGAACCCATTACCCTCCCTACTGGTGTTCCCCATGACGTCAGACATTCCTAACTAAGCTAAATTGTCAAGCTGTGAGATATTTTATGACAAGGCGGTCCCCATATTTCAAATGTGTGACCCCTTCTAAGATCTAGGTATAAAGCATTATAGCACCATTGGAACCAATTATTTTTGATTTGTTAATGTTATATTATTCGCCTGTTCATTGTTAATGCTTTATACCTAGATCTTAGAAGGGGTCACACATTTGAAATATGGGGACCGCCTTGTCATAAAATATCTCACAGCTTGACAATTTAGCTTAGTTAGGAATGTCTGACGTCATGGGGAACACCAGTAGGGAGGGTAATGGGTTCCTCGAGAGGCTGACATCCTGAAAATTAACTTAGTCTTATCTCTTATGCTTTTGGCTGAGGATGGTAGAAATACCGAAAGTACTCCCATGTATATATAGTTAGTGAAATTAGACAACATATTAAATAAACCAGTTTTATTTTATTTTTCAAGTCCATCTCAGGTATTCGTTAAAGACTTACCTTAGGTGAATAAAAATTTAGCGTAGGCAAAATTTAGGACTCCCACAGTAGAGGAGTCGGGCTCATGTCCACCAGAGTGACGAAAGTGCGCTCTGGTAGTAGGCGATATGATCTCGAAGTTAAGGCCCGGGCATGAGTCATAAAACCTAACCTAGCCTAACCTATTTGCATTTTACTCTGCAGGATGTATATCGTCGAATGTAATTTTAATACTTTACAAGTCTTTGAAAAAAACTTGATTTTTTGAACCTATTAGAATTGTGAATAAAGAAACTAGAAATATAATTTTGCGTTTTGCCGATTTCTAGAGCTGAAATGACCCCACTCTGCTGTGGGAGTTGCCTCTCTAGGATAAGGGTGTTCAACGAGTACCTGACATCTAACAGGCTAGGGACCATCGCTCATCCGAAGGACGGCATCAAGGTTTTTTACCTCCCAGATAAAAAAAAAAACTAAAGGCCTCGACCGGGTTTTGAACCTGCTATCTCAGATACAATGATTGATAGTTTGGAAAATAGTTAAATATATATATATGTATTTGATAATTATCATTATGGAATAGTTCCATATTTGGAATACAAGTGTTGGCGACGTAAAGGAATACTATCTTATCAAATATAAGCATACAATCTGATGTGACCTTAACATGACTTTCTTTTAACCACTACATTTTTACGGATCATATCTCTCCCCCTCTATAGGGTCTACTGTCTCTACTCTTTTTTTCTTAGCAATAAGCTATAAAATTAAAATACATTCATTCTATCGGCAGTTATAGTAGTTTTTATGTTAAATCTCCCCCTTTTCCCCCCTCCCCTTTGGTTGATTAGGCTGAAAAACAATAGGTGTCATCGTTAGAGGGTTCTGTGTTTACATATAAAATTTTCGTCTTCACAGACACACAGACAGACTACTTTTTTTTTTTCGTATTTGGAATCTAAAGTTTGGAAAACATAAAATTTCGTTGAATACTCTGCAGTGAATTTTTGACCGATTACATAACTTCTTCTATACTTCGTTTAGCTGGGAAGTAAAACAAAAATTAATCTCAGCACTTTTCTGTGATCTCACAAAAACTAACCCATTCCTCATCACCAGAAATGAGGTAAATTTGAACGCAATTGATTTAGAGTAATATTTACGTAATTTCATTTGGATTATTCAAACTGATTTATTTTTTCTCGTTTCTTACATATTAATAATGGCGGCCCAGCAGAAGTCTCTCTGAAGGGGGGCATGTCTCGCAGGGCCGCCTTTTGTGAACTCCTCTTCTTGACAATATTTTGGATGTAAGAAATTCTCTCTCAGAATTAGGCTGTTAGCAGCCAGCACGCTTCCCCCCCCTTTTTTTTTTTTTTAATTCAGTTTTAAAGGATGCGCCTTGCATTGATGCATTGAGAAGAGCTCGGGGAACAAGGGGTTACTGAGGGACTGGGATTGGCCATCGGCGGAACTATTGCTCGATCGTCCCCAGTCCATCTTACAGTGCCTGCTTCTGCTCCCGCTAAGAGCCGAAGAATCGGCAGAAAATCGTCTCGATACCGCCACAAGAACATCTTTTAGTTAAAGTCCAATGATTAGGATGTACCCATGTTGAGTCAAGACGGTATGAAGTATGCGTTTGTCATTCGGGCATCCGAGCATCGTGACCAACGTTGTGGCCATTTGTCTACAATCCAATTCTGGACGATGTCCTTGCAGCACTCTGGTCTGGACTGTCCGCGCATCTCTTCCTCCAGGGCTAGGCGTACCTCTGAGCTACCAGGATATATTTATAGTGATATTGTACCGATGTAAATATTCATAAAGATACAAAAAAATTTCATTACTTGTCCTTTTATTGTTAAATGTACATCTTCTCTAAGGTTTTGACTGATTACTCGAGATAATGCCTTGTGTTGACTCATCTTTGAACGGAACCACTGTTTTGTTGTCGCTTTGATCATCCAGTCTAAGGAGGCTTGTTCCTGAATGAACCCATTTCAGGTTCTGATTGATCCTGCAACAGACATAGCTCTAAATGACTCCTCTGTATGTCAATGAATCAAACCAGACCACATTCACCAATCTAATGTCAAACATTAAAACCACTTGATCTCCTCTCTCACTCTCTGTCTCTTTCTCTCTTTCAGATTGTCATTAACCAAATAATGAACTTCTCTTGGGCTTATATCTGGTTTAAATGATAACCTTTGTTATTTTCAACATTAAATAACATCTCAGAGGAAATTGACGTTCTATATTTTTAATGACTCGTAAATGACTCACTCGTGAAGAGATAGATATACGACTGGCATTACTGGGTATAACTAGTATGTTGTCATCAGCGGTTCACTATGAAATGAATTTGAGAGGGGTAGGCGGGAGAGAGTGATTTGTAAAAAGGTGGTCGGTATGAGAAAGTCCTGTTACGGTCACATCACATATCGTATATTTTATTTCTTATCCTTTTTATTAAAAAATACCGATAAAGGTATTTTACAATTCGTTACTATGCGTTACTATTTAAACATTCATTTGAACAATTACCTACATAAATTATGTATAGGAACATTTTTGGAAGGGACCAATTTTTCGATAGGACTAACCGTTTTCGCGTAAAAAAACAAACCGCTAAAAAATATATTTTAAGACATTATTTTATGACGGTTTTCAGCATGTGGACGACCTGGCGAGACATGTATTCCATATAAAATGGGCCTTTCAGTACAACTTTTATCATTTTTTTAATAGGTTCTCCCAGGGCGAAGGGCTACTCCATCATCTTGGTAGGGCCGGTGGACCTAAGGCGATTAAAGTTTGCCTTTTATTCTTTTTGGCATTAGTCATACTTTTAGTGGCCTTGACCCCCCTTCTCCAAAATGTTGCGTACGTTAATTTAGCAATATAAATATTACATATTGAAACGTACCTTCTACCGGTGAAGTGGAATAGTAGTGGATTATTAAAAAAATTGAAATATTAATTTAACGAGCAAAAGTTAATTGAGTAAATATTAAAATATATCGCGACTTTAAAACGAAATGTTGCCTGAACAACCTCCACTTCCTCAGTATCAGAATAGCTTCAAGATATTTGTTGGGGATCACTTGTAACTAACTCTTTGTTAATTACATTTGACCAGCCTGGAGTAGCATGCGTAACGTCTGGGTGATTGAAACGAAAATTAAAATGAGCACATATTTATTATGACACAAAATAGAACATTTATAAAAGGATAATTATTGCGGTAATAATAATAAAAAAATAATTAATCTAATGGTGAAGCCTGATGGGCAAAAGGTGACAATTGAGAATTTGTCTGAAGGGCATTATTGGTCCTTTATATGTCTTTATTGGCAATGATAAACGTTTAAGAAATAAACCTGTTAGTTGAATTCCTCATTTTCTGGCCTGCTGCGTTGAAATGAATAAACAAATGATGTCCTGGTGCGTCGACACATCTAAAGGGGTGGATGATGTTTCGGACGGAGTACCTCTTCAATGTGCGGAAATAAATGGCTGGCATCTCAAAATCGGAACGCAGAGTAACGTGGGTTCCGACAGGGATCCATTGCTAGAATGGCAATAGTTGAACTGTCTGATTACACTTTCAACTCTATGATCACTTTTTACACTTAGACTGATTTCTCTATAAAATTCGAACTGCGGAGCGACGTGGTTTCCAACCGGGGTTAAGTGCTAGACTGATGTAATTAAACTGTAAGATTACATCTTGAACTTATAATAATTTCTATATGATTCGGAACGCAAACCGACGTGGAGTCCGCCCGAGATCTGTCATTCGACTAGCGATATGGACACAGCTTTTTGGTAGCTCTGATGAGATTGTGGTGGGGAGAAAACCGGTCGTGGTGACTGTTCATTGGCCCAAACTGCTCACCTACGTCATATGGGGAGGAGCCTAGAGTCTTCTTTGTTCGTAATTTCCTTTGTCCTCGATATAGTTTAAACAAGCTGCACCTGCCCAGGATGTCTTTCATTAAGAAACATCCGCTAAAAATTGAACTATATCTGTTCTGACCCAAGTAGAGCCTCTGGACAGTGCTGCTACTGTCTCTGGTGGCGGCTTCTCCTGTCTCTGGTGGCGGCTTCTCGCAACCTCATTTCTTTGTTCTAAACCCGATTATGTCGCAAATAATTGGTGTAATCAGGATAATGCTACAATATATAGCTAAATATGAAAAAAACCTTTAGCATGCTAACCTTGGGATGGAATATTAAGCGATGGTTCCCTGTACGATGTCAGGTACTCTTATTAAACACCCCCTGTCCTAGGTAAATAAACTTAGGTAGGCAACATTTAAAACTTCGTGTCGATACATTCAATTTATCGGGAGTTATCGTGTTCACACACACAGAAATTCAGAAAATGTTTTCCTTTTTTGGACGATTATCGACTGATATTTCAGACCGATTACTTATCTTCCCCTTTACTTCGTACATCTGGGAAAGTAAACAATCTTAGAATGTGACTTGATATACTTATATAAGTACCGTGGTAGCTTGGAACAGTAATGTTCCGATTTTTCTTGTATCTAGAGCACATCGGCGGGGATATGTGAATATTTAGTTATGCTTACAAGGTTAACAACCCCTTCATTTCGCAGCTTTAGGAACTGTAAGGGACAGGAGAAGTCTACGTTTTTTTTTTAAAGCAATTAACGAAGCTCCACAATTTTCCTAAAGTTGGAGGTTAACCTTTTTTCAACTCTAAGCTGGGAATTGTTAAGTCATGTATTTGTCTGTATTGTAGGAGATTGTTTGAACAATTCCCCCTCTCAGATTGGGGGGGGGGGGGGGGGGGGGGGGGGGAGAGTAAACATTTTGACATTATATTCATTATGTACCGATGTAATATGTATTTACTTACACATGTGGAAACTACAATATGCAATATATACATTATATTTATATATATATATATGTAGTGACAACGTATCAGCTGTTAGTTACTGACATAATTTGAACTTTTGTTCAGAGGGCGCCGGTAGCTCAGTGGTATGCGTGCTTGACTTCTGAGCTCAAGAACGTGGGTTCGTAACCCGACCGAGGCCCTTAGTTTATTTTATCTGGGAGGTAAAATAAACTTAAGCACGCCGTCCTTCGGATGGGACGTTAAGCGATGGTCCCGAGTTTGTACGATGTCAGGTACTCGTTAAAGACCCCTGCCCTACGTGAATAAAAATTTAGGGTAGGCAAAATTTAGGACTCCCACAGTAGAGTCGGCCTCATGTCCACCAGAGCGACGAAAGAGCGCTCTGATAGTAGGCGATATGACCTCGTAGTTAAAGCCCGGGCATGAGTCATAATACCTAACCTAACTTTTGTTCATATTCTGTTTAAAGGAAATAATAAAATAAAAATAATGAAAACGTATGTTTTAAAAAAAAATATTGTCTATTTCACAAATAATATATATTGTATGGGAGTACTTTCGGTATTGCTACCATCTTCAGCCACGACTTAACAAATACTAGATATAAATACTAGAGTCGTGGCTGAAGATGGTAGCAATACCGAAAGTACTCCCATATTATATATTATTTGTGAAATAGACAATATTTTTTAAGACGTTTTCTTTATTTTTATCAAGTGTTTCACAATATCTCTGCAAAAATGTTAAATATCACATATAATAAAATATAGTAGGTTTGGGGAGGGCGCTGGTAGCTCAGTAATATGCTTGCTTGCTTACTGATCGCAGGTTCGAATCCCGGTCGAGGCCATTTTGACATCCTACAACGTCCCAACGCTAGTGCACCATATCTTTGTTATGAATTCTATTTTTAATGAGTTATTTTAAAATTTGCGAAAAACTTCGCTTCATAATTTAATGACCCTTTTATACTGATAACAATGTTGCGTTTTTATATTGCACTGTAGAAATAAAACTTTGAATATTTGACTTATTACATAACTTCCCCTGTACTTCGTATATCTGAGAAAGTAAAAAGACCTATAAGAGGGGAACTGTTGGAATACAAACGTCTGGTCGTCTTTTTGCTTTACTGCTACTTCCAACTTTACCGTAGAGAAGAAATCCGATCATTCTCACTGCTGTTAGAAGTCTACTTGGCTAGTACCAAGACATAGTTGAGAATTATGGGATAACTCGGAAGTTTGAAGGGCACGTAGAGGGGGATTTTGGAATTAGGGGATCATCAGAATTTATATGATATGTTTTTTGACTAATACTCCCTTGTTGAGATCGATGTGGAGGTTTTTGTTTCGAAGTACACCACTAAGCCATTGGATATGGATTCCGGTTTAAGAAGATTAGGTGCGATATCGGGGTTGATGTCTTGGCAGAACCCCAAAATTGGAGACACCTATTGTTTTTCAGCTAAATCGAACAAATGGAAGGGGGGATTCTTAACATAAAAAATCTAATAACAGCCATTATAATGAATGTATGGACATGAAATTTCATATTTAAAGTCAAAGCTCTATGAGGACAATATCTAATAATTTTCAGCGATATCAGCTGAAGGAAGAGGGGGTTCAGGCGAGTGGGCTCAATGCAAAATCCCTAATAACTGCCGATGTAATAAATTTATTGACACAAAATTTAGTTTGAGGATTTAGGAGGAATATTAGCGCAAACAGTTGACTGGTTTTGGAGGGCGAGTGAAAAGTTAATTAATTCGTTCTTGGGAAATAGTTCATTAATTCCCGGACGACTTTTTTTCTTTTTTTTTTCAGAAAATGAGATTTAATAATATAATTATTCTTTTTTTTTTTTTTGGCCCTATGTTCAATGCATATTAGCCATGTCGCTGTGTTATCTAATTAATTACGACATACATGGCCCCGGGAGGGAGTTCTATCTACGAAATAAAACTTACTCCCGGCTGGGATTCGAACCCGCAAACCATGGTGGTGAGACCATGCGACCAAAGCCCTACCCTCTAGCCCGCAAGACCACCATGGCCCCCTTAATGAACCAAAGTTATTCCTATAAGTGTCGAGGATATAGAAATTTCCTGATGGGCGGATCTACAAGCAGGTGAGAGGATGTAGGGGAGGTTCGTGAACGGCGCTCTTGTTTCCAAATATTTGCCAATGGATATCTATCTCTTTTACTATCAGCTGTTTGCCGTCCACTTGATCATTTGAGCTTATTCTATTAAATACACTTAGTTATTATGATTCATACCCGGGCTTTAACTACAAGGTCATATCGCCTACTACCAAAGCGCTCTTTCGGCACTCTGGTGGATATGAGCCCGACTCTACTATGGGGTCTTTAACGAGTACCTGACATCGTACAGGCTCGGGACCATCGCTTAACGCCCCATCTGAAGGCTACTTACTCTCCCCAGAATTTTGTATCTTCCGATCTATTAAAACTAAAATAGAAAAATGTATTTATTTTTATTCGATGTATCAATAAAATGAAGATATATACATGGAATTTTGTAATATGATTCAAAAGTTAACATGTAATAATAATAATATTTATTTCCGTTAAATCATAACATGGTAATAGGATACGTCATAAGAATGTAAACATTAAGGTAGCTTATAAACTAGATACATAAACAGATATTAACTCTTAGAGTCTGTCACACATGGATTACAATTTTTTTTTTCTCAGTTATGACCTTATGCTAAGGCATATCGGCCAGCTACCACGATGATCATTTTGGAATTTTTACAGGCACCTTGGTTTAAGGAGAAAGCAATTAAAGAACAATTATATGAAGAAGCTGAAATTTATAGCAATAATTTTGTAAAGAAGCAGGATACGGACGCGATTAGAATTAACAATACTACTAAAAAATAAAATAAAATTAATAAATAAATAATTGAAAATATGAGTGAAAAAAAAAAATTATACAGTAGATAAATAAATTATATAATAAATACAGTAAATACATTTTAATTTAAATACTAATTTTGATAACTTTTCCGAAAGTGTCTTTTTCACGACATTTCGGAATGTTCGTACGTCCCTTCCTCGGGTCACAATGTGCGAAATATAGAAAAGATAAAGAAAACAAAATAACAACAAAAATTATAAATATATATAAAAATAAATTGTATGTTACTTACAGATTTTCAGCCACATTTACCAAAGGGCGAGTTAAGATAGAGATGATATACTGCATGGGCTGGTGCATGCACCATTATCCATTCCCTGAATAGGCTGGGTTTCCTCCTTACATTGTAATCTAGTTGTACCTGGATCTGAAAATAACAAGTCATTGTGAAGGAGTTAGTTTCCCAGGTTCCTTGGAAAATCCAAGAATACTCCCTTGTTCTCGTCCTCATCTCCACATCTCTCACAGGTGAGACGACTACCTTAGTGGGGATGCAGTTCTTGTTGTTGGCAGCTAATGTAACAGTTTATTCTCTTTCCTGATAGACCTTGAACAAAAGATGCATTTTTTAAATACGTTTAGATTAGGCATTTGTAATTCTTCATTGTTGTACTTCGGATGACTTAAGATTTTATTTATGTGATCTATTTAGAACGAAGGACTTAGTCTTCCAGTTTCCTTAGCGATCTAAGAATACTTCCGTGGTCTAGTCTTCTGAAGGAAATGTAGAAATGAGCTGTCATCTTGTCTTCTTCTTCATATTTGTCACAGGTGGGACTACCCTTGACTCCTGCAATTCAGAAGTCTATCCATCCCCAATAGCTTGAAATTCTTCCCCAGGAACATCTTCGACTCTCTGGATAGGGTTCTTTCTCTTAATAACTTCTCTGAAAGGTCTCTAGTCTGGGTTTGGAATGCCTCCGATATTCCGAGTTCTGGCTCCATTAAGGCTAGTCAATATGCTTCCTCGCTTCCCTGGATCCTCGAGTGATCGGGTACCCAGTAGAGCAGCAAGTGCTCGGAGCTTTAGAAGGGTAACTTATTTAAGAGGCTCCAGCGCTCTCACCCGCCATGTATTAGCTATTGTCAATGGAGCTTTGATCCATCCATTTTTACCTTTTCTGCGCTGGTCCAAGGTCCAACCTTCAATGAAGTATCGTATTTTCTGCCCGAATCAGAGTACCAAAAGACCTTAAAGAAAAAAAAAAACATTTTTGTTTAACTTTACCGAGAAGAAGTTTATCCAATGTGGATATTTGGTTACAAATAGCTAAATGGGGGAACATAACATGGTATCTCTCCTCCAGCTGATATTGTTTTTCCGCTGTGAAGATAAGACGTAACGGCCTGACAGATACAAGAATGACTGGTCCTAAGTGGTATTTGATGGGTGGCCACTTACAGTGCCTCAATCATCGCTCCTACCATTGCCTCTATTTCACCGACCATTTGTATAGATTTTGTCATCATCTCTTGAAAAACACATAACTCGATACTTGTCCTGTGATACGTATACTCAGTTGGCCAACTTGATTTCTTGATGGCCTGAATTGGTATCAGTAAGAGAAATATGAGGATATTAAGGTCTCTCTCATGTCATTCTTATCAGCAAAAATATGAAAAGAAAGTTATATCGAACATCTAATGGAAGTATAATAACTTTAATTTAAAAAGTCGTCTGTGAATCCCCGGCAATGTACTTACCCAGAACGCTCTATTTTCGCTTTCCCTCTAAACCCAGTCGACCGTTCTAATCAATAATAATTATATTGAGTCAATTATTGACTTAAAAAAAACATTAAGACGTAGTCAAGGTCCACGCCGTAGATTTACAACTGCCGATGTAATGTAACGACACAAAATTTCGTTTTTTTTTTTCATTTTTGAAATCAAGGAGTTGGAAAAACATGAATTCCGTTGGAAACATAGATTTTCCTGGCATTACATAACGTCCCCTATAATTCGTATCTGGAGGAAGTAAAGTAAGTAGTAGTTGCTCTTCCATTAATTGTGTAATGCTTTTCCGAGGCCTTTTGCAATAGACAGAGTTGCAGTCCTGAAGGGCAAACGAGAAAAGTTTCCAAGTAATTTTATATATTCTGCTTCAAAAGTTTTGACTAGTGCCTAGAGAATATTGGAGTTATGCAACTACATTATCTAATAATGCAGTATTGTCTGGATTTTGCTAGAAATATAATTTTTAAATACCTTGGAACTTTTTCTAGTCTAGTTTTTATATTATGATTCGCCAGGTCTCGACTTCTCTGGCTTCTTTTGTCAGATAAGTTGAAGAAAAAGCAGAAAGTGAAAAGAAGAAATATAGATTTCTACTAATTATTTTCAAGGTATCTAAGTAGGTAGTATCTTAATATTAATTTAATAAATCATATATATAAAGCTGAAAATGTCTGTGCGTTGTACCGCTATAACTCACGAACGGCTTCATGGATTTGATTAATTTTTTTTTTAATTTGTTCGTCATCGTCTGTGGAAGGTTATAGGTGTATTAGTACCTCAATATCTGGTTCATCCCAGCATCCACCCACGCAATCTTTGTAACTCAAAATCCACTGCAATGATTTATGAGGAATCTTTTTGAATAGATAAGTTTTATCTACCGGAAGGTTAAGGTCTATTTTTTAATCAACCCTTGGTCCATCCCAGCATCCACTCACGCAATCTTTGTAACTCGAAAACCATTGCATACGATTAATGAGAAATCTTTTTGAATAAATTAGTTTTAGCTCCAAAGCTAGCGTTACTACAGTTGAAGGACTATAAGCCTTATTCCGTATGGATAATTGAAAATTATAACATCATGAATGTACTGTCGAGGAACTGAATAGCCTTATAGGAGATATTGGGAGAAAAGTCAAAGTTCCCCGGGCAACGCCGGGTATTACTGCTAGTTAATAATAATATAAAGGTGTATCCCCCTTCTCGCTCGCATCGTTTTATGTATTGCTGATCTGACTGAAAGAACTAACACTATCAAAGTAATAGCGCCTCAAAAAATACAAAATACATTTCAGAAAATATTTTAAAATGAATAGCATAGCAAAGAATTATAAAATATTTTGTTATTAAAAATTATAAAATATATAAAAGTTATACAAATTGTATTAAGAAGAAAGAAATATACATGATTCGGCGATTTTACGACTTTCTTATACCAACCACTTGTGTTGCATTACTGGGTAGAAGAAACATCAGAACTACCGTGCACAATGAAAAAAGAAAACTGCTGACGGCAATACAATACTTTCATGTACCCAGTAATGCCAGTATGAAATTTGAGAGGGGGGAGAGGGAGAGAATGATCTGTACAAAAGTGGTTGGTATAAGAAAATCTTGTAATTGTCACGTGTATATTTTTTATTGCAACGTAAGATTCGTATTAGTTGTACCACGGTCCAAGAGAAATAATTCTAGCTTTCCTTCATTTTTGCCCGGGTGGATCTTTCGTCTAGGCCATATGTGGGCAACAACCCGCCCGCTGTAAGATTTGGTCCGGCCCGCGAGACATTTTGAAAAACCCAATTAAAAAAAAAAATAATATGCGAACAGTTCTTTTCAATGATGAAAGTTAATAAATCAAAACATCGTACAAGGCTCACTGAAGATAATTTGGAAAATTCTTTACGTCTTTGTATCAGTGGAATTAATCCAAACATCAATGGATTAGTTTCCCAAATTCAAGCTCAAGTGTCTCATTGATTTCGGTGTCGCTACTTAACTTTCGTAGTTTGTAATAATTCCAAATTTCACGATTTAATTATAATATTGTACCTATTTTTTTTCATTTCATTTTGTTATTTTAATAAATTGTATTATAATAACATTGTCTTATTATTTCATGTCTGATATCTATCGCTAAAATTTATGAACACTACTTTAAAGTCCGACGTTATTTTGTTTTGAACCATCTACGCGGCCCGCAAACGTATTTGCACACTAAAGTTTGGCCCGCAACATGTCAAAGGTTGCCCATACATGGTCTAGGCTATTGTTGAATCTTCTCCTTGGTTGCTATGGAGACATTAAAGACAAGATGTCTCGGAGGATTATCTGATTAGAAGGATGAGATAGGTTTGAAGGATTACCAAAGGATTGTCGGAGTCAGGCTGGGATCCTGGCCTCTGGTGTTAACCTGACCTCACAGCTCACTGGCTTAATTGGGGTTTGGGCGTGATAAGACTCAGGGCAGCGACAACAAGGCACCGTTGGTACAGCGACAACACGACACCCTCAGAGCAGCGACAGCACGGCCCCCTCTGGACCAACAGTGTCACTTCGACAACTTATGGTATTAAACAGGGAAGAATTGATCAGAAATATCGTCGACATAGAAAAAATGTTCGATCTGTTTGTTTCCTCCTAAGCTGTACAAAGTTTAGAAGAAGTCGGTCAGGTCTTCAGTTAAAAAAATAAAATGAAATGAAAATTGAAACATCGCTTTCCCTTAAGGAAAGTTTTGTTATAAAAAAAATATGTTATAAAAGCATTTGTGAATAATCGGTTATTAAAACCCTTGTTCTACCCAGAGACGGGGTACGCCAACTGGAAACATTTTTTCATCCATATCCGTCCCCCTCAAGGCTCCCACTACATTTTTAATTTCACCAAAATCAGTTTTGGAAAAGAGGCATAACATTTTTTTCTTCTGGTAAAAACGTATTTTTCTTAAGAATTTGTTTTGTTCATACTGAAGAGAAAGGTCCCATAGCCATCAACTGTGATTAAAATCGGTACAGTTAGATAAAAAAAATATTTTAAAATTAAAATAGAATCAAAAAGTCTTCATTGAAAATACTTATACCTTAATTATTAGGATTTCGCTGAAAATTACTAGGTGTTGTCCCTAGTTATGGGGTTTAGAATTTACTTATGAAATTTTGTGTCAATACATTCATTACAACGGCACTCATTAGAGGTTTTGTATGTTCACTCTAATAACCCTTTTCTCTTCTGCCGATTTCGCTGAAAATTACTAGGTGTCGTCCGTTGTTATGGGGTTTTGAATGTACTTATGAAATTTCGTGTCAATACATTCATTACAACGGACGACAACTAGTAATTTTCAGCGAAATCGGAGTGCCGTTGTAATAAATGTTATAACAGAAAATTTCATATGTAGATTCAATCTACTTATGGAATGTTGTGTCAACAATACATTCATTACAACGGCACTCATTAGAGGTTTTGAATGCCCACTCTAATAACCCTTTTTCCTTTGACCGATTTGACTGAAAATCAATAGGCGTCGTTCATATGGGTTACTGGATACATATATAGAATTCCGTGTCGACACATTGGTTCTATCAGGAGTTATTGTGTTCACAGACATATACACTTTTTTTTTTTTCATTTTTGTAACAGTTGGAAATTTAGGTGAAAACTCAATATCGAATTTCTGACCGTTATATAACTTCCTCTATATTTCGTATCTAGAATAAAAAACCACAGACAATTTAAAGTTAAAATAAAATGAATAGTACTAATCATTTTTTACAGTAAACTACTATTTTACAGTGGATTGTCCAAACTTCATAAGTCGACTGAAAGCCCTTTGGAAAAGCTACGTGCCGCTTCGACCTCTACATTCAAAAAAAAAAAAACTACATCCCTTATAAGATTTATATTGAAATCCTGCTTCAATATAAAATGTTATCAAAATAATCCCTCTGTTAGCGGGACATAAGTCGAAATGAATCGTGGATTGTGTGGGCGGGCTGACTTCTCATTTTGGAGTTTGTGGCTCTCCGTGCATTATCTCAGGCGGACCAGCCGACATGCCAATTGTCTGTGGTCGTCTCAAAGAAGATTAAAGAGGGATTGTTATGGTAGCGAAGGGAGGCGGCAACGCGTGCCGAAGACAGATAGGGCGGAGAGACACCACTCAGCTGGAAGTGAGCCTTCACACTTGGGGCAGAGTAATGGTCGGAGACCCGACCCCTCATCCTCCTCCGTAAACTTAATCTAAAGATAAAACTCGTTAAAAGTTCATTACTTAATTATTTTTCTTCATTCCTCATTTATAGTTTCATATATTATTCTTCATTTAAAGACTTGTTTTGTCTTATGTGGCTACATCTATGGTCACAGGGAATAATTTGTTGAATAATAGTCGTAAAATGGCCAAAATGAGCTAAGTGTACTGTGCTGATCTCCCCAGCCATCTCCGCACTATGAAGAACTGTGGGAGCTCAGGACTCAAATACTTTCGGAATTATAAAGATATGGGTTTCTTGGTATCTCGTAAAATTGTGTATGTTCTCGGTTAAATCAACATAATCTACTTCTATTTGAGGAATCATCCACGAGGTAACTGCATTTAACCATTTATTCACTACGGCAGACTATTCCAAGTGAAAAGAGTGTTTTCAGTTAAATCAACTTGCTCAACTTTAGAGAGGCGAGTATTTCAAAAAGTATGGTTAATAATTAGGTAAGTGATGGGGAATGATTAGGTAACTAAGGGGAAAATCCAAGAAAGGATTAACAATATTCATTTCCATTCACTCGAAGGTATATGATTAATAATGATGCAAACATAATTTATTTATTCCAAAAACTGGATTTACTCGATTAATGCAAATGTAAAAAAGTCCTGCCCTGAAGAGTTACGAATTTAGACATCAATTTATTCCCTGTGAGCACAGATGTACGTATACGTTGTGTGGTGTATGTTTGTGTTATGTGTTTTTATTGTGTGTATGAGTTTGTACATATATATGTTTTTATATGTATTTTATTTAATTTTTTTCTTTCCTAATGTCTCATTATTTATGCATTTTCCTATAATATAAATCTCGACATTTTTTGTTAGTGTTAGTCTTGGGGAGTACTACCATCCCTTAAAAATTGTCACACTGACTACCATTCACCCTGTATTTGTGAATTAATAAATAAAACAGACTTATTTTTTGAAATATTGTCTATTCCACAAACATTTATACATAAACTATCACATATTTGTCGGCGGCGAACCGTTTTTTATATGTAAAGGTAAGTAATTAGTTAGAATTTGATCAAAGAAATCCCCGTGACTTTACAGATATGATTTTTTATATTTTTTCATTTTTGGAATCAGGCGTCGGAAAACATGAAAACTCAACATTTCTAACCGATAACGTAACTTCCCTATATTTTGCATAGCTGTGGAAATAAAATGAAAATAACCTAAAAGCCGCAAATCGGCCGAAGAGTAGGATGGGACCAAAGAGAAAAAAAAGTTAATGTTAAGATTCAGAAACTCCTAGGATATCAAATTGAAGGCTTCGGAGAGTACATAACAAAAATATGTAGGTAACGGGACACATATTATGTTTTCTTATTATTATTTTTTTAGAAGTTTTTATTATTTTATTTCTTTATTTTTCTTTTTCTACTAATATATATATTTTAAATTATTTATTTATTTTATTTTTTATTATTTATTTATTGTTATTACCCTTTTATATGTTCCTAAAACCATAATATCTTTTTCTATTTCATCTTTGATTTGACCAATGACTCTATCTCCTAGGTAAACTGTAGTAGAGGAGTTGACGTTAACTGTAATTCTTAGTCATAAGAATTTTTCTTGACTTTCTCCGCAGGCACTGCTCAGTTAAGTAGCCTTCATCAGTTCATACGAACGATGGTATTCATATCTTCAACATGTACTATTGTGCGAAAACTCTCTTGCATTCGGAAGCAGGAAAAAATAATAATTAGAACCCGAGATGATTTGGTGTTTCCAAACTCTTTAAATATCTTGTATATTTGTTCGTAAGGCGCCGATAACTTAGACATAGCGTACTTGCCTTCTGAGCTCAAGATCACGGGTGCGAAACCCAGTCTATTTGGGAGATTGGAGTTTTTGAGTTGAGCCCTCCTCTGATCCCCCACTTTCCTTCTGACGATTCTGCTGAAAATTAATAAGTGTCGTCCTTATGGGAGTTTGAATTCACATATGCAATTTTGTGTCGATTCATTCATTATAACGTCATATTTAGGTTATGCCTCTCCCGTAATCCCCCTTTTCTCTTTGACCGATTTGGCTGAAAATTGATAGGTGTTGTTCTTATAGGGTTCCGGTCACACATATAAAACTTCATATCGATACATTCATTCTATCGATAGTTATTAGAAACTTTATGTTAATCCTCCCCCCTAATCCCCCCCTTCCCTTTGGTTGATTTGGCTAAATAACAATATGTGACGTCGTTAGGGGTTCTGGACGCACATATAAAATTTCTCATCGATACATTTAGTCTATCAGGAGAGATTGTGTTCACAGACACACAACAATTGTTTTGTTCATACTTGGAATCTGAGGAAGTAAAAATGTAAGTGAAGGGAATTTTTAATATTTTTTGAAGCGTAACTCCTGAGAAACTGGACAAATGAGACCTTGAGTACGTCGTCCTTCGGATGGCACGTTAAGCCCCTCCCTAGCCTGTATGATGTCAGCTACTAATTAATAATTTCGGCTCCATAATTCACATAAAATCACAGACATTACTATTGTACTTTAGATTCCGTTAAAATTTCGAGTTCAATATTTTTCATGGTTGCAATTTCGTTATAGGTATTTTTTTTTCTATAAATAAGAAAGTGGAAATAGAAAAAACGCTCTTTAAAATTATTTTTGTCAGTCTGTTTCTCAAACTGGCTGCAATCCCATCTTAACATTTATTATTTCCTATGTCGATCAGAATGCATTAGACTCAGTTCTATTAAAGTCTATCTCAAGGGTAGTTTTTCTTTGTGAATGACAGCAACATTACTCATTGGTAACGTTTCAAAAGGATTTTCCATTTTCCTGGCTCCATGGGGTTTTTTCTATATAATTTTTTTTCTGAGTCTTGTACTGTGGAAAATAGTTTTTTTTTTAAATTGGGAATTTATTTGTTCAGGTATCTGATTCATAAATAATGGCGGACAGTAGGGGTAAGAAATTAGGCGGAAGACGACGAACTGTAGAGATACATTAACCATTATATACGTATAGTATTACAGTGTGTGTTGATTATGGAGCTAGGCCTGTCCAATGTTGATTCAAAGATTATTACATAAATACAGTTTTAACGCGTTTCACGACAAACCTGTACTTGACAGAGAAGGATTGTCAACAAAGAATTCAGTTTTGTGATTGGTTCCTATCTCATCAATTAGTTACCAAGATTTTGTGGACAGATGAGTCTACATTCACGAGGACTGGAGCAGTAAATTTTCACAACACTCATCATTGGGCAGTTGAAAATCTCCATATCTGTCGGCCGTATACTTACCAACGCCAGTTTTCTGTGAATGTTTGGGCAGGGATTGTGGGCCGACATGTAATAGGGCCTTACTTCCTTTTGCAGAGAGTTAATGACAATTCATTTCTCCACTTCCTTGAAACAGACTTCTCAGGGTTGTTGGAGGATGTCCCACTGCGTACCAGGATGCAGTTAGATGGCTGTCCTGTCCATTACTCACGAAACGTTAAGGACTGGTTTAATATAAATTTCGCAGAAAGGTGGATAGGCCGGGGTGGACAAATACACTGGCCACCAACATCTCATCTGACTCCACTCGATTTTTATTTATGGGGTAGAATAAAAGGCATTGTTATGAAAGAACCGTCAGGAGCAGGGAAGAATTGTGCGACCGCATTACACTGGCCTTCGAACAGCTGAGATTGCAAGAAGAAATGAAAACAGGAGTGCGATCAGTAACCCACCGCTGTAGGTGCTGTTTACACATTAATGGTAGGTAGCTATTTAGGTTAGGTTAGGTTTTATGACTCATGCCCGGGCATTAACTACGAGGTCATATCGCCTACTACCAGAGCGCTCTTTCGTCACTCTGGTGGACATGAGCCCGACTCTACTGTGGGAGTCCTAAATTTTGCCTACCCTAAATTTTTATTCATCTAGGGTAGGGGTCTTTAACGAGTACCTGACATCGTACAGGCTCGGGACCATCGCTTAACGTCCCATCCGAAGGACGGCGTGCTTAAGTAGCTATTTCGAACAATTATAATGAATTTAAAATGAACTTCTGGTTTCTGCTGCCTATAAACCGTCAAATTCTCGTAATTGAAATCATGTAATAAACTCTTTTTAAAGAAAATTTAGCGTTCTATACGATGGTGTAATTATTTTTTATACGTTTACAGTTAAAGAGTCATAAGATATTTTAGACCAAAAAATGTGCTAAGTGAAAAAAATCGAAGATGGTGAATATCTCTGAAACGGCTACGAATCGGGATTATGTTTATAGAAACTTTTTTTGTTCAAAATTAAATTTCCTGTACTGCCTCAACTTTTGTTTCCTCCATCCTGTTTATATACTACTTGTTTTCTGTTGTAGGACGTATTTATTTTTATAATTGTTTATGTAGATATAGCGACATTTTGCTATCGCCATGGGTCAACAACGTCATTTTCCAAGACAATTGGGTTTTCTATATGTTATTTACTACATAAATAATATAAAATATGCCTGTTTCCTGTACTCCGAAATAACGGGGCATCGTAACGCAGTGTTTCTTTTATTATCTAAATATTTATTAATATTATCTAGGTATTAACTATTTCTGAAAGGTATTGTCCATGGATTTTGGCTAATGAATCCCCATTATTCCCCATACATCAGGTATATATAACAGCTCTTGTTAATTAACACTGATTTATTCTCTCTTTTATTATCTAAATATTTACTATTCTTATAATCAGTATCTAATTAGTAACTATACCTAAAAGGTATTTCCTTGGGTATTGGCTAGTTAAATCACCATTATGCCCCATACTTCAGGTATATATAACAGCTCTTGTTAATTTAACTTGTTTAAAGACTGATTTAGTATTTCATTTATTATCTAAATATTTACTATTCTTATTATTAATATCTAATTATTAACTATATCCGAAATATATTTTCCTTGGGTATTGGCTAGTTAAATCCCCATTATGAAAAGTGTGGGGTACTTTAGGTATATATAACAGTTCTTGTTAATTTAACCTTGTTAAAAGACTCAAAGTAACTTCCATCCAAAAGGTTTGTTTTGTTGGTTTATCCCATAATTAAAGTTTTCTACAAACTTTTTGACTTTACATTGACGTTGCTATTTTATCTCTAATTAACACAAGCTATTCCCTCTATAGGTACACGGAGTTTTTCTATAATGCTATTTTTCTTCCCCAGCTATACGAAGTGTAGGGCAAGTTATGTTATCAGTCAGGAATTCGATGTTATGTTTTCACCGGAATTTCATATTCTTCGACTGAAATGAAGTGAAAAAAGTGTCTGTTTGACACGAGATTTTATATGTAAATTTAAGAACCCATAAGGACAACACCTATTAATTTTCGGTGGAATCAGTCAGAGTGGAGGGGGGCTCAACTCAAACCCCCAATAGATATATTGAGAGGGTGTGTTCTCCTGGAGACCTATGCATGTAATGCTTTTATCCCTTCCCTGTTACCGATCATCGACGACTCTCGACAGAATGGATGTATCGACACGAAATGTGTATCCAGAACGCCATAAAGACGAAACCTGTTGATTTTCAGATAAATGTACCGAAGAGAGGGAATCAGAAGGCCGCAACTTAATAACCCTCGTTACTGATGATGTAAACCTATGTATCGATACGAAAGTTGGTACAAGAATTTACAATTCCTCTGTTAGCTAATTAGTTATTGGAACTCATGCCCGGGTTTTAACTGCGTGGCCATATTGCTTACTACCAGAGCGCT
Organism: Aradus depressus; assembly: GCA_963662175.1. NCBI lineage: Eukaryota > Metazoa > Arthropoda > Insecta > Hemiptera > Aradidae > Aradus > Aradus depressus. Next base: position 27,851,500 of record OY759215.1, read on the forward strand.
TTTTCGTCGCTCTGGTGGACATGAGCCCGACTATATAGTGAGAGTTCTAAATTTTGCCAATCCAGGTTCAGTTACCTAAGGATTAATTTCCCATACGATGGACGGCGCGCTCAATTTTTTTTAGCTTCTAGATAGGCTATCACGCTACCTCTGGGCTACCGGGTAAGACAAAAAATTTAGTGTGAGGATATAAATATTTTACCGATGACTTTTTAAATTAATAGACACATTTTACTAGAATAATATGTCCTTAATCCGCCATTTTTTAAATGTTTATAGAAATTTCCATTTACCCAGTGTTATTTGGGAGATAATGAAGACTCATTTGAGAACTGTTTCATGAAAATCCATGAAGCCATTTAGGCTCTACTGGGTACCATGTAAACAACAACATGAGTAGTCACATACATGCTACATGTGAAACACATTAACCCCTTTTTGGTTTCCCCGTAGTTTCAACCCTTATTTATTAGCCCCGGTTAACCAAGTGTGAGTAACCATGTTTTTTCTTGTGTCACCTTCAACCAATTCCAATTAAAATAATATCATTGTATATGTCATATAATAGTTATTGTGACTCATGCCTTTAACTACGAGGTCATATCACCTACTACCAGGGCGCTCTTTCTTCAGTCTGGTGGACATGAGCCCGACTATTTTATGGGAGTCGTAAATTTTGCCTATCTAAGTTTTTTCACCTAGTGTACGAGTCTTTAACGAGTATCTGACATCGCACAGGCTCGGGACCATCCGAAGCACGGCATGCTCTTAGTTTTTTCACTTCCCAGGTAAAAAAAACGGGTGGGGATGCGTTGGAGCGAAGAGCCATTGGTCTTGCTCGCGTGAGCCTAAATCCTTCGTAAAATAGCCAATGGTCCTTATTACGTCTCCAACAAAACTCTTCACACTGATCTTAATTTACCTTTTGTCACCGAAGTCGCCAAATCCAAGTATAATAAATTATTCTCCCTTCTTAGTTCCCACAATAATCATCTAGTGCGTGCCCTCCATTCTGTCATACTTCCCTAACGACGGCTTAAGCGTCAATGGCCTAGAGACCTCCTTAGCAGGGAGAGTGACAGTGATTAGCATAGCACTGGGCTACCGGCGCCCTCAAAAATGTATTGACAACTGTTTGAAAAATAAATGCAACAAGCAAATGTGCTAAGAGACATAATGATTGATGATTGGTTTGAGAGCAAAAATGATGCCTTCTCAGACTAGCTCATTACTCTAAGTTAAACTTTTAGATTAAGTATTGAGTTGAGGTGTTGTCGTTGTCAAAGGCATTGTTTCAGAAGTATCCAGACAGGATTGTAACTTTTAATTAATTTATAAACCTTCTGATGGTACTAAGTGGTTTAAGAAAGGGCCAACAACTTCTTGGCAGATATCTGCCTCAACTCGAAGAAACGAAACTTTTATGAAAGGAAATTGTCAGTGAATCAGATATGTAGACCATTTAGGAAATTCTGTTGCTCACGTCATTTTTCTTTAATTTAATTAAATTAATAGTCCGAAAAATGCAAGCCCGAAAAATTATCAGAACTTTTTTTACTCCCTCAATTATCAATTAGGGAGGGATTGGGCATTATATGTATATATATGTAGGCATATATTGTGACGGTACTTATACTGAATATTCTTTAAAATAAAATTTATAATTATTGGGCAAATTCACAGATTGAATTAATAAAAAAAAATATACAAAGGTGTCACATCTAAGAAAGTTTTTTTATTTAGTTAAGATTTGATTTTTTTTTTTTTTTTTTTTATATATTATAAGACTTTTAGACAACAGATCGAAACTTACATTAAGTATTAAAAGACTCATTTACAACCAATTACTGAAGCCAATATGGGCGTATGGAGCTGAACTCTGGGGCTCAACTAAACCTTCGAATTCTTATAGAATCCAAACCTTACAATCCCATATCCTTCGTAAAATCACAAACGCTCCATTCTACGTCTCAAATGCCATCCTTCACAATGACCTGCAGAGTACCTCTGTAAGGGATGTAATTAAATCCCGCTACAGAAAATTCCACTCTACCCTTTCCTTTCACCCTAATCCTTTAGTCCGCGGACTTGCCACAAGAACCCTTCCTAATGTTCATGTTCGGAGACTGAGGCGGCAATGGCCTCGAGACCTACTAGTGGATTGAAGTCACACTGAAGTCACTAATCATCTACAAACGTTTCATGTTTCTTTAACTATTTATTTTTTAATGTATATTTTAAATTCTCTTATTCGTATTAACAAGACAATGGAGTGTCATTATTGAATGATTTCTCCTTCAAATTCCAAGACATTTATTTATTATGTATCACATTTACTTATTATATATTGTATATATGGAGTTGTAAATGAAAATTAAAAAAAAATAAATAAAAAAAATATATTATAAGGGTTAGTAAGCATGGTTTGATAAAATATTATATATAACTAATACAATAATAAAAAATACCCTGCATGCAGCATACAAATCATCGGGTGGTTCCATTTATTCTCTCTCGTCTCGATTGGTGACTCATGGCCCGTGGTTCTTCTGGTCCGTCGTCTACTGGGTGGATATCTTAATGTTAAACGTCAGCCTCTTCATAGTTCTCTCTCTCTTTCTCTTCACCAACTTGTTTCTACACACTACACCCTCGGTCCAACTTGACCATCTACATATCCCTTCTTCCACTTTCACTTCACCAAACCTCTCAACTGATTCTACACCATGACTCCTTATTCTAGTCACTCCACACTGACCACTCACTCACAACAACGACTTCACCTTTTTTTCACGTGGACATAGCCCCACCATCTTTTTTGCAATACCCCCATTTCATTGGCTAAAAATCGCACATATGCCAATTATATCGCCTTTTATTAATAATTATATATATTATATTAATAAGAATATTAGTATTCCAAATTTAATCAAACCATTAACTTTTAACACATCATATATTATTTTATACTGTATAATAACATTCAATCAATAGCCCGCACATAACCTCCCTTTCTAGATTTATGGGCGTGGCTAACTAGACAATCGTACTTCCACAACACAATCTCTTTTCTTTTTACTTATGTGTGGTTATATGAACCATTACAATATATGTTGCTAACTCAACAGTATAATGTAGAAGAAATTCGAGGTTCTGTCGTGTAAAAGAAAATTCAAAATTTGGCCAACGTTTCAAAAACTATTTATTTCCTTCTTCAGGGCCTTATAATGATATTCACACAAAATCACAACATCTTCACCACACACATCTACTCAACTCATTATTACACGACAGAACCTCGAACTCCTTCTACAATGAAAAGATACTGTCCACTCTATTAATCATCAATAGTAGGTGTATATATGTAATTAATAAATTAATTTTTAGTAGTATTTATACTACTACGTTAGCATCTTATTTAAGTTTAAATTTAAAATACTAAAAATTTTGAGACAAGTTTACAACGGCATAAAATACTTGCCAGCATACATTACTATAATTTAAAAATAATTTGATGGAATTGAAATTTTATGTAATTAAATTACAAAATTATGAAAATATATCATGCAATATGATTATTTGTAATCATGATTACTATAATAATCGATTACTTTGTAATTAAAATTGAAGTAATTATAGAGTAATCAATTATCAAAATAATCGATTACTCTCAACTCTCAATTGGAATTTCCAAAAAGTAAAAATCAAACTCTGTCTGTTTTTGTATGTTTGTGACTGTGAATACGATATCCCCGATAGAATGAATGTATCGACACGAAATTTTATATGAGCATCCAAAAACCCTTAAGGACGAAATCGACCGAAGAGGAGCGGGGGATCAGAGTGGGTCTGTACTCAAAAACCCTAATGGCTGCCGATGTAATACATTTATCGACATACAATTTAGTATGAGGATTCAGAAGTCCCTATGTAATTGTCAACTATTGATCTTTAACCCAAACGGTCGACTGGTTTTGGAGATGGAGCGAAAAGTTAATAGATTAATTCGTTCTGGGGAAGACTTTTTTTTCTATTTTTCTCTTTGAATTTTTGTGTAAAATTGTAAAATTCGATCTGGTTGTGATAATAATTGTCACTTGAGGTTTGGATCGAGATATATGGAGTAGGAAAAAGCTTGTTGGCCGAGTTGGATTTCATTTAGTGTGAGGGAGAGCGGGTTAATGGAATCTGGAGGACATGGCAAGACTGATTGGAAGTGGTTGTTTGACCTCCTTGGCAATACCTTCAGGCTATCATATGGCAGCCACCCTCTCAGATCCTACCTACCTTGGTCATAATGCTTTTCATTTATTTTGCCACCTTGTACTTTATGGTGCAGATTCAAACAATTATAAGTAACTTATACTCAGGGACTAATTTGTGTAAAATAAAAACGAATTAATTAGGAATAGATAATTAAAATACACAATTTCTTTGTCAAACTTCACTATATATTCTCAAATACTCAACTAGTTTCGCCGTGTTAAGGCATTATCAAGAGTCACTTACAAACTGACAGAATTGGTTGACAGGGTAGAAGGTACAGTTATGGAGGGGGTTTTTAGGTAATGACGGGGAATCCCTTGTTTTTGTTACTCTATACATTCCAATAAACAGATATTTACAAGATAATAATAAATATAAAATAAAAAAGAAAGAAAATTATATATACATATATATATATAAAATCTAATAAAGCGAATCTAACAGTAAAGTGTTGGTATTTATATAGGTATGACTCATGAATTATATAAATGTAAAATATAATAAATATTAAAGTGAATAAAAACAAATACATAGAATTTAAAGACAAATTAAAACATCAAATGAAAATTATAGTATTCTCTGAATGTCAGTTGGCAAAACATTTCTACAATCATCAGACTCATAGCTACTTGATATTTAAATTAAGAAGGGGGGAATGGTTCAGTTCTATTTGTTCATTTAGCATTACAATATCGTTATTTTTGTTCAGTTTATTTATTTCTACCGCTTCCAGGAAGATACATAAATTCTATCGGGAGTTTCGATTGTGTTCACAGGGACTGCAATTGGCCGGAAACTTTCTGCGCCGATTTTATAATGTCTGTAACCGACAAATCGGCTGAAAACTGAGTAGATGGTTTCCGTCATTAGCTGCCAGTAGATCCAGTCCCAAATACGAACCTGACCCGTGATTCAACTCCACCCTAGCTTCGCCGTACATGTTCTGCAGTCTCGATGCCGCCACACGAACAGTTCGTGCTGTTCTCATAAAAAAGAGTTAAAGTTGTCCTGATAATACATATTTGAGACATCCAATGATCAGGCTGCACCCACATAGATTCGAAGCGTACCCAGAACATAAAATGATTTCCAACTCATCATTTTCATGAAACTTCAAGGTGTTACAAATATGAGACAACTTAGCAAGTAGGCCCTGCGGCATCTCAAAATTCAGAACGGGAGAGGTGGTTATGGGGGCCCGAAACATAGAATGAGTGCAAACTCTCCTGTTGATCCCATTGTCGATGGAATAAATAAAAATTTATATATTGTAGCATGTCTACCCCCATGGACAATTATTGTCATTATTATACAACAAGGACCAGTGTCATTACGAGCGAATCGAGGCCACTTGGAGCTGATTTAAAGAGAATTTTATTAAAAAGATTAATGCTCGGAACTAACGATGCCTGCGAGATTATTAATTACTGGTGTCAACTACACATTAGGAACTTGTAACCGTTCTTCCCGTGAGGAGTGTACTCAGCTATCCAAGGCATTTTTCATTTAAAGTCGCGATATAAGAGTTTTCAATTTTAATAATTTTTCGATTTAAATTTTTTATTTACTAATTAAATTCACTCACACACACTCTCTCAAGAAGGGGAAAGATGGTTACAATTAATAATTTAAAAATAAAATTTGAAAACTTTGCTTTAATTGTATATTGTGTTTCAGGTGATCTCTGCCTATTGCCGTGGAAGAAAGAAAGCGAAACCCTTATCCCACGTCATGATGGATATGTACAACGAGGCCGTAGACCAGGTTAGCCATTTTTTATTTTTAATCAATAAAAGAAAAATAATAATACCATTTTTCACAGCTATATTTTCCTCCCGTTAATTATTTTTTCGCTTTTACAAACTATCAATTATAGACGTTTCTGGTAGAACTCCCATCATCAGTATAAAAAAAAAAATATACAATCAATAAGTAACATATTTTGTTTGTCATTAATTCAATATAATTATTCAAAATATGAATATTTAATTTATTCAAAATATGAGCTGAATTTTGTACAAAATTCAAATTCCTCAGAAGAACAATTCCTATTTCAAAATAAGGAATTGAAGATTAGTGTAGCGGCAGACTTATTCAAAAGACAGACAACACTCAAAACTTTGATAATGTTACACTTTCTGCAAACTTTTGAATGGTATCTTTATATATACATGAGGAGTGGAGCGAGTTCGAAATAATTTAGCATAGTAATCACACTTACGAAAAAGACAATAAAACTTCCTTCTCCAGGAGGGAGAATAAAAACCGATTAGTCATATTTTTCTCCCATTTTTTTTTTTTTTTTCTTGTTTTTTAACTTAACGAATATAGACGTTTTGGTAAGATCTCTATCTAAAAACCTTTTTTTATACAACCAATATGATGGATACGTCATAAGAATATATACATTAAGATAGCTAATTAGATACATAACTACATTATAATACTATAAATTAGATTCATAAACTACTAGAAAATAAAATGAAATTAATAAATATAAATAGGTACTTGAAAATATGAGTAAAAAAAAATATATTAGTAATTACAGTAAATTTTTTTTAAATTAAAAATAAAATAATAATTTTTTATAAATTTTCCGAAAGTATTTTTTTTCTCGACGACGTTTAGGGACGTTCCTACGCCTCCCCTTCTTCAGCTCAGAAAGTGCGAATTATAGAAAAGAGAGAAAAAAAAAAAACAATAACAGTTATAATATATATTATATATATATATATATATATATATATATATATATATATATATATATATATATATAAAAAAGGTTTTCTGGTAGTAGGCGATATGACCTTGTAGAAAAAGCCCAGACATGAGTCACAATAACTGACTAAACAAGCGCTGGGAACGCCATTTACCAGAAATATGTGAGTTAATAAAAATATATATATAATGTTTTTAAAGTAGAATGCTCTGTCTGTATCAATATTTAAATACTCGAGTAACTTTATTCTTTAATTAAATCCAGTCAATTAATAATGATATGATGAGTTACAATTACCACGAAAACTAATTTAATTAAATGACACCTCTCTTTTTGAAACAAATTAAATTTGTGTAATTTAATTTAAAAAGTTACTTACAGATTTTTTATTTAAGCTAGCCGGCTTTCGAGGTTTCCCTCATCATCAGGCAGTCTATTTATTTAATTTTATTATTTAGTTTATTCAAATTTTTATCAGACTGCCTGATGATGAGGGAAACCTCGAAAGCCGGCTAGCTTACTTAAATAAAAAATCTGTGAGAGGTCAGACTACCTTATTTTTGACATCCTGCGAAATAATCACTTCTCACTACATCAGCCATCTTCATATTAAAAAGTTACCCCCAATTAGTTATTAGCAGAAGAGCTCATAACTTGACCCCCTATAAGGGCTAAATAAAGGGCAGAAAAATAGGTATTATTTTAAAATATTTTATCATACATTCCGCCATTATAAAAACTGTATTATACTTCCCTAGCATACCAAAAATAGGGGAGGTTATTTGATCGGTCAGAAATTCAATGCGGAATTTTGAAGGGAATTTCATGTTTTTTGACCTTTTGATTACAAAAATAAATAAAAAATTTCTGTCTGTATGTTGCGTGTCTGGAAACATGTATCTATGTATTTATTAATTATGTATCGACACAAAATTTTATATGTCTATCTGGAATTCTTTTAGCACGAATTAATTTTCAGACAAATCGACCAAAGGGAAGAGGGAGTTAGGGAAAGACTTAACACAAAAACGAAATTTCATAACTAAATTCAAAACTCTATAAGGACGACACCCATTAGTTTTCTGCGGAATCAGCCAAGGGGGGGGGGGGGGGGGGGGGGGGGGAGATCAACTAAAAGTCCCAATATCTGCCGGAGTAATGAATTTATCGACAGAAATTTTAGATTTTAATTCGATACCCCATAAGGATGGCAACAATTTATTTTTCGCGAAAATTGATCGAAGGTAAGAAGGAGATCAGAGAAGGGGGCTCGACACAAATACACTAATAACTGCCGTTATAATGAATGTATCGACTCAACATTTAGTAAGAGGATTCAGAAGCCACTATATAAGTCAAATATTGTGTTTTAGGCCAAAGGGTCGATTGGCTTTGGAGGGAGAGCAAAAACGTAATTGATTACATTGCCAGTGATTCACCGACTACTTTTTTTTTTTCTAAATAGAAAACAGAAATTTAGCTTAGCCTACCTTGAATGGGCTTGAGTAAAGCCGAGCTGAACGATGGGGTGTTATTGTTGAAAACAAAACGACCAACTCTGTTATTCTTTGTCGTACTTTCTATTTTGAGGATATTATCAAACAAAACTAAACCTTCTCTCCCCCTTGTTATCTCGGTGGATTTCCTCCCTTGGATTGGTTTAACTCTCACACACCCTCTCTCTCTCCCTTATTTATACCTATTCTATTTTCCCAATATTATATCGATCAAGATTGGTTAAGAGAAGTCACTATGTCAATTGGATTTATGTGCCAGGCATGAGCGAGAAAAGTATAGTTCTAGCCTAAGCAAAGAGCTTTAAATAAAACAGAAAGAGGGAATATTTAAATAAAATAGAAAGAGGGAATATGGATCAGTTTAGCGTATTACGAATGCGTTTCAGAAAAGATAGAAAACACCTTTAAAAAAGAGATTTTCAGAACGAAAAATACGAAAAAAAATAATATAGGAGCGGTGTTAGCTATTGTGATTCATGCCTGGTAATTACGAGGTCATATCGCCTACTACCAGAGTGCTCTTTCGTCGCTCTGGTGGACATGAGCTCAACTCTACTGTGGGAGTACTAAATGTTGCTTAACCAATAAGAAGTGGTCTTTAACAAGTACCTGACATCGCGCAGGCTCGGTCCCATCCGAAGGTTAGGAGCGGTGTATACCACCTCGAATGCGAAACATGTTGTTGAGCTTATACAGGACAATCAAGCCGCAAATTTAAGGAACAAGGCAAAGATAACACATCCAAAATAAGGAAGGGGGAATAGGTCTATATTCGTTAAATACATCAACGATAAGGGTCAAACGTTCAACGAAACAACGGGAATAAAGTATTAATGTACACCTTTAATATAAAAAAGTATTGCAATCGTGCGAAAATCCGAGATCGAATTTTCAACGGATTTTCACATTTCAAGGTCCCTTGAAAACGTTTTGACCATTTTCAATATGGTGTCTGTGTCTATGTGATTGGAACTTTGTGAGCTATGAACTTGAAATTTTGAATGAAGAACACTTTAGGCAAATATTTATATCATATTATATTCTTTTTTTCTTAGTTTTTTTATTAAAAAGATACAGATCGCAAAAATGTATTCGGGTATGGTTTTACTGTCTGACATAAGCTTGCTTGCTCACTCGTAAGTTTTTGTCTAGTGCAAAACTGAAGAAGTTTATATCTATATACTAAAACGCAGACAATAAGAGTCGTCGGTCAATCACCGGCAAAGTCCTTCCCCAGAATGAATTAATCAATTAACTTTTCGCTCTCTCTCCAAAATCATCATATGCGCTAATATTCAGTACATAGGGGCTCCTAAATCCTCATACTATGTTTTGTGCAGACAAATTCATTACATCGGCAGTTATTAGGTTTTTTGAATTGAGTCCCCTTTTCTAAACCCCCTTCCCATCAGCCGATATCGCTGAAATTTGACAGATTACGTCTTCGTTGGGTTTTTGATTTCATATATGAAATTTTATGTCGATACATTCATTACATCGGCAGTTATTGGGGTTTTTGAGTTGAGCCTCCCCCCCTATTACCTCCCTTCCCTTTGGTCGATTTGACTGAAAAAAAAAAAGTGTCGTTAGGGGGTTCTGGGTTCACAGATACACAGACAGACAGAATTTTGTTTTCACATTTGGAATCTTGGAAAACTCCGCATCCAATTGTAGATCGACTAAATAACTTCCCCTATACTTCGTATAGCTGGGGAAATAGAAATGATCCAAAAGAAAGGACTACTTATGATGTTGGAGAAGGTCCAGCGAGGATGTTGGCAGAAAATCATTAGAATTAGTTATTCCTCTTCAATGAAGAAGTTCAAAGACCCTTCTTGGAGGGGTTGCAGAGCCTAAATAAAATGTTGGCCAAGAGCCCTCTTTTTACCTCCTCCTGTCTGAGAAGAAAAATATATCTCGGTAATGAAGACGAAGTAAAAAAAGATGAAGTTCATTACTCCTGTTGACGTTTCGAGGGCAGGAACAGTCTTATTCAAATTTTTCTTCAACTGATGAGGCGCCTAGATTAGAAGGCACAAAGCACAAGTTAGGCTTTAGGTCTCTAGGTCCTAGGGGTGGATGGCCTTAGGAAACTGTTATGTATATTTATTTATATATTTTTTTTATCTCAAGCTTTTCTTCCCTTCTGGTTTCTGCTTACTCGTTGTTTTACTTCAAAAGGGAAATATATAAAATGTTAGAGGGCGCCGATAGCTCAGTGGTATGCGTGTTTGACTTCTGAGCTCAAGAACGTGGGTTCGTAACCCGACCGAGGCCCTTAGTTTATTTTATCTGGGAGGTAAAATAAACTTAAGCACGCCGTCCTTCGGATGGGACGTTAAGCGATGGTCCCGAGCCTGTACGATGTCAGGTACTCGTTAAAGACCCCTACCCTAGGTGAATAAAAAATTTAGGATATGCAAAATTTAGGACTCCCACTGTAGAGTCGGGCTCATGTCCACCAGAGTGACGAAAGAGCGCTCTGGTAGTAGGCGATATGAGCTCGTAGTTAAAGCCAGGGCATGAGTCATAAAACCTAACCTAACCTATAAAATGTTATTTACTACATATAAATGCAAAAGAAGTTTATTTTTGATTTAATTATTATATAATACGACAGAGATATTTGAAATTATCCAAAAAAGCGAAGCTATAATTAAATTTCTGTAGAAATATTGTGAAACACTTAATAAAAATAAATAAGAAAAATGTATGCTTTTTAAAATATTGTCCATTTCAGAAAAAAAAATATAATTTATGAGAGGGCGCTGGTAGCTCAGTAGTATGCATGCTTGATTAATGAGCTCAAGTTCGCGGGTTCGAAACCCGACCGAGGCTCTTAGGTTATTTTATCTGGGAGGTAAGCGATGGTCCCGAGCCTGTACAATGTCAGGTACTCGTTAAAGACCCCTATCCTAGGTTAATAAAACTTTAAAATTTAGGACTCCCATAGTAGAGTCGGGGTCATGTCCACAATAGGGACGAAAGAGCGCTTTGGTAGTAGGCGATATGACCTCGTAGTTAAAGTCCTGACATGAGACATAATAACTAACTATAATATATGAAAGTACTTTTGGTAATGCTACCGTCTTCAGCCAAGACTTTTTTTAACAAATACTAGGCGTGGCTGAGATAATAGTACATATTTTTATTATTAAATTATTGTGTAATTTTCATGTGTTGACATCTTGCAGTATAAAGAATATTATATTCTATTTTACTGTAAAAATCTCCTGCAGGTTATTTACTTCCAGGGCAATGTCAGTTACTATAAATAATTTGTACGTATATACTGTTGGTTATTGTGAGTCATAGCCCGGGCTTTAACTACGTACATATCATCTACTAGAATGAGAGTCCCATTCTCTGCAGTGGCAGTTCTAAATTTTGTTAGTTAGAGTTGGCAAAACGAGTATCTCACAGGCTCGGGACTATCGTTTAACGTCCAATCCAAAGGACGGCGTGCTCAAGGTTTTTTACTTTCTAGATTAAAACCGAGGTATTTTTTTATCTATTTGTATACATATTTTTCTATATAAAAATGTGACTTTAATATAGACGTATATTTTTCCAGATACCAGGGAAGCCTTCAAACAACAACCCTCTTGTGACACTATCAGAACATAAATCTCCAGAAAAACAAATGGACAGGTATATCTCTCAATATTTAATATTATTTATTGACATTTTTATTTTTGAAAAAAAAAAAATCAACTTTTTTTTTTCGTTTCACTTCATGCCTCAGAGTCTTATGAAACTTGCGAGTTTGTGTGTGTCTTTTGATGCCACAAAAGTCTACATTATTTTTATTGTACATTTGCTTGCTTGCTTAGTAACAATTTTTTTAATTTTGACAATTTTTCCTAATACTTTATTTACTTGTTTATCAAGAATTTCGCTGCTTATTTAACAAAAATTTACAAATAATCCAATGGTAATGTTTTATACAGCTATTTATCTTCCAATTTATTTCAGTTCATCGACTTGAATGTCGATGTAAACGATAAACGTTTCAGGAGACACTTCGCTACTTCAGTATCTAAAATTATTTATATAAATAAAAAAAAAACGTCTTTTTACACATGCGTAGGCCCTTGGCGGAAGAAGGAAAAAACAGTATAAGACGGTCTAGGGACATCTACCGATCTTTGCAGATTGGTCGACAGGTGGTTGTCTCCAGCCCTTCACAGCTTTATATTGATTATAATAAAGTCTATAAACCTGACCTCCCTTGATCCCGAGCTCTCTTGACGTACGACAGGGTCATCTCCAACAACAAGGAGCACCCAAAGAAAAGAGAGAGAAAAAAAAAAGTATTCTTACACATTGTCATGATTAAGTTATAATTTAACAAATTAACTTCAAAAAAAGATGTGTTGTGAGTCGACTTATCGACTTAGTATATGGTTATGGTTTCTTATTTATATTTATAACTAGCAGTAATACCCGGCGTTGCCCGACCATTCGTTAATGAGCTACCACTGTCTTTATCCTAAGACCTACCCCCACAACTCCCCCTCCCGTTCACAATTTAGAGACGCCACAAAGCCTATTTTTCAATTTGGTTTTTAAGAATACTATTTTTATGCTTAGCCCCCCTTAAAAACCCCCTTCCGTTCAAAATTTTGGGACGCCACAAAGCCTATTTTTCAATCTGGCTTAGAAGGATACTACATCCGAAGTTTCATGAAAATCCGTCCAGCGGCTTGAGCGTGATGCTGAAACAAACCCACAAACAAAACCCGTTTCAGCTTTATTAATATAGATGTTCCTATTTATACATTATATTTTAATTTCTTATATTTCTAAGATATATTTTATATTTCTGTTATTATAATTGTAATTCCACAGTTAATTTCTGGGATAGAATATGAATTTTTGGAAGATTTTGTGATTTTTTAGGTTAAAAAATTCCTTTTTTAAAATACTTGACGTAATGAATGTTCATTTGTTCATTTAATCAAGACAATGTATACGAATACTCATTTTTTGTTAATATAAAAATTTTAGGTACTGTGAATGGGAGTTGTCCGAAACCTTTTTCGTTAATATGATTTAAACCGATGAACTGAAATAAATTTGGAGTTAAATAGCTGAAAATATTATTATATTATCTGAAAATTTCCTAATACAACCCAAAATTGAAAATAATGCTCTAAAATACTTGATATTAATAATACAAGGGCAATTACCCAACTTCAGTGTCTACAACCCTTTGAAATAAACCCTATCAAAGAAAAATGTTAGAGATCCATAGGTCTAAAGAGAATGGCTGAAAGAAAAGAGATACTCCGCGGCTTTCCTAATTATGATACTTAACATTTTTTGCGGAGATATTGTGAAACACTTGATAAAAATAAAGAAAACGTATGTTTCTTAAAAAATATTGTCTATTTCACAAATAATATATAATATGGGAGTACTTTCGGTATTGCTACCATCTTCAGCCACGACTCTAGTATTTATAACTAGTATTTGTTAAGTCGTGGCTGAAGATGGTAGCAATACCGAAAGTACTCCTATATTATATGTATATATTTTGTGAAATAGACAATATTTTTTTTTTTTTTAAGTCCGTTTTTTCTTTACTTTTCCTAATTATATTAAACATTTTGCATTCCCGCAAAGCCTGCTATTAGGTTATTTGGTCTTAGCTTCGGCCCTGATTTTTAAGTTTATCATTGTTTTATCGTCGGTTAATGTAGAACATTTTTTTTTTTATAATCAACCATCAGAATCCATTTTTTTTTTTTTTTTAAATCAAGCAACTTATTTTGTTATTTGTCACAGGTTCTGGACTAGACTGTACCTTCAGCCTACTAATGGTGCTAAGTATTTCGGCCCTAATACGCTGATTGGTCCTGAGTTCATAGTTCGCTCTAATGAACCCACTGCACTTATTCATCTTGGTGATGCAAAGGTACACTATTTTTATTTTTTTCTACAATGTAAAGTTAATATAATAAATGAAAAATATAATTGTAATATATAGGTAATTGTAGAGTTATTGAGTGTTAAGGTTAGTAACAGGGTTTTTAGAAAAAAAGAGACAGTAGGACAAGAAACTAAAGAGACTTAAGAAAATTTGACCTAACTTGTAATTCCAGTGTTTACAAAAATCTAAATTGATATAGTCGAATCCCGAATTTCAACCATTAAACTCGTTCTCGGACATTTACATCAGGAAGTCAATTTTGAAATATCTTATAACCATCTCTGCACTATGGAAGAAAATCAATTTTATTCCAGTCAAATTAGATTTTTTTCTTACACTAAATCTCAATGAGTTGATTTTTGGAAATATATAGCGGTTTAAAGAGCAAAGAGCAAAAAAAACTCAAGAAGCCAGTTTCGGATCGGGTAATTGCGTCGTCCACTTCAGGACACCAAGTTGTCGCAGTGAATGTCTCCGATTTTTTTTTTTTTTTTTTTAATGAAAAGCGTCCATAATTGAAGGAGTACTGTGTCTTTAATAATAATACCACAGACAGGTCTTCAAAAAGTGTGAATTAATCAACTAAACCTTCGCTCTCTGATACCGCAGCAATATTTTATTAGTTCCACGGGTAATCACGAAATGGCTGACGTGAACATGCTCAAAGGACAAAAAAAAAAAAAAATGTTTGCCAAGCCACGAATTTTTTATATTTCCCTCCATTTACTACATTTTTTTGTGACTCATGCCCGCGCTTTAACTAAATTTTAAAATTAAATTTTAATACCATTTTGTCATCATTCAATTATTATGTTTACACAACAAAATGGGTACTTTGTTTCATAATAAGACGAAAATATGAATTGTATATTAGATGTTATGATTGACATAAGTAATTAGATTCGGAAAAAAATATGTTTTGAAAGGGCCAATATGTACGAAACTTTAACTAATGTGTAAAAAATAAATATATTTTGGAGAACCTAAGGCCAAGTAAGTGTTGTTCATCAACCATCTTTATTTATTCAAGTTACAACTGTTCTCAAATCAAGGACATCCTTCCTCCACCATGGAGTAAAGAAAGGAAATAATTTATATATTAATAAATAATAATAGTAATAATAATAACAAAAGAAATGAAGAAAAATAAATTGCAATAAGTAAATAAATATAGATTAATACATTGAAAATAATAATATTGTTATTTGGATTAAACAATGCTCTTATCTTCTTCAGTACTTACTTATTAAAACTGAATGCCTAAAGAGTTACTTTTTAACACTTTTGTTTAGTTTTTTTATATTATGTTAAACATTTGCCTATAAATAAATGACCAAATATATTAACTGTTATTATTTTTCATGGCAGGCCTCACTGAGGAAGAAGGTTCTTATTGTTCTTCTTAATGGACAGAAAATTGAAATTACCTGTGATCCATCTTCTACTACCATTACTGACTTATATCAGGTATATTGACTTTTTATAATAATTTTTACATATTTTTATTAATATTGTCAAAATCCCATTATGTATTGTTAGTTTACTCTAAAAGTTTAGACACATTATAGTTATTTGAACTTATTATTATTGTGTAAAATGATTTAATCAAAAAATACATTGATATTTTTATATAAACTATTTCTTTAGGCCATCTACCAAAAAGTCTATTTAAGTATCATGGCAGATATATTTTTCAATGTGACTGCTTGTTCATTTTCTCCCCAGCTCTCAGCCTGTTTTTACTTGTACTAGTGGGTTTTCTGTTGATACCCAATCTTGAACTGACAATGAATGGATGGACAGAAACCTCTCAGAGGTGGATTCAAGTCACCATTCAATAGGAATGCTTGCCTTTTTGAACCTCTTCAGTGGCTCCTCTGTATAGACCCTTTCAACTGTCACCCTTACCCACTGAATCATTCTATTAAAGCTTGATTTATTTGTTCGATTTCGTCACGAATCATACAGAAACAACTATTACTTATACGAAGTATAGGGGACGTTATATAATCGGTCATAAATGTGTGTTGTTCGACCCCTTTAATGCGAAAATTTAAAAAAAAAGTGTTCTGTATTTTTTTCTTTTTTTTTCTTTCTTTCTTTTTCTGTTTGTGATCACGATAATATATCGACACGAAATATTATATAGTGATTGATAGATCGACAGTATCTTTTCAATATAGAAGGAATTCGATGTAAAGTAAATAGGTTAGGAGGTTAGGTAACTACGAGGTCATATCGCCTACTACCAGAGCGCTCTTTCGTCACTCTGGTGTTGGTGGACATGAGCCCGACTCTACTGTGGCAGTCCTAAATTTCTTTAACGGTCTTTAACGAGTACCTGACATCATACAGGCTCGGGACCATCGCTTAACGTCCCATCCGAAGGACGGCGTGGTTAAGTTTATTTTACCTCCCAGATAAAATAAACTAAGGGCCTCGGTCGGGTTACGAACTCACGTTATTGAGCTCAGAAGTCAAGCACGCATACCACTGCGCTACCGGCGCCCTCGTAAAGTAAATATAATAAATTAAAAATATAATTTTAATGAATAATTTTAGAGTTATTGAAAGTGTTAAGTTTGGTAACAGGGATTTACCTGTTACCAACTTTATGGAATCTGCAGAACAGAACCTCGAATTTCTTCTATATTGAAATTTTGTATGTGTATCCAGAACCCACCAAATACTGAAAGGGGTGTCTTTAATGTAATGAAAATATCGTCGTAAAATGTTATATTTAAATTCAAATCCTCATAAGGACTACACCTAATTATTTTCAGTGAATTCAGCAGGTGGCAAGAGGGAACAGAGGATGGGCTCAAATCGATAACCCTAATAACTGCCGAAATAATGAATGTATCGATACAAAATAAAGTGTAAGAATTCAGAAGTCTCTATGTAAGTCAAATATTGATTTTTAACTCAAACGGTCGATTGGTTTTGGTGGGAGAGCGAAAACTTATCATTTTCTCCTAATATTTCAAGTGCCACAGAAACATTTTTTAACACAGAGACGTATTCATGTAAGATGCAATGGAAGAAAAAAAAAAGACAAAATATATTCGCTGAATGGTATCCAGTGATTGAAAGGATCTTTAATAAACAATCCTTATGAGAATAAATAAAAAATAAATTTTACTGTGGGAATGTTTGCTTATTTATGAGAAAAGTCAAAAATAATAATAATAATAATGATAAATAAATGTATTGTGACGTGTAGAATGGGGGGGTCACAAAGAATAAAAGAAATTGTTATTCTTTATAAATATAGTAGAAAAAAATAGTAAGTACAAATAAATAAAAATGTAGGTACATCTTGGCAAAAGATATTAAAAGTAAGAAAAAAAAATATGATTAACTGTAAAAGAAAAGACAAACCTGATGACATTGGGTGGGGAAAAATATGGCGAGAAGGGCAGAAGGAGCCGACTCGTGGTGGTAGGGTTTTGTAGGATCTTGGAGGAGGTGTGGTGTGATTTAGAGCATCTTGGAGGAGGTGTAGTCTGTTTTTGGAGGAACTAGGAGGAGGTGTCGGGTGTTTTGAAGAGCGTAGAAGGAGGGTGTATGTTTAAGAAGAGCGAGGAAGAAGTTCCTGCGGAGAGTATCCTCGAGAAGATGGAAGATAGCACATTTATATGAAGGATTGTCGTAGAAGAAGAAGAAAGAAAAGTCCCGAGAAGGTTAAATTTTATATATGGAAGGAAGAAAAGGCTGAGAAGAAAGTGACGAAGAAGGAAAGATACAAAAGAGGATATAGTATGCCGTGAGTTGCCAGAAATTTTATAATCCATATTTTATAACCATATAGTTTGTTGTCATTTGCCAAGAGTACATTTTTTTGTCTAAATTAACTTATAGGAGGTTTATTTAATCTATTGTCAAAAAAAATTATAATAGTTTACTAACCCATTAACCTTTTTTTTAAAAAACCATTTACAAAAAGAAATTAAAAATATACAACTTATAAAACATTATGATTTAAAAATGTAGTTATCATTTTTCCTTTATTTTTACCAAAGCACTCTAAATATGAAAAAGGATGCCACCCTAATCAATTCATAGAATCATTAGTTGTCTCAGTATAGATAATAGCAATAAACTAATAATTTATATTTTATAATTAATTCTTTAATTTGATACCTCACGAGAATTGTTTTGGGTATATTACTTGGACCGTGTGGCTCATATATCATCCCCAATGAGATATTTTGACTTTCATCCACCCCCACTTGCTCAAAGTTAATATGCAAATTTTTTCTTTAATTAAACTTTAAATGCTTTGGACAAAGGAAGCTCGCGAGATAATAAGAAATACGTTTGCTAATGTTCGAAATGGAAACAAAATAATTCATACTTACAGAAAAATTAATCTTGAGTTGAATTCAGTTTTCTTAAAATATTGTAAACTGATTCCTGTTTGGAATTGGATACTACGAGTGATTGAATGATCTTAACCTTCATTATCTTCTTAACCCTTTAAACTTAACCTTAACCTCTTTAAACTTTCTAAACTTTTTTTTGCCACTAAACTTTCTTAACCTTCTAAACTTACTTAACTTCCTAAACTTTAACAAAATTTTTTGTCGATGTATTCATTACATTTGCAGTTATTAGGATTTTTTAGTTGAGCCTCCCTCTGATGCCCCCTCCCCTTCGGCAGATTCCGTTGAAAATTAATAGGTGTCGTTCTTATATGGCTTTGAATTTACATATGAAATTTCTTGTCAATTCATTCATTATAACGACAGTTATTAGAGTTTTTGTGTTATACCTCTCCCCTAATCCCTCTCTACCCTTTGGTCGATTTGGCTGAAAATCAATACAAAGGGTTCTGGATTAGGTTAGGTTAGGTTTTATGACTCATGCCCGGGCTTTAACAACGAGGTCATATCGCCTACTACCAGAGCGCTCTTTCGTCACTCTGGTGGACATGAGCCCGACTCTACTGTGGGAGTCCTAAATTTTGCCTACCCTAAATTTTTATTCATCTAGGGTAGGGGTCTTTAACGAGTACCTGACATCGTACAGGCTCGGGACCATCGCTTAACGTCCCATCCGAAGAACGGCGTGCTTAAGTTTATTTTACCTCCCAGATAAAATAAACTAAGGGCCTCGGTCGGGCTACGAACCCACTACCTTGAGCTCAGAAGTCAAGCACGCATACCACTGAGCTACCGGCGCCCCTAAGGGTTCTGGATACACGTATAACATTTCATGTCGATATATTCATTTTATCGGGAGTTGTGTTCATAGAAAGGCAGAAATGTTTTTTTCATTTTTGAATCTTTCTACAACTGGTAAAGTAAAAACTAAATTGAACTAAATGTATGTTTATATTTAAATCAGTCTTAAGAGGATAACATTTGGAATAAAAAGCTACATATTACCATCTAATGTTATGTTGTCGCAATGCAGTGAAATGGCTAGTAAATGTAAATATTCTGTAGATTGGGTATTCATATTGCTACAGTCTGATTTATTATGTGTTTACCTTGTAAATAAAGTTTAATTGAAAATCCAGTTAGGAAATTGTGATTAAATAACCCGAATCTCTAATATTTTCCTTTTGAGTACCTATTTGTTAAGCGGTTGTTCGGTGTAGTTATTAAAGGATTAGAATTAATCACATTTTAAATCTAACTGAAGTTGCTTTGTGAAGGGAAGGAACATTTTAGAAAATTGTGTTGTGGACATGACAGGACTTTCTTATACGAACGACGCTTACAGATCACTCTTTCTTCTCAAAATGATTTCATAATGGCATTACTGGGTATAAGAATGTCTACTCTCAACATAACGCTGTACAATGAGACAAAATGAAATGATTTTGAGAAGAGAAGGGGGAGAGAGGTATATAAGAAAATCCTGCAATGGCCACACCACATATATTTTTTTAAATTAAAATTCATTGCTAAGAGTTACGATT
Organism: Aradus depressus; assembly: GCA_963662175.1. Lineage (NCBI taxonomy): Eukaryota > Metazoa > Arthropoda > Insecta > Hemiptera > Aradidae > Aradus > Aradus depressus. Next base: position 27,871,866 of record OY759215.1, read on the forward strand.
TAAAAATTACTTAGATAATATTCCCTGTAGACATTTAATTAACATTTTTTGGGGCTTTATAACTTTTGTCCTATTGATTTCATCTCAAATCTGAGGACTTATAGCGATTAGAAATTTTATAAGGAATATTTTTGGTAATAGTTACTTTTTCGATAGGACTAACAGTTTTCGGGTAAATGAAGGAAAAGTGTAAAAATATGTGTTTCAAAACTACATTTCACGATGATTTTCGGCTTGTATCTCGAAAATCGGACAACCTGTGAAAAATCGTATTTCATGTAAATTATGTATTTCAATATTCTCTACAACTATTACTTAAAAAAAATTTTGATTAGGTCATAAACATAAGCGGTATCTTGTAAAATGTACTTAAGTCCCGGAGGAAATTGGTCTTTATGTTCGTCTGATTTCAGCCAAAATCTAATCAGACCTAAGTTAACACATGTGACTCCATCATTCCAAATTTCAAGTTCATAGCTACAATCGTTTTTACGGTAGAGAGTTCACAACTTTTCAATCACGCATAGACACTCACGCACAGACAGATATCATCGCAAAAATGGTCTAAACGTATTCAGGAGACCTTGAAACGTGAAAATCAATTGAAATCACGATCTCACACGATTACAATACTTTCTTGTACTGTAGGTAAGGTATAAGAATGTAAAAATATTTTTTAAAAACAAATGCTCGGTAAAGAATATAATTTACTTTGTATAAAAAACGCTCTGTGGATAAAAAAAAAATTAACTTAAACTATTTGAAACTTTATAAATAAAAAAATACAGAGTAAAGAATATAATTCATTTTGTGTAAGATAATGCACTGTGAACAAACTGTGCCAAATATGAACTGTGAGAGCTGCATCACTTGTTTCTGGATGACACCATATTGTCTTGTCTTTCGGCAGACGGTGGTTGGCAGGGAAGGACTTGCCCACCCGGTGACGATGGGACTGGCCTGTCTCCTTTCCGGCGACTTTGTCTTCCCTCCAGGACAGACCAAACTTACCAAGGTGGCACCTCAGCCTTGGCCCAAGGTTCCATTCCCTGTCTACCTCAGGTTCAGGTTCTATCTGCCGTCACTCAGGGGCACTGGGTAAGTATTGTCGTGGTTGTCAGACTGCACGAGTGTGCCTTGTCGAGCTGGTCAGTCATTTTACTCATATGAGACCATAAGAAGTTGTAGGACGAGATTTCTCATCGATAAAATAGATTCTCACTGTTTTATTTCTGACTAGAACCGATGTTCTCATCGTTAGTGGCACATCCCACTCGTATAGTGTGGTATCTAAAGAAACAGTAAGATGTGCAAGAGCTTAAAGAAAGACTATTCTTGTGGGATGTGCCACTGATGATGACGCAATTGTGTTAAAACTCGTTCTAGTCGGAAATATGAGTCATGTTATGGTTAAAACACTGGTTTATTACGTCTCTCTCATTAGAGATGTTGCCATTCCACTCACTTATAATTATTATTATAAGGCATGTTTATTTACATTATTCCAACTCTATTTATTTAAATACATATTCATTATAAATTATATGCGTTTATATTTTTTCTAATATAGAGAATGCTCGGAAAAAATTGATATTTTTTTGTATTTAGTGGAAAGGTGGCAACACTAGTATTACCATTCGTACCAATTCTAATTGAGTTTTTTGCTCGTTATAACTTTAATTCCTTGTTTGTTTTTAATTTCACATTAATTTACGAAAATAAATGTTTACTGTTATAAGAATAAATAGTTATTATTAATTAAATGAGTATTAAAAACAAATATTAAAATGTAAATGTACAATTGGATAGATAGTTGTAAATTCTGATATAGGTATATTTTTCTTTCATATCACTACGATATATTGTGTTTTGCTTAAATAGATAAATATTTTATATATCGTCGGCTTACTGTAAAAAGTCACTAACTGACATTTCGAAAATTTTGAGAAATGGGCTTTTGAAAATTGCAACCTACTTTTAAAATAGAAAGATCGAAACCTTTTTATTAATCTGTTCTCGTCTATTGTATTATTATATGTTATCTAAGATAGGATACAAAAAATGTTTCTTGGCACACTTGATGAAAAATCCTTTTATTTTTTTAGCTGATTTGGAATTTTTTATCCATGAAATGAGTACTTGTGATAAATATGACCAAAATAATCTCTTGGGCACATTTAGTTCAAAGTCTCAAAATTGTCAGTTAATGACTTTTTGCAATAAGCTGACGATATGCATGTTATTGATTTCATGTTTTGGCAACAATTATTTATTTTCGAATAAGTATGTATTTTGCAATGTATTGGAAAGTTTTCAAAAAAGTGAGCACAATTTAACAACATTTTTAAAAATTAACTTACCAGCCAGGCAGTCCATATAGCGTAGCCAGGGGAAGTGTTGGAAGGGGTTACTCGAGGATTGTGCAAGGGGTGAATCTTCTGCGAAATTATTTCAATGTATACTAATCCATCCTGTACTTGATTAGGTCGTGGAAATGGAAACATGTGCTGTACCTGCAGCTGCGGAGGTCACTTTTGGAGAGACAGCTGAGGGCTGAGCGGCCGCAACTTCTTGCACTGGCCGGTCTTGCACTTCAAGCTGAGTTCGGTGACCATGCCACCACAGTCAGTATATTCTTTTTTCTTTTGAAACCCATCTAAAATTCAATTTAGAATATATTTATAGTGTTAATAAGAAAATGATTTTATTTTACTTTCTTAATTATTTATGTGTAACATTCAGAAAGTCCCCCATTTCCGCGTCCATATTCTGATCTGAACATACATAATGCACATGGTCAGATCGTCTGGTGCATTATGTTAAAAATGAACGTGTGTAAATTCGGACTAACTAATTAACTTGTCAATGTTTTGCATTTCTTCCCATTAGGTAGTCAATATAGGTTGCTTTTTCAAAAAAATATTGTCTAATTTACAAAATATATAACGTGGGAGTACTTTCGGCCACGACTTAACGGTACCGAATGTACTCCCATATTATATATATTTTGTGAAATAGACAATGTTTTTAAAAAACATACGTTTTTCTTTTCTTTTATTAAGTGTCTTACAATATCTCTGCAAAAAATGTTAAGTATCAGCATAGGTTGCTTCTAGACGATGTTTCTTCGATATGATTTTATTTATTTATTTGTTTTCATGCTAGGATTAACAAGAATTATTATTTTCCTGTAGTGGTTTAGATCCTGTAAATATTTGAGGGAAAATTAATTTTGTTGGCCTCTTTAGGTCTACTATATTTTATTTATTTCATGATTCTGACGTTTCGGCTTCTATGAGCCATTTTCATACATCACTGGAACAATTTAACAATAACTTTTTAGAATTTTTAAACTTTACTATCAATACTTTGGTGTCTGTTTCTTCTTCTACAATTTCTTTATCTGTTGTTCCTCTCTTAGATGGGTTATTGTGCCTCCCATAATTGTTATTTATTTTCCAATAGTTGTTTAGACCTTGTGAATATTTGAGGGAAAGAACCAGACACCAGAGTATTGATAATAAAGTTTAAAAATTCTAAAAAATTATTGTTAAATTGTTCCAGTGATGTATGAAAATGTCTTCTAGAAGCCGAAAGATCAGAATTATGAAATAAATAAAATATAGTAGACCTAAAGAGGCCAACAAAATTAATTTTCCCTCAAAGAATTTTTATAAGTTCTCTCATTTCGACTACCCTAAATCAAAACAGATGAAACCTATCCTATATGTTGTATGTCTTAAATGTTCATGAATCTAATTTTAGTTTAAACAAATCACCATTGTTACTCTAATTTCTTCTTGCAATAAAGGTTTTTCTTTACTTTGACGATTATAATTCAAGATACGAATGTTAAGGAAATATTTATATAAATAAAGCTGAAAGTGTCTGTTTGACCGGAAACATGGTAGGGAAAAGGCTGAACGTGTATTCACGAGAGCAGGTCATGAAATGTAGGATAATGGTACCCAACAATTTTTAATTCGCAATTGCCAGTTTCACATAAAATTGGTTTCAAGAAATTATTCTTTTGTCAAATTAGAAAACTTGAAATCATTTGACTATAAATGAAACTGTACATAAACTAAACTTTAAAGAAACTTCTACAGTTTATGTTTATTTTCTTATTTTTTTTTATTATTACTCTTCTTGATTGACGTTTATGTTTATTTCAGGAGAAATGTGGAGGTGAGTATTTCCTTCTGGAACACTACCTGCCGGAGAACGAGACAGGGAAGAAGGAGCTGGAAGCTCTGCACAGACACCGATCAGGCCTGGATCCAGGAAGGGCTGAGGAGATGTTCATAACACACTGCACTACACTCCCTGAGTACGGATCACACTTCATGTCTGCCAACATGGTAAACTTATACTCCATACATTTTTACCCGACTGAGGAACGCGAAGGGAGGGTTTTTTTTTTTTTTTTCACAATATACCTACTTACAAAATATGTTATATTCTTTGTTCCCCGAGATAGCCTAAACGGTTGGTCCGATTTTAATGAGTTATATGTCATTTGATCTGTCGTCATCTCCTGAGTGTCATAGGCTATGTGCCAGCTACCATATTCCAGAACTTCGGAAGTGAGATTCAAACAACAGTAGTTAGGAGCAGAGCTCGACAGTTGTAGATATAAATAATGGCGAAGGAGGGCTTTAATATTTATTGGTTTTAAGACTATTTAAAGATTGCCTTCAAGACTTGGAAATCAACAGTTTTCTGTATATTGATTGGTGATAAAAGCAACTACTACTTTGGAATAAAGTGAATAAGTAAATGTTTTCAGTCACCATTAACCTATCCGTATATAAATAAAATATAATATATAAATAAATATACAAATGTATTAATACATTATATTTTTAATGTAAGAATTGCCAGAAAACCCCATTTTGCTTTATGTAGTCATTCAGATTTTTCCTCTCTCGTTATGATCATAGGTTTTTTTTTTATGTTAAATTGCTACTGAAATTACTTGTCATAATATTGTATATTTATTTATATATTATATTTTTGCCTATATTTAGGTAGTTAAATGGTGACTGCCAACATTTAAAACATTTTAACTTTATTCTAATGCAGTTCATTCCTTGCTTTTATTACCAACAATTTACAGAAAATTGTTGCTTTCCAAGTTTTGAAATAAATCTTTAAATAATCTTAAAAACAATAAATATTAAAGCCTTCCTCCGCCATTAGCGCTCTGGTAGCAAGCGATATGACATCGTTGTTAAAGCCCAAGATCTAATTAACATCACAATGGAATTTTTTTGTTTTGTTTAATACCTCTTTTCTACTAAATATCTTTCTCCTACTGATATTTCGCTAGATCTACGTATCACTCTTTAGTTTTATGGAACGTTACAGTCTTCGATTTACGGAATCCCAAAACAGACTAAATGATTTTCTTATAAATAAATAAAACAAACTTGTTTTTGAAATATTGTCTATTCCACTAAAGATATATATATGTCCGCGTTTCTCAACTTAGATTTTCTTATAATTCAATCATATATGATTCCTTGAGATATACCGGAGTACTATTCTTATTTTCTTAGAATCTAATCTGTAAATGAACTTCACATTGTCTTAATTGTGCTGTATTATGTTATGTTTCAGGTTAGTAAAAGTGGAGGAGGAAGTGGCGTGGCTGGTATCTGGGTCGGTGTCAATGCCAAAGGGATGACACTGGCTTACAAGAGGGAGTTCGCTGCGGGTTCAGTGCGACAACCTCAGTTCAACTTCACCTGGCCAGACATTAAGAAAATATCATACTCAAAACATTACTTTGAGATAACTACATCTGAGTCAAAGTATAAACTGAAACTTGACTCCAACAAGTAAGATATGCTTTCTTAATATGCATTATTTATAAATGTGAAGAAAAAAAGTTGCGAGTTTTGAGAAAATCTACTTCAAATACTATTAAATGAACTTTAAAAAAAAAAAAAATAATTATTATTTTTATTATTATAATATTTATTTCCGTTAAATCATAACATGGTAATGGGATCATACAAATTTATACATAAAAAAAAAAAAAAATTGTATATTGTAGGTACATTAACCTTCTTATATCTTAGAATAAGAACACATATGAGATTAATAATAATAATTATTAAAAATAATTGAATAATAGAAAATAAATTAATATAGAATTCGTAATATTTATAAATACAATAGACACCGGTAGCTCGGAGGGAGTGTTCTAGCCTATTAAGCTATATACCGCGGGTTCGAAACTCGACCGAGGCCCTCAGATTTTCTTATCTGTGAAGTGAAAAAACTGAGCACTCCGTCCTTCGGATGGGACGTTAAGCGATGGTCCCGAGCCTGTACCATATCAGGTAGTCATTAAAGGCCCCTATTCTAGGTAACTAAACCTGGATAGGCAAAATTTAGGATTCCCATAGTAGAATCTGACTCATGTTCACTAGAGCGACGAAAGAGCACTCTGGTAGTAGGCGATATGACCTCGTAGTACAAGCTAGACATGAGTCACAATAGCTAATAGATCCTTTTTTTATTATGATAAATATTTTATATTTATAATTCTTTAAAAGTTGTCTTATTTGGCGATATTTCGAGGGGATTATACGCGCCTTCCTCAGGTCACAATGAGTGAAATATAGAAAGAAATATTTGTAAATAAATTAATAAATACTACAAATAATAATGTATAATACTAAATAAATTAATGGTAATATTTAAAAATTGTTTATAACCTCTTGATATCAGGGAAGAACAGTGTATCAAGTATAATGTTATTAGGGAGCTCAGGGTTAGTCAATAGAACTAGTAGATTAGGAGATATAATATTGATAATTAATTATACTTACAATTATTATAGCATTTAAATAATTAATTATATTAATTCAGACATTTAATCACTTGCGAATTCAGTTTGATGAGCTGAATAAAGTGACACCCGTCGAGGGTCTACATTTTAAAATAATTAATTGATACGAGGACACGTGATTTTGGAGTAGCCATTCTAGCGACCAGGACCATTTTTTTGGCGTTATGGTCCTGACTTCTCCGTTGAGCTATAATTTGTCTTTGTGTCATTTATTGCTCTGAAGGAGTCTTGTTAACAATATTTCATATTTATTTGTTCTCTATTAACTAAATTAAATTTCTATTTTCAGGAGCTGCTACCTGTTTCATTTAGCCTGGCTTCATCACAAATTTTTCATGAAACTTACAAATGAATGTACACCACTTCAGACATTGTCAGAAGGTAAAGAATTGTTATTATTATATTGGTTTCCTTAGAACTTATAAACTTTTCTTTATATTTATTTATTAATCTTACTTGTTTGAAAACATAATTTTGTTTCTATATTTAGAATTCAGAGAGCAAGTTATTGGTGGAAATAAAGGAGTTCTTCACGTAAGTCCAGATCCAAAACGAACTGAACTTGGCGCATTGAGAAGGGCTGCAAGCCTTCTGAGTCCAGATAGAGCCTTATTCAGAGCAAAATCTGCACCGAATAATACGTAAGTTTTATATTTTTCCTTAATTAATTAATATTCATATTTACAATAAATAATATGTCTTAAATTTTCGAATACATTTCTACTGTCTGTGTCTGTATGGTGGGAAGCAGCCATATAGAAGAGTAGCGATGACATCTTCGCTCTTTAAAGACCTCTTTGCTTCTTCCTGAAGATTGCCAAAATATTCACAGATATAAATGAGGGAAAAATAGTCTATAAAGTCCTTTCCTCATGAGAACAAAAAAAGGACGTTTATTGCATCTATTGTTAATTACTCACCAGACCCTAATCTACAATTTTTTTAAATTCAATTGAATTTTTGATATGTAAATATCTAAGCTGTCGGTAGGGGATATGTCAGAGCGTATAAGTCTCGTTGATGTGCATGTGTAAATGTGTGTGTCGGACGGTTGCGCGCGCAGCGCACATACACAACACTTCTTTATCTGTGATGTCAGCTGCTTTTGAGCATTTCTACGTTCATAGAATAAGAAAGTGTGTAATATATTTCGACTTTTTATGTACTTTTAATGTTGTGATCATCGAAGAAAATGTAATATATTTCTACTGTATTATCGTATAATATATTTCGTCACAGATGAATAAATTTAAAGATAAATGAATATATGGTTTGGTTTGGTTTTATGACTCATGCCCGGGCTTTAACTACGAGGTCATATCGCCTACTACCAGAGCGCTCTTTCGTCACTCTGGTGGACATGAGCCCGACTCTACTGTGGGAGTCCTAAATTTTGCCTACCCTAAATTTTTATTCATCTAGGGTAGGGGTCTTTAACGAGTACCTGACATCGTACAGGCTCGGGACCATCGCTTAACGTCCCATCCGAAGGACGGCGTGCTTAAATTTATTTTACCTCCCAGATAAAATAAACTAAGGGCCTCGGTCGGGTTACGAACCCACGTTCTTGAATGAATGAATATATAATAAAGCCATTGACAATAAAATAATTCTAAAAGCATGATTAGACATAACATTGCATTTTTACAACATTATTGATCATATTTACCGTTGTAGTGAATTTAACTAAAATATCAATATTACGAACTATGAAATGATCTTTCGGTAAAAAACTTTTAGGTTAAGATGCCTCGATAGCTTAAATTTGTCACAATAAATAAAATTTGTGGTAAAAGAATGTAATATAGCAGTGTAAATTAAAAAAATATATAATTATTTTAGCTATCACAAACTTATAATTTCATTTATAAAATAAATTGAAGAAAAACAAATTTGAAAGTTTATAGTTCCTCATACTACTTTTCTTATTGTAAAATTATAAATCTGTGCACGACAGCAAATTTTTGAAACTACTTGATGTTTAGACATCAATCCTCGTGAGAACCGTGTCACTCACATATGTTGTTTTTTTTTTAATTTTTTTTTTGTCCACATTGTTCTAGTCTGGGCTCATAATTTTTGAGTAGAAAAACTACAAAATGATTTATTGTAACAATTACAAATATCCATTGTGATCCTAACCTTGCTGTTTTGTAACCTGAATAATATTAATGTCAACACTTTAGTTTTCTAGTTGACTCAAAATATTTGCTAGAAATCATATTGATTTTATCGGAACGCTGTCTGGTCAACTAATATATCACTGTAAACCTATCTTAATGTTTCCTGTCTCCTCGGATATAATTTATAGACTTCCTCTCATATCAAATATGATAAAACTTTCTTAAACTATTATAAATGTGCTTATGTATGTTTTATTAATATATTATTTCAAATGCGTTTTGTCTGTAGGAAGAGTGCCAGAAGTGAAAGCTGTCGAGAGTCTAGGATCAACTCCAACACCAGTACTCCTCTGTCTAGCCATACTTTGGCCTCCAGCAAATCTTTAGGTAACATCGTACTTATTATTTTTATTTTCTGTGTATGTCACAGCCTTTTTACAAAGAGGCTTTAGCCTTATTCTATACGCTGGGGTATTCAATTAATTTTGCTTTTACTTGTAATAAATCTAGAAAACAATATTAGTTCCCGGAGGCGAAAAATAAAAACAATACTGTTCAATTAAGTGTTATTGAGTACAAAATTTTTACTTCTCCAGTTTTACGAAGTTATGTAATCGGTAAAAAATTTGATGCGGAGTTTTCAACGGAATTAGATGTTTTCAGACCTCCTGATTCCAAAAATGAAAACAATTTATTTCTGTATGTCTGTGAACACGATTACCTCTGATAGACTGAATATATCGATACTAAATTTTTTATGAGTATCCAGAACCTTCCAAGGACGACACCCATTGATTTTCAGCCAAATCGGCCGAAAGGAAACAGGAGATTAGGGTGGAGGCTTAACACAATAACTTTAATAACTGCAGTTGTAATGAATGTATTGACACAAAACTTCATATATAAATTCAAAGCCCTCTAATGACGACACATATTTCATTTCAGCCAAATTCGCCAAAGGGAAGGGAGGAGGCTTGACACAAAAACTCTCATAACTACTGTTGTAATGAATTTGTTGACTCGAAATTTCATAAAGGGGAGATCAGAGAGAGGGCTCAACTCAAAAAACGCAATGAAATTAATGTATCGACATGAAATTTTATATTAAAACCCCATAAGGATAGAATCTATTATGAATGGAATGGAAACCTCATCAACAGGGCGACGGCCCCGGGCTGTGGCAGGTGTGGGGCCTGGCCTCTCACAGTGTGCCAGATCCTGGAGTGCCCTGGATATGAGGAAATACTAAAGGCCATGGGTTTGCGAACAAGAGACCCACATGAGATGCTCGGAGACAACTCGTCTATCGAAGCCGTCCTATGTGCAATGAAGACAAGCCACCTCTCTATTCTATATAGATTTGACTGATTTTTAAGCTGATATGACTTCCTAATTTAGTTTGGTTTAGTTTAGTTAATAAATGAACTTTCTTTTAGACCATTGCGTCGAATAGTGTATTTTGTGAACCATCATATTATCCAAGTTATTATTATCAATTTATTTAAGAGAACAATTGTTGGACATGTTTTTTCTTATGTTTAGATACAGAGAGTGGCTCTAAGAGCAGCGGTGGTCGCCGCAGACCTCTGATGGGGACCAGAGCCATATTCTCCAATTCCCAACACGACCTCAGGTTCTCCTCCCACTCCTCGCTGGATCTGCCCTCCCCAATCAACACGGATCCATACATTATAAGTTAGTATATTTGTAGCACTTCTCATTTCATGTAAAAAAATATATATATTGTAATCATATTGCTTAATACTGTATTCTTATAAGAGTTTTTTACTTATTTTTTATTCATAAACAGATATTTACTATTGTGTAAAGAATATATACAACAAGCAAATGTGTTAAAGGAAAACAAATGGCAATGTCAAAATATGAAGAGGGGAGAAATCTCCCTTGCACTGGTTTTGCATGATCTAAGAAGATCTTTAGGGCATTGGCAAGGCGTCGTACGGGAAGTGTGGCAAAAGGGAAGATACGAACTAGAGAATTAATGTGGGTAGTAAAGAGGAAAATAAATGTTTGTATAAATTTAGCTAATTCGGTGACAAAGGGAATATTGAGAACTGTGTGAAGGGTTTTGTTGGAGATGTAATAAGGAGCGTTGGCTATTATTGTATGAAGGATTTTGCAAGTTTATAAGAATAAAATACCTTATTAGATTTGTCTACTTAGGTTAATCAAAATAAAATTAAATAATCAGTAAAATATAATATAATAATAAATAATAAAGTAAGTAATTGTTGAGCAAGTGGAGTAATGATAACTTCATTAAATTTTAACAATTTCTTTAAATATGTAGAAAGAGCTTTGAATAGTAGAGATGAGATAAATTATGCTCAAAGCTTGCCTACTAAGCTCATAATCGTGGGTTGGAAACTCGGCTGAGGCCTTTAGGTTTTTCAAGACCTCCTACCATAGATGATATGCTATAGGCAATATTTAGGACTCCCATTGTAGAGTCGGGCTCATGTCCACTAGGCGATTTGGCCTCGTAGTTAAATTCCCATGCATGAGTCACAATAACTAACTAGAATAATTGAGGTTATTACCTAATGAACTGTTTTTCTTACCTTTTTAAATTTTTTTTTTTTTTTTCAGACACTAATATCAAGTCCTTGGATAACAAGTACCATACAGATTTTCAAGAAACCATAAGTGAATCTTTGGCAGAGAAGTTTGACAAAGCAGCTTTTGTGAATGAAAGAATTTTAACTACAGTCAGGTAAAATTAAAAAGTTTTATTATTATTTTTTGTTGATTTCCATTAAAAATAAAACAATACTAAATAATTAATTTTGGAGCATTGAAATGCTCTATGTTTTTATTTTATTTTGATTGTTTTTTTCTCTGTAAAGAACGCCAATAGGACTTTATTATTGGGATAGTCCTTATACGAAATTTTCTAAGAAAATATTCATTAAAATAGCATCTGTTACATCTTTTATTTAATCATCAAAATAGTAGCAGTTCAACCAACCTCTTGGGACATGTCGTTTTGAAACATATTTTTAGACGTTTCCATGATTGACGCGAAAATGGTTAGTCCTATCAAAAAACTGATTCTTACCAAAAATGTTCCTTATTAAATTTCCAGTTGCTAGTGTGTCCTCAGATATGAGATAGGATCTATACGACCGAGGTTATAGTCCCCCAAAGAATGGAAAATACATTTCTATCGGTAATATTTCTAATTGTTTAAATTGTAACGGAGAGCAAAGAATTTTAAAATATTTTTATATTGGTAGTTTTATTATAGTTGATAAAAATAAAGAAAAAATAAAATGTATGTCATGTGGCATAACTGGAATTGTATTATACCAACCATGCTTACAGATCACAATCTCTCACCCCCTCCCTTTTCAACTTAATTTCATACTGGAATCACTGGGTATAAAATAAGTCAAACTCAAAATTACGCTATGAAAAAAGGAAAATTCTGATTCCATCACCTTACTTTCATGTATCTAGTAATGCCAGGTGGTATAAGAAAGTCCTGCAATGGCCCATCATGTTTTTATAATTAATTTCTTTATTACTATTGCAATTAATAACAATGTATTTACCTAGATTGGAACGAAATAAGGAAGACAACTTGGGTCTGCATATCGTTGAAGGAAAAGACGGGCATGCCTATATAATATCTATAAGAAAGGGAACTCCTGCCGACCAGTGTTGCCAAATATATTCAGGTAGCTTTATAAGTCAATTAACGAGCTTTCAAGCACATTCAATGCTACTATTAATAATGTCTTATTTATAATTTCGAAATAGACTTACATCCAAAAACAAAAAATGGAATACAGCTGAAATAAAGTAGGCTTAGAAATACAGCTGAAATGAAGTAGATATACTGTGTTTCTATCTTGCTCGTAATTCAGAACCTCTGTCTTTTATCGTTGTTGATTTTTCTCATGGCAGTTCAGCATTTTCTAATAATGCAAATGCCTCTGCCCAACTGAAGATACTGTAGTATGCGATGTGCGACAACAATGGGGAATTTGTTCAATCATAATGAGGATTGTTCTGAAAAATTGAAATTTACGTATTATAAAATACGGTAAACCGAAACATGCCGCGGACGGCTCTGACGTGCCAAAAGTGTCGTTTTTTTTGCATGTTTTATTGTTTTGAGGCACTGGCTATTCTCCAAAGCTCAACATTTTGAAAAACACTCATACATGCTTCTGCCAGACGTTAGACAACTCTTGAGTACCATCATTATCGACACTCGAAAAAATAATTTTCTGCCGTCTCTATTGATCTCCGAAGGTACAAGAATGGTGTTCGTTTGATAGTTTTATCCTACCCTGCTTCTTATCTTCCAAGGGGTTTTTGAGAAACTGGTAGTTACAAAAGCGTTCCATAGATTTTGAATTAATCTGAGCCATGAGAACAAAGCTTTTTAATTTTAAGCTATTTTGATTCGAAAATCTGTTATTTCTTACTTACTTCATGTTTTTGTAGACATCAGTTTCCTTGTATCCCCTTGTGAACTTTTTACTATGTGGTCCCCTGGTCTGTAGTTGGTATGTTTGTTGTTGAGGTGACCAGATCCAGGCCGTGAACGGTGTCTCGGTACTACCCCAGCCCTACGAAGAGGTACTCCGTCTGATCAGGGACTGTCCCGCTGTGGAGCTGGTTCTCTCCCAAATAGACCGGGGCCAGAGTGGCTCACTCCGCCATCGCCCCCTTAGGAACTCCACCGCCACCGAGTATGGTATGTTCAAACTATTTTATGTTAAAATGACAATAATCACTCTAAAAGTGTGGAGCTAAGGGGTTTTATAGTAAGGGATCATCCCATGTCCACGACATTTTGTCCTGATATTTGATAGCGTTTCTCCTTTTTTGCAGACTTCATTCAACTATAAATGTTCTTTTGTCTTTGAATATATTGCTAGTGAAATGTTTATTAAACTCTAGAAAGCGCAATACCTAAACTCCATGTGTAATATTTTTGTCACAAAGAATATTGGCTGTAAATAACTACTATTGTCGTTTGCAGAGACAAAGGAAAAGACAAAAATTCCACTGGTCATTTCACATCAATGACCTAAAAATCGTCAAAATAGTTACATTTTGGAACTGTAGGGAACGTTTTCAAACAAAATGAACTATTATTCTCAAAATGGGGTGCTACTCGACCTCCTTTGTTATAGGATATTCTTGATATCCACCTTCAAAGTTCCCCAATTTCGGGAGACGAGCCGAGCCTCTTAATTTACCGGAAGTGATCATGAGGTACATTGTTTGAAAGGTCTTTTCAACGACTCTTAGAAGCAACAGATGTTATTTACATTCGGGGAAAAAGGTGTGAGTAGGTAAACGTTTTTGAAAACAGCCCAGTTTCAATCATTGAATCCGTTTCTATCAATTGCATGTCCACCATTTTGAAATTCGAGCTTCAGGATCGGATTCTGTGTAAGGAATTTATTTTAAGTAAAATATGCAGTATTTTTATATAAATATAACTGTAAGTGGTTTGCTTTTTGTATATTAAATATTCCTGAAAACTATTTTATCCATTTAAATTTGAACGACTCATCGTTGCGTGAAAATAGGTGAAAATATTTCAACCAAACTTCATATTTTGAATTGGCCTATTCAGGAGTAGCTTTTAGCAGTTAGTTTCTGCGACTGATGCTGCGGGGCTTAAGTGCAAGGTCATATCACCTACTACCAGAGCGCTCTTTCGTCGCTCTGGTGGCCATGAGCCCGACTCTACAGTGGGGGTCCTTCCAACCTAGGTTTATTCACCTAGAGTAGGGGTCTAGAACGAGTAGCTGACATCGTTCAAGCTCGGGACCATCGCATAAGGTCCCATTCAAAGGACGGCATGCTCAAGGATTTTTCACCATCCAGATGTGAAACGCTAAGGACCTCGGCTGGGTTTCGAACCCGCGATCTTAAGCTCTATATTATTTCAATAGAGGAGATGTTCTCAGTAATATTTCCATTGAAACATTTTTTTTATTATATACATTTTTTGAAAACGTTGAAAATTATGGAAATTAATTAAGTTCTTCGAATAGTGAAGAAGGCGAGAAGTAACGAGGTGGAGAAGAGGAGGGGCGTTTCGCTCACCTGATCAGCCTAACCTTCTCATCTCCTTTCCCCAAATAACGTTATACATGTACACCTTCATCTTTCTGTCTACTTTCTCGGTAACATATTTTCACGCAATCAGTATCTACCCGTTAACAGCTTGTTTATAATTATAAAATTGGACAAAATTATAAAAAACAAAAAAAAAAGAATTTGTAGTACTAACATTGAGCAAACCCAATATGCTTGTTTTTGTATATGATAAGATTTATTTTTATTTTTAAAATGGTCAATTTTTTTCAGGACTATCCTGTAAGTTAGAATTGATGTATTTTCGTATTATTTATCATAACTTATTATTTTAGGTGAGGACTTGCTGGATCTCCTCCAGAGGCCGATAGAAGCCTCTTATTTGAACGCTATTAGATACGAGACAGCCACCGAAGCTGACGATAATGTTATGGCTATCACGGATCTACCTCGACCTTTGTCCTACGTCTAAAGTGAGTTCTGTGCAATGTTAAAACCTAGAAAGTCGCTCCTTAAATTTTTCAGGAAGGGCAATTAATACTGTCACTTTTTACTTCCCCAAATATGCGAAGTACATTAGAATAAGTACTTGGGCAGAAATTCGATGCGGAGTTTTCAACGGAATTTCATTTTTTCCAATCTCCTGATTTCAAAAATTCAAAAAAATAAAATCTGGCTAAGTATGTGTCCATGAATACGATAACTCCCGATAAAATGAATGTATTGACACGAAATTTTATATGTGCATCTGGAATCATCTGAGCACGACACCTATTGATTTTCAATCTTATCGGTCAAAGGCAAGGGGGAGTTTAAGGGGAGGCTTAACACAAAAACTGTAATAACTACAGTTGTAATTAATATATTGACACGAAATTTCAATATGTAAATTTCAAAGCCCTATAAGGACGACAGCTATTAATTTCAACAGATTCTGCCGAAGGGGAGGGGGGATCAGAGGGTGACTCAAAAGTCGCAATATCTCTTGATATAATGAATGTATCGAGATAAAATTTTATATTTCAATTCAATAACCCATGAAAACAATACCTATTAATTTTCATCAACGTCGGCCGAAGGAAAGGGGGTTCAGAGAAGTGGCTCAACTCAAAAACCCTAATAACTGGGATGTAATGAACTTATCGTCACAAAATTTAGTATGAGGATTTAGAACCTCCTATGTAAGTCAAATAATAATAATAATAAATTTATTTCCGTTAAACCAATACATGGTAATATAATATGTCAAAAGAATTTATACATTAAGATAGCTTATAAATTAGATTTATAACTACTTGAGTCTAACACACGTATGCTTATTAGTAATAACCAAACTATTAAAAAAAGTAAAATGAAATTAATAAAAACTGAACAAATAAAGTAGACATATTTTTTAATAACTATAACGGTCGAATAGTTTTGGAGAAGGAGCGAAGAGTTAATTGATTAATTCGCTCTGGGGAAGTACATTGACGATGATTCACCGAATAGTTTTTTGTAGAAAGTTAAATTTTTGTTGTTTGGAGAGAAGATGTTATGTTACGACTCAATGACGTCGCAAGGGAATTTGGTACATTTTTCGGCTATTGTAATAATTTTTTTCAGTAATAAAAAAAAATTTCAATTATTTATTTCTGCCTTATTTTTATGAATATCATGGTGAAACAAATTTCTTAATTCTCATACTCTATTAATAAGTTATTATTATAACTTAATAATATAAATATAACTAGATCATATTTTTGTTTCATATGCCTTTGTTATATGCGTTTCTTGTTCTTTTATAGCCAATGTTCATATTTTTTTGGTTACTGTCCGACTTGAGCTCAATAGCCAGGGTTGAGCATATATCTGCTATATATCAAACCTATTTTCATTCACATTGAAATATATTATATATTAAATTATTTAATTATCTTATTAATTTATTTATTTATTTTTTTTTTCCAGGGTTGTTTGCTTGCTAGGAAGTCCTTTTACTCTTGCGTTAAAATTAACAACAACAAAAAAAATTAATTCCATTGTAAATATAAAATGTTTTAAAGTTTATATATAATTTAAAATAAATTATAAAGAACATCACCAAAATAAAGTGATTATACCGATGAAATTATTATAGACCCTTCGATATTCAATATTGTAATGTATACTTCCCTGTTGATTTGTTTTGTTTACTTTGCAATTCGTGCCTAAATTTAAGAAGGACGTATTTTGCTTAGAGGCAGTCTTGTACGCTAAAATATAATAGTGATAGTAACGACAATAACATTTATGGTCAAATGAGAATTGAATTTAATATATTGGGCCAAATTGTAAATACCATGAGTTTTAATCTCCAAAAAAGTGCCAACTTATTAGTAGGAAACTTCTATATTTCACATTATATGTATAATAGTATTAATAATAAATATAATATTAAAGTTTAAAAAAAAATTATTATTAGAAAATATAGATAGCTATTGTAGACAGTTAAGATGTATATAGATATTATCAATTATAATATTAATTGTCTGGTGAATTGGATCAATTTATGTATCGATCGACGTTTGGACTGGACTGAGTGCATATTTTGTTTATGCTAAATTGTAGATGGTTTATGCTACAATAATTATAATCTACGACATTACCATTCTTTATTTTATATAAGCAGCTTTATATAATTTCTCTTTATTTATTATTGGTTTAATATTCAAAACTGGATCATGCAAATGGGGTAGATAGAGATTACAATTATTTTTTGTAAACCGTACTTTTCAAAATTTACCCTTTTCTTATTTTTTTTCTTACTTTTTTTACTTCGCCAGCTATACGAAGTATAGTGGAAGTTATGTAATCAGTCAAATATTCAAATCTGAGTTTTCAACGAAATTTCATGTTTTCCGGCCTTTAGATTCCAAATATCAAAACAAAAAATGTATGTGTGTATGAACTCCTGATAGAATGAATGTATTAATACGAAATTTTATATCTGAATCCAGAACCCACTATCGATTACATATATTGTTTTTCAGCCATTTAGTCTTGTACCGAGGTTTTACTATGCGGGAATTTTGTTAGCGAGGGGCCTTTTACAGAGAGAATGACCAAACTATAAGTTTCTTTTATTTAAAAATCTTGTATCATATACGAACGTCTCTAGGACAACATGGCCTTGGATAAGAAATTGCCGCTCCCCTGCCAACGTTTTTTCTTCAGAATTATAATGAAATCATTGGTATAAATGATGACATAAAATTATTTATCTGCAGTGGAGTAATTATAAATTATAAAATCCCTCAAAGTCTTCTTATTTATTGTTTTTTTTTTAAATTAGCCTTTTTTCAGTGATTAGTATGATCTCGATTTTTTTTTCTTGTTCAGTAATAATTTATACTATTTGAGAAGATATAAAATACTATATATGTACAATGTACATATATAGTATTTTATATCTTCTCAAATTTCCCTGATGAAAAAATAAAATGAAAGCGCCTCGGCCGGGTTCATAATCGCGGTCTTGAGCGTAGTAGGCAAGCATGATACCTCTTTGTTACCGAAACCTCAGGGAAAAGTGTTTAAAAAAAAACATCGAATAATTATTCCATTAAAGTACATAATGCATGCGATATGAAAATATTTTAGAAATTGCTCTCTCTTGTGATGAAATTTTTCAGAAGTATTTCATGGTTTGAGGGCTAAATTAGCTGTCCTAAATATTTTTTCATTTTTGCATACCTACACCGCAGGGCGGTCCTTGTAGAATCTGGGCCTCCGCAACGATCTTCCGCCATTCTTCTCTTTCTTCGGCCTCCCGTCTCCATCTTCTCACACCCATCGTTCTGAGGTCGTCCTCCAGCCAATGTAAGCCGGGTCTACCTCTTCTTCTTTGTCCTTCCGGGTGTCCCTCCAGTATCCTCCTCGGCAATCTGTCTGGCTCCATCCTCTGTAAATGCCACAGCCATCGCAACAGGCCCTGCTTCACCAAGGCCACCAGGTCCGGGCTCTTGTACAGGTCCCTCAGCTCCCTATTGGTCCGTATCCTCCTTGGTACTCATAGATACTCCGCAGTATTCGTATCTAGATTTTTGTTAAAAGTTAATATTTTATTACAAAGAGTGAAAAAAGTGAAGTGGAAATAGGTTGATAAGTTTTGTTGCGATAGATGATGTTCTAAAACCAAAAGTAATTGTTGCTTATTAATAAATATATTATAACAATAAATATATATATATTTTTGAAAACTATAAAATAACATATGAATAGTATATATAATTGTGTAAACACCAGTAACTATTACTGCAAATGTCATTGTCTGCTTTTCATACCATGTAATGTGCTGCTAGAGAATTTATCATATTTACAGTTTAGTTGAATGAGTGTTTGGATGAAAATGAGATGACCATTTCTTCTATCATTTATTGTGAAGTATGTCGTTGCGCTTTACAGTAGAGAGACCAGGTTAAGTCCCAAACTGGGTTGCTTAAGGAGATTCTGAATTTATATATAATATATTTGTCACAGCTACATATCTCCCATTTATTTTATATTTTTATAACCTAGCAATTACAGATGGGAAGTACTCTCATCATCAGTATTTATAATGTATTTGTTCTTTGTGTTAACATTTTTTTCATGTCAATCGAAATTTTCTTTTTACAGTACATATTTATTGAGTCGACCTCTATATTGAGTCTTGACAGAGTTTAAATATATAAGTCGACTCAATAAATATTATTTCTATTGACATGAAAAAAATGTTAACATACATTTCACAGGATGCGGTAGACTATACACTCAAAAAGAAGAACTAACATAGAATAGCTAACAATAGATGCAACATGTTGCATGTATGTTAAAAGTACATAAGTAAACAAAAGGCCGAAACGTACATTTATTGTTTTGACATTAGTATGACGGAGGTTCATCTAGTTGGCTTCCGGAGCCTCCTGTCAAGGCAGATCATGAAACATTGGTCCCACCCAGGAACCTATGGGCCATTCTTCTCTCCTGGTTCAACCCGAGCACCTTTACCCCTCATACTTGACTTATCCTGGCCTCGTTATTGTTAAGTCCTAAAAACAGATCATTCTTACTTTTTAAATTATTTTGTTGTTACTTAAAAAATATTGATTTTTTAATCAATATTTTTTTACTATTAAATGTAAAAGACTCGAAAATCTGTTTATTTAAAATTTTTTCTTAATTTGTTTTATATTATCTTGCTTAAGCCAGTAATTACTATTCTTAATGTATTTTTTCTTCCATTCCCTGCATTTCCCTCAGGTTACTTTCCTGGAAATTTACATTAAAATATTATTTTGTTCGATGCTAGAGGTCTTCTGGTTGTAACTGTGACAGTGATGAGGTGTAAATGAGCACAAATTGCTACCTCTAATTACAGTTTTCTCGTTATTCATTACTTATGAAGGAACAACCCCCTAGAAATCACTGGCTTAAAATCAATTTAAAACTTGTATTTATTTTTTAAACCTAAAAATGTGTGGATATGTTAAAATAATTGTTATTATTTCTAAGATATTTTTGCGCTACTTTATAAATACATATGCTATTGCATATAATGGTGCATTTACTAGGATAAGATATCAATGATACATATTGAATAATTAAATTTGTACAAAATATGAGAGAAATAACTAGATACTAGTTAGTAATTCGTGTGCAATTGTATTTAGATTGTGACTGCGTAACAAACAAAAAAAGTAAAATTTATATAATCATAATCAAATATATGGAATAATAATTAAATAAAAAGTATGAAGACTGCACTTATGAAGATAAAATGTTTAGTATAAGGATGTTGTATGTCTTATAGCAATTTTGTAGTACTCCGAATACAGGTGGCTATTATTGTATTGTCAATAACAATTAATATATTTGGACTAAAATTTTGGGAATTGGAACAAATCTTCTTTGTTTAACAAGAGTCCGAAAGGACCGATTCTCTATCATTACTTTTTGTACTGAGTAAAGTTCGCCTTGAGTTTATTTTGAAAAAAAAAAAAATGGTTCTGATTTTTCAAAAATATATTACCTGTTCGGAATGATTAATCATATTATGAGAAATACAATTATGTTGATTTTTCAGAAATGTTTCAAGTTTTTTTGACTCTAATAATTTGTATAAGAAGTTTATATTTATCTAGTATATACTTGACCCAACTAAGTGTCTTAAATTTATAACAAGATTTTTTCCTCTTTTACAGCAGGAAAGAGGTATTGTCTATTGATGAGAAAACCATAAATATTATAATTTTTCTCGCTATTTTGTTCAAAAGATCCCTCTTTAGATTCATAAAGGGATAAATAAATGTCGACCTGAATAAATGGAAAATAAACAAATTGAGGCTGTTGGAAAGAAACCTATATCTATATACAATTGTGTACATCAAAATAACTTAGAAATTACATGCATAAACCTACAGATCTTGGAATACAAACGCATATTGACATATACAATTTCATATCGATGTATTAATTCTAACGGGAACTATTGTGTTCACAGTTAAACTTTATACAGTTAACACAATACACATTCGAACAGGAATTGTTGAAATCAGGAGCTTGGGAAATATTAAATTTTGGTGAAAACTCAACAACGAATTTCTGATAGATTATCTAAACTTCCCCTATACAAGGTATACCAGGAGAAGTAACATTTTGGTTCAAAAACTTATTATTTATATTAAATTAATTAAAAAATAATAACATGTCTGATTATTACGTAAAGCAATAAGTGTAATTAAGCGGACTAAACAATTATATATCTCTGGTGTTTGGGCAAAAGGGCTTAAATCAGAATAAGTCTTGTGAACCAAAGGACAAGTGCATTTAAATAGTTTTACCATAAGAACTGATTATTGGAATATTTTACTTTGTTTATACTTAATACGTTATAGAAATAATATTTCAAGTAACATAAATGATTGGAGGTCCGGTGCATCCCTCTTTTATGATGACTTTGTGTCATTACCTTATCAGAACTTTGTTCTAGCCAACAATTGAAGTAACATCGTTATACAGAGAAATAAATTGAATATTGTGCACATGCATGCAAGTAACATAAATGTGCTTTACCTGATTTGCTGACTCAAGCCGTTTCGCCCAAACACCCGAGATATAATAGTCTAACATTAGTATGTATTTTTTTTGACAATATTTCTGAATACATCGATGTCTCTTCTTTCGCATCACAATGTACTTCAACAGTTCCCGAAGAAGGGACGTGAAACTGTCTAGAAATATTGTCAAGAAAAATTTCCATCTACAACGTACTTTGGCAACACTGCATAATTAGTTCGCCCGTTGTCGTGTCTATTTCCACTTTTCCATTCACAGTTTTACAGATAAAAAATAATGTTGTATAGTCTGGTATATATAATGTTAGACTATTATATATAATTGTCCAGTCCACTTATTTACACTTATTGCTTTACGTAATAGGTAATCAGACATACCTTATTATTTTTTTTTTTAATTAATTAAGTTTTTGTACCAAATAGTTACTTCTCCAGCTTAAAATTTAATCTTACCAAACCCCTGATTACAAAAATTGTAAAAAGAATTTCCTGTTCATGTCTATCGTTATTTGTATAATATTTATCTGTGAACACAACAACTCCCGTTAGAATTAATATATCGACACGAAATTTTACAGGAAATTCAAAACCTCATGGGGAATACACCTTTCAAATTTTCAGCTGAATCGGCCTAAGTGAAGGGGGGCTCAATTCAAAAACCTCAGTAACTGCTGACATAATAGGTTTATCGACTCCATGTACATTGCCGTTGATTTACACTTTTTTTTCTTCTGGTTTGTATAGTATTTAACCTATAATTATAAATTAAATATTGTTTTAAATTGATGCACCAGGGTAAATATGACAAATGTAATCAAGGAGATATCAGAGGATTTAACATTTATGTTTTGTTTCTGATGATTTTGATATGTACATTGTTTTTTAAACTCTATATAGGGAAGATCTGGTTCACAACAATCATACCATTCATTGCTCATTTGAATACAAATGCGATAAATGCTACCATTTGAATAACTCATTTTAATAAAGTGCAGACCATGATTCTAACAACCTCAGTTACAAGATACAGTTTATTTTCCAAAACCGGTAATGTGTAGCATATGATAGTTACTACGTCCATTCGAGTTAATGGTCTCCTCCCCTGCAGAATTTAGTAAAGTAACTATCATTCATGGTTTTCTCTTCAAAGTAACAATATATATGCATTTATTGGTATCATTTATTTAAAATAAATATGTACCTTATCTTTTCTTTTTTAAATAGTACACATTTTTCATACATTATAATATACCAGAGCTCTTGTCACTACTGCCAGAAGAACTGAAATTTTTACATAGAAACTTATTATAATTTCTCATTTCATAGAAGAATAAAACTTAACTTGAAGATGAATTATTTCCCAAGTTGTAAAATAAAAACATAGTCTGATCTCTCACTGATTTCATTATTTGGGCTAGCCGACTTTCGAGGTTGCCCTTATCATTAGGCTGTCTACCAAGAACCCGACAATATTCACTATATGCGCTGAAATGAACACTTTATAAAAAATAAATACATTGAATGAATAAGCAACATTAAATAGAGTGACATTTTAATGTTACTTACCTATTGGATGTATTCATTTTTATGAACTAGAGCATAAGTCAATTTTATTATGTATTTATTTTAGCCCTTAGAATTAGTTGTTTTTTTTCACATTTTTACTAAATGATGGGTTTTTGTCCTCACCCCAAATAATAAAATCAATGAGATGTTAGTCATTAAACAAAACTTATAAAAGTAAAATCATTATTATCTTCAGTGATGTGAGACACTTAGCTGGGATACCCGGCATATTACATCTGTAACAAATGTGGATAAATAATAAAATAATTACTAATATTGCTAATAAATTGTTTTTTATTCCGCCCTGCTACGCTAACTGTATATCATCTCTCCGCCGTACGTCCCGCTCGATTCCTTCCCCTAGCCGCCCAACCTGATTAGCCCAGCAGTGGGAAGCCGCCACCAGAAAGTTTTGTATAAATTTTTGATATCTTCATGGAAATATATTGTAAACATATGAATTTGCGTGCTGACATTTTGTTTTCAAATATTATATAACATTTTCTACAAAAAGGTTGCACTTTTTGGGGAAAACAATTGTTTCAGAGCAAATGCAGCTTGAACTTTATATCCCGAGCGAGCTCTAATAAGGCTACAATTTTTTCTGAAATGACAACCGATTCGATAAATTTTCATTTGACATTAATTGTAGATTATGAAATTTCTTATCGAATAAGACTTTATCAATTTTTTACAATTTACAAATTGTAAAATATGAGAGCGGTAGGAATTTTGGAAAAACAGTCACGCGCCCATTTTTTCACGAAAACAACTACATTTTGACAAGAAAACTCAAATATACAAAATTAAGAAGTGTAGGATTGCCTGAATAAGGGGAAGTTGGTGATGTTTGAATCGACGTTTCTAGTTTCAGGTATTGACGATTTTTAATGGTCTAGATGGGAAATGTGAGAAAAAAAATTGAATGAAAGAGAATTTTAGAACAGAAAACTTCCTATCAAATGCATTTTTGATAAATTGGTGGCAGAATGGGATGGACAAACATGGGTGGCAGTATGCGACTGGCCTGTCGCGAGTTATGGAGGGTCTTCCGCACTCACCAGTACGTTAACTCCTCAGGTGAAGCCCCGTCCATATCTTGCGACAGATCTATTACTCGAACCTCTCAAAGCGCAGTCTATATATTTTGAACTGCGTGACCCATAAAAAATTGAACGTAGGCTTATCCTTTTGCTGAAAGTTACTACTTAGCTACTGAAGTCCGACGTGTGGCTCTGTCCGTACTTTCTTACAACTTTTTCCCCCAGCCAGAGGTAGAACGTGTTTCCGAAAAGTACCATTTTCATTTACCGGTCATTAGCAGGCAGTATGGGAGGAGTTCGAGGGCAAAAGCTTTCATACTTCCAAACCATTAAAAATGAATATTGAGATGAAAAAATGGTTGCAATAAGATGCCAGGTGTATTATTGTAAAGATTTTTTTTTACTTCTTCAGTTTTACGAAGTATAGGGAAAGTTATGTAATCAGTTAGAAATTCGAAGTTGAGTTTTCACAGTTTCTTGTTTTCTGAGATCCTGAACACTATAACACTCGATAGAAGGAATGTATCGACACGAAAATTTATATGTGTATCCTAAACCCAATAAGGACGACATCCAAAGATTTTCAGCCAAATCGACCAAAAAGAAGAGGGTGATTGACGGAGAGGCTTAACACAAAAACTCTAATAACTACCATTGTAATGAATGTATCGACATGAAAATGTATATTTAAATTCAAATTCCCATAAGGACAGCACCTTAATAACTATAAATCCCCTATATAAGTCATAAATGTGCAGCCCAAACGGTAGATTGTTTTGGAGGGAGAGCAAAAACTTATCTGATTAGCTAATTCTGGGGAAGTACACGGTGATTCACTGACGATTTTTTTTATAAGCTTGTACGGTGGGATCATCTTTTTGGGGTTTGTATGTTACTCAGCTGTACATAATGGCTATCCCCACACCTAGTCTTCTAACTATACAAGAGTAGGTGTTTTGAAACTTGAAAACAATTAGCAAAGTTCCTGTATACCTCTACTGACCAGTAAAACTGGGTTTAATCAAAATACCTTTTGCTGCATATAGAATCCTTTTATTCCTGATATCTTCCATATCGTCATGGATACCAGTGTATTTGAATTACAGAATTAATTTTATATATATTGTTTTTCCTGTTTATGTTATGTTCTTCTTGTTTGCGCAATTTAGTACACCAAGGGAAAGGAGTGCATGGAGAATAATAACGATAGAAATTCCTGTAAATATGAAAGTTGAATTGAAGATGGTGTTCCGGGCAAACTTGGATAGTTGAAGACTGATCTGGTCCTGGTAGAGGAGAAGGTAGGCAGGACGGCCGGCCACTGGGTCGGTGATATAGTAGAAACCAGAGTCTCTGTCTGGAGGCTCTAGAGAGAGTTCGGTATCTGGCCGGGTCCCCACATAGTAGACACCGGGGTGCGGCTCGTACTCCATCACCAGGACACATCTGCAATAGGAGGAATACATAGACTGTGTAACTAGTATATATAGATTGGCTTGCTGTCCGAAGAAAACCTTAGGGCTTATGTAAACTATCATAAAACAAAAAAGTCGTCGGTGAATCACAGGCAATGTACATCCTCAGAACGAATTAATCAATTAAATTTTTGCTCCCCCTCCAAAACCAGTTTACCGTTTGCTCCAATACTCAACAGGTGACTTACCTAGAGGCTCCTAAATCAACAAACTAATTTTTGTGTTGATAAATTCATTACATCGGCAGTTATTAGGATTCTTTAATTGAGCCCCCTCTCCTGAACCCCCCTTCAGCGGATATCGATGAAATTAGACAGGTTATGGCCTCATTTCATGGGCAGTTATCGAGATTAAGTTGAGCACTTTCTGATGGGGGACTTCTCTTCTGGCGATTCCGCTGAAAATTAATGGGTTGTCCTTTTGAATTCACATATGAAATTTTGTGTAGATACATTTATTACGACGGCAGTTATTAGAGTTTTTGAGTTAATCCTCTCCTTTAATCCCCACCTCTCCTTTGGTCGATTTGGCCGAAAAACAATGAGTGTCGTTAGAGGGTTCTGGATTCACATAAGTATAAAATTTCGTGTTGAAACATTAATTCTATCGGGAGTTGGGGAAGTAAAAAAGTTAAATTAAAAATTTTAAAAAACCCTGACACAATAAAATTTGGGGCGGGACGACGACGACACACCCCCTGCAAAAATCCTGATATTATTTATTTAAATTAAAAAAAAAAGTTCGGTCTTTGGAGTTTTGAATAAAAGTCAATTTACATTTTTTTTGTTCATTAATTTTTTTTACTGAAACATTGGTGGGGAGGATTTATTTATTTTTTTTGAGGGGGGGGGGGCTTGGCCTTATAAACATTTGAGCTCAAACTCCAAGTCTCTAGCTGTAATAGAGGCCCAGATCCTTACACAGGCTCTGATGAAACCTGAAGATCTTAGAATCGGCATACCCGATTTCCACCAAAAAACATGGCTAAGAATCTTCTCGCAAACACCCAGTTTTTGAAACAAAAAAAACCGCTTTGAAATCGGTTCAGCCGTCTTGGAGCTACGATGCGACAGACACACACACACAGACAAAGGCTTCAAACTTATAACAAACACCCCTCCTTTCGCGTTGGGGGTTAAAAAGAGTTAGATATTCAGGAAAAATAATCTTTTTAATTATATCCTCAATGAGGGAGCTTATCTCAACTTACACTTACTTGTAACCTGTTCCAATTGGATCGAGCCGCAGACTGTCGGGAATTCTGTCCAGGGCATTGTTGAGTCCTGCAGCGGAAGACCAGCCTCGAGCTGCCTTTTTCCATTGGAAGATGAGGCCAAACAGCTCTCCTGACCGGGGGTAGAGAAAGGTGTACCGGCCTCCCCCGGAACTCCGATAGATGAGCTGGAAGATGAGACTGGGGAGTCCGGTGCCCGCTCCTAGTTCCTCCATTACCTCCTTGTAGCAGCACTGTCAACAAGCAAGGACCCTTCAACAAACATCTATTAGAGACATTAATGCAGATATATTGGTTAATAATAAACTATTAATTATCAATTATATAGCTCCTTAATTACTAATGAGATAGCAGACTGGGTCAGGCTTTGATGAAATTAGCCCCAAGCTGTTTGGATTGCAGCGTTGGTTCCTACCCTATAGACCTGATGAAAAAAGGGTCTAAGAAAGAATACTAATTGGATGATTATTTATTATTTTATTCAAAATTTGTATTAATTATGTCATATGAGGAGTTTGGAGCCAGAGCGGACCAACCCACAATTTTTCGGAAAATGAGTTATTACCATCCTGATGTTAGCATAGGTTCCCTTTTTTCAAAACCAGTGTGGATCACTTAGTTTCTTCACTTCAGTGATAGATAGCAGCACTTTAAGTTTAGTCCACAAATATTTTGTGCATATATTTTCAAAGTCACAATGGATCATACGGCCTTCAAAAACTTTATAGAACACAAAAACGGATCACTCATCCAATACTATTCTAAAATTTCAAATATAAATAAATATTTGGGGCCCATTTATGGAGATAAACAAAATGTACTCAATTTTCAATTGCCATTTTCTTCCTGTTCAGTTGGTCCGCTCTGGCTCCAAACTCCTCAGATCAGATATTGTCATTTTCATGATTTTTACTAACGGTTTTGATTAAGCCATAAAAAATATACAAAAACACTCATGTTACTTCCCCAGCTAAATGAAATATAGGGGAATTTATGTAATCGGTTAAAAATTTGATGGGGAGGTTTCAACGGAATTTTATGTTTTCCGACCTTTAGAAGTATTTTTAAAAAATGTCTGTCTCTCATTGTTTTTCAGCCAAATCGACCTATGAGGAGAGGAAGATTAGGGGAAAAACGTAACACAAAAGCTCATATAACTGCCGACGTAATAAATGTATCGACACATAATTTCATATGTGATTTAAAACCCCATAAGGATGACACAAAAATGTTCAGCGGATTCGGCAGAAGAGAAGGGGGGATCAGAGCGGGGCTCAAATCATAAAACCCAATAACTGCTGATGTAATCATATAGACATGAAATTTCATATTTAAAGTCAAAACGCAATGAGGACATAACCTGTCAAATTTTAGTGATGTCGGCCGAAGGGAAGGGGGCTTAATTCAATAACTTTATTAACTGCCGATGTAATGCATTTATCGACACAAAATTTAGTATCAAGATTTAGGAGCCCGTATGTAAGTCAACTGTTGAATATTTGGTCGACAGGGTTTGGGAGCGAAAAGTTAATTGATTAATTCGTTCTGGGGAAATACAACTATTATATACGCTCACCACTGAGCCACATTGAAAAGACTAGGGCCACTTAAGGTCGTACAGAAAATTGATAGTGGTTGGTTGGTTACCCTAGATATAAGCCCTATCTCAGGTTTGAGTTCGTCGCTAAGAAGCCAGCCGAGGATGTTCTGGGTGAGAGGGGTGTGGTTCATGGTAAGGCCCATCTCTCCAGTCTCCACTACATCGGACAGATGGCCGTAGGGTACCAGATCTCGAGGGATCAATCGACACATGGCGTCGAACAGAGATATCTGCAACCAATACAACTTTACAAGTGAACAATATATGTGATGTAGCCAAAACAGGACTTTCAAACCAATTTTGTATTGATCATGATGTCATATCTCCCATCTCTATTCATTTCATACTGGCATTACTGGGGATATGAATGTAGTGGCGTCAGTGGTTTTCTTTGTTTCATTCTACAGCGTAATTCTGAGAGACTTTCTTATATATTATATTTTGCCTACCCTAAATTTTTATTCACCTGGGGCAGGGGTCTTTAATGAGTACCTGACATCGTACAGGCTCGGGACCATCGCTTAACGTCCCGAAGGACGGCGTGCTTAAGTTTATTTTACCTCCCAGATAAAATAAACTAAGGGCCTCGGTCAGGTTTCGAACCCACGAACTTGAGCTCAGAAGGTAAACACGCATACCACTGGCCTACCGGCGCCCTCTACCTACCAATAATAAAAATGTATTTTATAATTCGTTGCTACGCGATACAATTTAAACATTACTTTGAAATATTTTCTCTGAGGGCGCCGGTAGCTCAGTGGTATGCGTGCTTGCATTCTGAGCTCAAGAACGTGGGTTCGAAACCCGACCGAGGCCCTTAGTTTATTTTATCTGGGAGGTAAAATAAACTTAAGCACGCCGTCCTTCGGATGGGACGTTAAGCGATGGTCCCGAGCCTTTACGATATCAGGTACTCGTTAAAGACCCCTACCCTAGGTGAATAAAAATTTAGGGTAGGCAAAATTTAGGACTCCCGCAGTAGAGTCGGGCTCATGTCCACCAGAGTGACGAAAGTGCGCTCTGGTAGTAGGCGATATAACCTCGTAGTTAAAGCCCGGGCATGAGTCATAAAACCTAACCTAACCTTGAAATATTTTCTACGGACATTTTTTTACATTCTTTGAGGCGTTATAAGTTTCGTCGTATTGATCTTATCTCTATTTTAAAGACACATTAGCAATTTATAATATTTATAATATAAGACTAACAGTTTTTTGGTAAATCAAGGAAAATACTACAAAAATGGGTTTCTATACGACATTTCAGGACGGTTTTAGGCCGGAAAAACCGGGCGACCTGCCAAAAATCGTTTCAGCGTTTTAGCGCGCACGAAGTTCAAATCACATACTTACCGGCACATACACGGACATCGTCGCGAAAATGATCGAAATGTATTTAGGGGAATTTGAAAAGTGAAAACCCATTGACAATTAGATCTCGGATATTCGCTCGATTACAGTACTTCACTTTTACTCAGGTAGAATAATATAAGAACATTTACCTTGAGTTTGGTCTCAAAAGAGATCCCTTCGAGCTGCTCAGCCTTCCGTTTGCGGACGCCATTCGCGGGTCTATGTGGGAGCCTGCCCTGATGTATCCTATGCGAAGTTGGCCTAGCCTCGCTCAGTTCCTCTATCTCCTCCAACAGCTCCCTCTTCTTCAACACTTTCTTCAGCATCATCTCCCGCAGCTGTTTGCTCTTGAGCAGCTGCTTGTCCTGCTCATCCTTCCTCCATTCCTTTTTCCCCGCCACTCCTGCCTTCGGCCTTTTCGCCGTGACTCCTTGTATACGGTTTTCCTCATCTTCCGCGATGAACGGTACCTCTTCTACCCGGTTCTGGGTCAGGATCACCGATCCTCCGCCTTCCCGAGGTAGGAGGAAATACCGCTCTACTGGCAACTTGGACATTCACGTCTAACTTATTTCAACCATCCTGATTTTGTCATGATAACCTCGTAATGTGTGGGTGGATCAGATGTTTTAATGTGAATTATATATTTCTCTCAGATTTTTATGAAATGGACATTTAGTCACTTATATACGAAAAAATATTTTATTTATTTTTCTTGTTTTCATTTAGCCATGCACAAGTAAATAAATAACCAGTACAATCCAACGTACATGAAAATAAGATATATTTTTAATTTTTAAAAGGGTTTTAGCTGCCGTAGCTCAAAGGAACCCGCCTTGCACTGCTGAAGCCCTTTATATGGCAGGGAATGTTTGGGAGTCAGATAATTTTACTTTTGTAGAGAGCACGTTTTTCTGCCCGAATTGGGAGTACTTTGGGACGATGAACCAAAGTGCATACATATCTTTGAAAAACCAATGTAGAATTCAACATGTAAACCTGATGGAACGTTAAGCGAGGACCACCGCTCGCTGCTATGTCAGGTACTCGTTCCTGTCGGTACTGTCCATTAGAGCGCTTTTTCGCCGCAATAAATAAACTCGTAGTTAAAGCCATGAGTCATAAAAAAATAAATAAACAATAAAAAAATCAGTGATTAGTTATTGTGGCGCATGCCCGGGCTTTAACTAATAGGTCATATTGCCTTCTCCCAGTACCCTCTTTCACTCTACGGTGAGAGTCCAAAATGTTGAGAACCCAGGTTTATTCACCTAGGGAAGGGAAGCCTGTAACGAGTATTTGATATCGCACAAGCTCGGGACCATCGCTAATGTCCCATCCGAAGGACGGCGTGCTCAATATTTTTTTACTCCCACATATAAAACCTTCGGCCAGGTTTCGAACCCCCAATCTTGAGCTCAGTAGTCTAGCACGTTACCCCCGAGCTACGGGCGCCCTCTACTTGCTTTTTCTTTTTGAAATGTGAGGAGAATGGATCTCTCCTACTGTGTTGTCAGTGGCTTTTGAAACGTTCAGTGCATCTACTTGCGCCTGTTTGATGATCGATTATCAGGTCGATAATGTAAATTGAATGCTAGCTTTTTTAACTATGGGAACATCCTTATAAGCCCGATTCAAACGTAGAAGTTGCGGCAATACATTAAAAATGTAGCAAATCAAATTTCCAACGTTTGATCATATTGATATTTGACGGATCTATATATTGGGGGGTAGGGAATTTTTTGAGGGAGCTAATTTCTTATTTACGCTGAGAAGGGAAGGGGGTGGGGGTAAGTCACAAACCACCGGTCTCAAAATTATTGAAAATGACAACTTAATTCTAAAATTATAGTTACTAATCTGTTTAAAGTTACTCCAGGCGAAGCCGGGTAACCTCATATTATCTTTTTTAAATAAATACCTAGAGGGCGCCGGTAGCTCAGTGGTATGAGTGCTTGCTTACTGAGCTCAAGTCCGAGGTTCACCCGGCCGTGGACCTTAGTTTATTTTATCTGGGAGGTTAAGCATGCCCTCCTCCGGATGGGACGTTAAGCCTTGGACCCGAGCCTGTACGATGTCAGGTACTCGTTAAAGACCCCTGCCCTAGGTGAATAAAAATTTAGGGTAGGCATAATTTAGTATTTCCACAGTAGTCGGGCTCATGTCCACCAGAGTGATAAAAGAGCGCTCTGGTAGTAGGCGATATGAACTCGTAGTTAAAGCCGGGGCATGAGTCATAATAACGATTTTTATTATTACTTTGTATTTTATTTTATACATATCGCACCCCCAGTTCAAGACTATCGTAACTCAAAAAAATTCATTTTTGTGTTATATACATGTTAAGATTCTTCATTGTAAACTCTATACGGTGGTATAGTATTGCAACTCAAAATGTAATATTTCACTATTATTATTTACAAAAAATAGTATTACATTAATAAATTTCTCTTAAATTGTTTAGTGCAATAGTATCGGATTTTGACTTACGCTAGTCTTGAATTTATGTATCACATGGATGAAGAGCAAGACTATCGGAGACGACCGAGAAGGTGATGTCACGTGAAGAGAAAAAGAGAGATATAGAAAAAGGGAGAAGAAATAAAAATCTTAAATCTTGTTTTCCCACAAACTAGCTTTTTAGAAGATTATAAAAAATATTTATTATAATTTTAATTAAATGAACTGTATCTACTGTATTTAATAGTATTATTATTAAATAAAATTTTCTGTAATCTTGAATTTTCAAGTATTTATATATTAATTTCATTTTTTACTAGTATTGTTATTACATTGACGTTGTTATTACACTGACGTTGACATTTTATGACAGGAGAAGGGACGCTGAAGAGACTCAAAATGACAATAGTTGGATGAGAATGTTCTATAACACGATCTCGAGGAAGTGGTGATGGCAACGCTACTGAAGATTAGTTGAACTAAGTTGACATATGGGAGGGACCCTTACAACAGAGGGGACACCACGCCACAACGCCAGGAATGTCAACTTACTCTCAGTGGCCATGAGTAAAGAGCTTCTTCATCATCCCTGGAAATGCATCTGCAGCCTGAAGCCTTGCAGACACTGCAACAAGTAGCAACATTTAATATAGGACTATATATATATATTTTTTGTTTTTTGTTCGTTCCTATATGAAAAAACCTCAAAGTTAAAGCCCGGGCATGATTCATATAAGCCTCATGGCAGATCCGCCACTATGTGAAGATACCATGAGGTCCCATACTGTACCTCCTCACTACTGTACCGCTCCGGGGTACATCTTGACAGTCCCAATGTAAGATATTGGCTGGGACTGGAGGTGGGGACGTTAGATGGAGTGGTGTGTGGAAGGGTGGCTGTGGTCCAGTCTTGTGGTAGACCAGGTTGGAGCAGCATGCTGGCATCTTGGATATGACTTTCCTCGGCATTATCGTAAGTTCAACTCTCACCACACATTACATCCCTCCCATCCGCACTCATTCTGTACAGACACCCTCACAATTTTGTTGAAATTATTTATGTTTTTAATGAAATTACTCTTAATTTTACGTTTTTAAATAATTGCCTTATCAGCTTATCAAATCACCAAAAATGTATACATTTGAAAAAAAATCACATTTTATTTTTAAAAAAATTATATTTATAACTAATAACAATTAATTTACAATTAATTATAATAAAAATTAACTATAAAATTATATATATTATAAAAAATTATCTATACCAATGATGACAAACTGTACCTTTTTTTTTTTACTGCCCTACCTACAAGTAGTAGGTATAGAGGAAGCCAGAAATGCCCATTGAGCTAAAAAATAAGAAATAAATTTATGTGTGTGCCCACAAACTCGATTGAATGAATATATCTACATGATATATTATATGTGTATTTTATGAATTTTACAAGAAGATTCGGAAATCTTAATCCCTCGACAATTCATTTTTCCGATTCCCTCATGCCAAAAACGAAAAAAAAAAATGGTCTTTCTGTATTTTTGCTTGTGTCTTTGAACCCGATAACTCCCGATATATCGACACGAAATAGTACATGTTAATCGAGAACCTCATAAGGACATCACCTATTGACTTTCAGCCAAATTGGTCGAAGGAAAGGAAGAGAGGGAACACAAAAACTTTAATAACTGTGTGGAATTGGGTCATATAATGAATATAAAAATGCATGGATGCTAAATTGTTTATATTGATCGAAATAGTCATAAAGTTGACGCGATACTTGTTGATTTTCAACCGAATCAGCCCAAGCGAAGGGGGAAGTTTCGACGGGGATTTAACTAATAAACCCTAATAACTGCTATTATAATGAATGCATAGACAGGAAATTTTATACGTGTATCCAAAATCTAAATGGTACGATTCATATCGATTTTCATCCAAATCCGCCAAAAAGGAAGGGGGTTTTAACTCAAAAACCTAGATAACATTTTGGAATTTAGTCGTGTAATGAATAGGTTAGGTTAGGTTTTATGACTCATGCCCGGGCTTTAACTACGAGGTCATATCGCCTACTACCAGAGCGCTCTTTCGTCACGAAAAAAAAATTGAGTAGTCCGTCCTTCGGATGGGACATTAAGCGATGGTCCCGATTATATATATACATAAAAAATATATATAGTTAATTATTATGATTCATGTCCTGGCTTTAACTACGAGGTCATAGCGTCTACTACCAGAGCGACGAAAGAGCGCTCTTTCGTCGCTCTGGTGGTCATGAGCCCGAAGCTACTGTGGGAGTTCTAAATTTTCGGTCGGGTTTCGAACCCACGATCTTGAGCTCAGAAGGCAAGCACGCATACCACTGAGCTACCGGCGCCCATATGAATATATATACTTATATCTGTATTCTAAGTTTTATATATTGATTCAGAACGTCATAAAGAGACGACACCTGTTGATTTTTAGATTCGACGCGGCTTTAAGTCAATGATAATTCAAGTTTTCCGATCCCCTGGTTCCATAAATGGAAAAACAAATTCACTTAGATTCATAACTGTGAACACGATAACTCCCGATAGAATAAATGTAGCGACATGAAATTTTATAAGTGTATCCAGAACATTATTAGGACGACTCCTAATGATTTTATGCCAAATCGAACAAAAAAAAGGGGGGATCCAGGAGGGGCTTAACACAGAAACTCTAATAAATCAAAAACTATAAAATCGGTCATGAGGCGGATTCAATTCAAAAACCATAATAACTGCCGACGTAATGAATGTATGCGTGCGTATAGCTGGGGAAGTCCCTATACGGACGACACCTACTAATTTTCAGGGAAATCGGTCGATGATGACGAAGGGATCAGAGGGATGGGCTCAACTCAAAACCACAATAACTGCCGATGTAATGAATGTATGCGTGCGTATAGCTGGGGAAGTCCCTCTACGGACGACACCTACTAATTTTCAGGGAAATCGGTCGATGATGACGAAGGGATCAGAGGGATGGGCTCAACTCAAAACCACAATAACTGCCGATGTAATGATTGTAAGCGTGCGTATAGCTGGGGAAGTCCCTATACGGACGACACCTACTAATTTTCAGGGAAATCGGTCGATGATGACGAAGGGATCAGAGGGATGGGCTCAACTCAAAACCACAATAACTGCCGATGTAATGATTGTAAGCGTGCGTATAGCTGGGGAAGTCCCTATACGGACGACACCTACTAATTTTCAGGGAAATCGGTCGATGATGACGAAGGGATCAGAGGGATGGGCTCAACTCAAAACCACAATAACTGCCGATGTAATGATTGTAAGCGTGCGTATAGCTGGGGAAGTCCCTATACGGACGACACCTACTAATTTTCAGGGAAATCGGTCGATGATGACGAAGGGATCAGAGGGATGGGCTCAACTCAAAACCACAATAACTGCCGATGTAATGAATGTATGCGTGCGTATAGCTGGGGATGTTCCTATACGGACAACACCTAATAATTTTCAGGGAAATTGGTCGATGATGACGAAGGGATCAGAGGGATGGGCTCAACTCAAAACCACAATAACTGCCGATGTTATGAATGTATGCGTGCGTATAGCTGGGGAAGTCCCTATACGGACGACACCTACTAATTTTCAGGGAAATTGGTCGATGATGACGAAGGGATCAGAGGGATGGCCTCAACTCAAAACCACAATAACTGCCGATGTTATGAATGTATGCGTGCGTATAGCTGGGGAAGTCCCTATACGGACGACACCTACTAATTTTCAGGGAAATCGGTCGATGATGACGAAGGGATCAGAGGGATGGGCTCAACTCAAAACCACAATAACTGCCGATGTAATGAATGTATGCGTGGGTATAGCTGGGGAGGTCCCTATACGGACGACACCTACTAATTTTCAGGGAAATCGGTCGATGATAACGAAGGGATCAGAGGGATGGGCTCAACTCAAAACCACAATAACTGCCGATGTAATGATTGTAAGCGTGCGTATAGCTGGGGAAGTCCCTATACGGACGACACCTACTAATTTTCAGGGAAATCGGTCGATGATGACGAAGGGATCAGAGGGATGGGCTCAACTCAAAACCACAATAACTGCCGATGTAATGAATGTATGCGTGCGTATAGCTGGGGATGTTCCTATACGGACAACACCTAATAATTTTCAGGGAAATTGGTCGATGATGACGAAGGGATCAGAGGGATGGGCTCAACTCAAAACCACAATAACTGCCGATGTTATGAATGTATGCGTGCGTATAGCTGGGGAAGTCCCTATACGGACGACACCTACTAATTTTCAGGGAAATCGGTCGATGATGACGAAGGGATCAGAGGGATAGGCTCAACTCAAAACCACAATAACTGCCGATGTAATGAATGTATGCGTGCGTATAGCTGGGGAAGTCCCTATACGGACGACACCTACTAATTTTCAGGGAAATCGGTCGATGATGACGAAGGGATCAGAGGGATGGGCTCAACTCAAAACCACAATAACTGCCGATGTAATGATTGTAAGCGTGCGTATAGCTGGGGAAGTCCCTATACGGACGACACCTACTAATTTTCAGGGAAATCGGTCGATGATGACGAAGGGATCAGAGGGATGGGCTCAACTCAAAACCACAATAACTGCCGATGTAATGAATGTATGCGTGCGTATAGCTGGGGATGTTCCTATACGGACGACAACTAATAATTTTCAGGGAAATTGGTCGATGATGACGAAGGGATCAGAGGGATGGCCTCAACTCAAAACCACAATAACTGCCGATGTTATGAATGTATGCGTGCGTATAGCTGGGGAAGTCCCTATACGGACGACACCTACTAATTTTCAGGGAAATCGGTCGATGATGACGAAGGGATCAGAGGGATGGGCTCAACTCAAAACCACAATAACTGCCGATGTAATGAATGTATGCGTGGGTATAGCTGGGGAGGTCCCTATACGGACGACACCTACTAATTTTCAGGGAAATCGGTCGATGATAACGAAGGGATCAGAGGGATGGGCTCAACTCAAAACCACAATAACTGCCGATGTAATGATTGTAAGCGTGCGTATAGCTGGGGAAGTCCCTATACGGACGACACCTACTAATTTTCAGGGAAATCGGTCGATGATGACGAAGGGATCAGAGGGATGGGCTCAACTCAAAACCACAATAACTGCCGATGTAATGAATGTATGCGTGCGTATAGCTGGGGAAGTTCCTATACGGACGACACCTAATAATTTTCAGGGAAATTAGTCGATGATGACGAAGGGATCAGAGGGATGGGCTCAACTCAAAACCACAATAACTGCCGATGTAAGGAATGTATGCGTGCGTATAGCTGGGGAAGTCCCTCTACGGACGACACCTACTAATTTTCAGGGAAATTGGTCGATGATGACGGAGGGATCAGAGGGATGGGCTCAACTCAAAAATCACAATAACTGTCGATTTAATGAATATTTGCGTACAGTTGGGGAAGTTCCTATATGGACGACACCTAATAATTTTCAGAGAAATCGGTCGATGATAACGGAGGGATCAGAGGGATGGGCTCAACTCAAAAACCACTAAACTGCCGACGTAATGAATGTACGCGTGCGGATAGCTGGGGAAGTTCCCATACGCACGACACCTTTTAATTTTCAGGGAAATCGGTCGATGATAATGGAGCGATCAGAGGAATGGGCTCAACACAGAAACCACAATAACTGGCGATATAATGAATTGAACTATACAAAATTTAGTATGACGATTCACAAGTTTATGTAATTCAACTATTGATTTTAGACCAAAAGATGGTTTAGTTTTAAAGGAAGAACGAAAGCATAGTTAATTAATTGGAGCTGGGAATTCACCGACGACGTTTTTCGTAGTTATTTGCTCCTTTTTCACTTGGGGTATTTCCTGTAGTTTCATGCCTTCAGAAGCCTTCTTTCCGCATAGGCCTGTCATTTTATTTTTCTTGACTGAACTCAACATAGCTTTGACTAAATGGAAAAACCAATCTTTTAATGAATGATGTCTGTATGTAATTAAGTTTTGTCATTTACTAAATCTAGTTCGTAATTTGACCATGGAAACATTTTGCCAAGTTTTGCAGTTTCTCTTTGATCAGAAACGGATGTAGGTTATTGTCGCTGTCTGCTGCTTCAAGCAAGCATTTTTCTTGCGCTCTTTCTCCCATATATATTTTTTCTGAATCCATTTACCCATCGCTGCAATTTACAATAATTTGTTTTTTACTTCTCCAGCTACACGAAGTATTGGGAAAGTTTTGTAATCAGTCAAAAATTGAATGCGGAAATTCCAAATGAAAAAAAAAGTCTCTGATGTCGGTGTGTGGGTTTGTGTACACGATGACTCCCGATACAATGAATGTATCGACACGAAATTTTATATGAGAATCCAGAATATTTTATCGACGACACCTATTGTTTTTCAGCCAAATCGACTAAACGGAAGGGGGAATTATGGGACGGCTTAACATAAAAACTAATCAAAGTAGATGTTTGCTAGCGACTGTAGAATTGAAAATTTTGGGGGTATTGAGGGTCAGTCAATGATGAAAACACTATTCAAATGCCAACGTTTCGATATATTTCATATCATCATCAGGGCCTAACAAAAACAAGACAAACTTTGGGGAATCAAGATTGGAAAAATATAATGAGTGATCGATTAAAATTATATATAGGTACATAAATATACACTCACAACATACACATATCCACATAACTACATATATACATAAATGTGAAGATCACAGTCTTCATGCCTTCTCCTCAACCATCTATATTCATAGTAAGTTTTCTTGTTGTTCATCAATGTGTATATGTATGTGTATGTATATGGATGTATAGTTATGTATATATGTAGTTATGTGGATGTGTGTATGTTGTGAGTGTATATTTATGTACCTATATATAATTTTAATCGATCACTCATTATATTTTTCCAATCTTGATTCCCCAAAGTTTGTCTTGTTTTTGTTAGACCCTGATGATGATATGAAATATATCGAAACGTTGGCATTTGAATAGTGTTTTCATCATTGACTGACCCTCAATACCCCCAGAATTTTAAATTATAAAAACTAATAACTGCCGATAGATTAGAGGGAACTAAACTCAAAAACCTCAATAACTGCCTATGTAATGAATGGGTCGACATGAAATTTCATATTTAAATTCAAAACCCAATGAGGAACATAAGCTGTAAAATATATGCAAAAGCGGCTAATGGGAAGGGGGATGCAGGGGAGGGTTCAGTTCAAAAACCCTAATAAATGTTGATATAATGAATTTATAGATACAAAATTTAGTATGGCGATTCACAAGTCTCTATGTAAGTAAACTATTGATTTTTTAGATCAATCGGTCGATTTTGAAGGTAGAGCGAAAACCTAATTGATAAATTCGTGCTTTCCGGTGATTCACCGACATTTTTTTGGGGGGGGGGGGGGGGGTCAGAGGGTCAGAAAACAAAATCCCGGTGTAATGAATGTTTCGACATGAAATTTCAATTTTCAATTTGAATTCAAAACCCCGAGGACGACACCAATAAATTTTCCGCACAATCATCAGAAGGAAAGGAGGGATACAATGAACAATTGACACAAAATACAGCAGCTTCTATATATTGGTGGTTGAGTAAATATTTAATTAATTAATTCGTTTTGGGGATGTTCCTTGCCGATGATTCACCGATGACTTTTTTCATACATTTTCAACATCCACTGCCTCAGAACTATCCCATCCCTATTTTAAGATTAATGAAATTTGAAGACAGCGACGGGAAGCGTACCGCTTTATGAGCTATTAAACGTTCGCAAGTATACACTTTGTTGCGAAGCCATTCCAAATGACCTTTCTATTGAATACAATAATAAATTATAGATTACAATCTGATGGAGTTATTTATTCAATTTATTTCCATTAGTCGGGACGCCTGTTAATCACTTTTTGGTGTCTGTCTAAATCTAAGCTTGAAGTCAATCACTAATTTGTATTATTTGCAGATTAATGTTATGATGATTATACACTTGTACTTGGCATCTTAATAATGATCTTAAGGAAACAAAACAAAATAAAAACATCCTGTTTTGTATTTAGGTAATTAGAGGTTTTATGATCATTAAAAAATAAATTAATGATATCCCTCATTTTTATTTCCCCAGCTAAACAAAAATATAGATACTTATCTAATTAGTCAGAAATTCGATGCGGAATTTTCAACGACATTTCATGTTTTCCGACCTCCAGGTTCTAAAAATGAGAAAAAAAAAAAATGTCTGTATGCCTGTGAACAAGATAATTCCCGATAGAATGAATCTTTCGACAGGAAATCATATGTAAACTTATAGCCATCTGAGGACAACACTACCAAATCGGCCTAAGAAAAGGGGGGATTAAGAGGGAAGGAATGAAATGTTGTGTTTGTAAACATGTCTGAAAAGTATCTGTACGTTGTTAGCCAAACCGGATGTTTAGTCTGCTGTCAGCTGTCGAAGAGGTTTCATGTGTTTTGGTGAGATCGGCTAATTTAAAAATGGATCAGAGAATTTTAAATTTTGCTATAAGAATGAAATAAAGAGCCTGCTATGAGTAAAACTAGGGTTTACGAGTGGTATAAAAGCTCGACAAGTGAGGTCGAATGTGAAGGTTATGCTCACTGTTTTTCGATTTTAACGACATAGTGCACCATGAGTTCTTGCTACAAGGTCAAACGGTCAATAAGGATTACTACCTACAAGTGCAACGCCGTTTGCGTGAAGAAATCCAGAAAAAACGCCCAGATTGATGGCGAAACAATTCATGGCTTTTGCATCACGATAATGCACCTCATTGCTTGTTCGTGAATTTTTGGCCAAAAACAACACTGTAATGATGCCCCATCCTCCATATTCGCCAGACATGGCTCAGTGTGACTTTTTTCTGTTCCCAACAATAAAGAGAACCTTTAAGGGCTTTCGTTTTACAAGCAAAGATGAGATTAAAAGCGCATCGCTGAGAGAGCTAAATGCTATCCCAAAGATCGATTTTCAGAAGTGTTTCCGGGATTGGAAGATGCGCTGGCATAAGTTTATATCTAATGGGGACTATTTTGAAGGGGATACATACATTGATGTAGACGAATAAATAAAATTCTTTTCAAAAATCGAAAATTCCCGTTATTTGTTAACACACCTCCTATCATAACATTTAATATGAGGATACAGAAGCCACTATTTAAGTCAAATATTCGATCTTAGTCCAAACAATCGATTGGCTTTTGAGGCATAGCAAAAACTTAATTGACTTGTGTTGAGGAATTACATGGTGATTCATCCTTCGATTTTTTGAATACAATTAAGAATGTATTGGTATTCAAGAATGGTCTTTTCGTAAAGAGCAATGTAAGCACATCGTTGGGCGCAGACTTACTGGGAAAATATTGTAATAGGCGTGGTCTATCTTCTTGTTTGGACTTAATTGCCAAGTAATCACTAGGAAATAAATATTGAGTAAAAAAAAATGTCTTCAAGAGTTACAGCTAGCTTGACCTCTACTCAATACATATTCATGAAATAGTATGTATGTATATTTGATAAATAATACGTTTAGTGAAACGTGAATAATAGTTCTGGATACGTCTATACATTGATATAATTAGTTAGTTATTATGATTCACGCCCGGGTTTTAACTACAAGGTTATATCGCCTACGACCAGATCACTCTGGTGGACATGACTCCAACTCTACTGGAAAGTCTTAAATTTTGCCTACCCAGTTTAATTCATCCTCAAGGTCGAGACCAGGTTTCTTGAGCGCAGTGTGTATATATCTTCTATATTTTCCTCTTTGTTACCTGAGGAAGGGGCGCACAATCGCCCCGAAATATCCTCATGAAAAGAGTTGATCTTAAATAGATATATGTATAAAATGTTTATAATTATAAGAAAACAAGTGTTTATTAATATAGGAATTGTATATTCATTTATCTTCTATTATTTATTTTTTTTTTAATGTATAATACAAACACATAATGAGATGAATAATAATAAAATTTCATATCGGTTGTTGTATATTATTTAAGCTATTTTCATGTACAAACTTGTATGACATGTCCTTGTTATGGTTTAACATAAATAATAATTATTATTATTGTTGATAATAATTACCTATCTTTACCGCCGACATGAGCATCAACTTTAAAATTAGACACATTTTGATGGCAGCTATAATTAATTTTATAAAAGCTTTTGGTGATGTTTTTCTTTTTTTGTTTTTTTTCAACTTTTACATTTTTTTATAGACGTAAGTAAATATATTTTTTTGACTATAAACGACTTATCTTGTCAGAAAAAATAACAGTAAAATATGCGTATTTTTTTCTGATAAGATGAATGTAGTTTATAGCAAAGAAAAATAATGGACGTCAATAAAAACTGTATAAGTTGAAAAAAAATATATACAAATAAAATATTTTTATCCTTATAAAAACTACCAATAATAAAAAAAATATATAATTCGTTTCGATACAATTTAAACATTACTTTGAAATATTTCGGAAATTTATTTTACATTCTTTGAGGCGCTGTAACCATCTCAAATGTGAACACATCTTAGCGATTGTAATATAAGAAACATTTTTGTTAAGAACCAATTAAACGTAGGGCT
Organism: Aradus depressus; assembly: GCA_963662175.1. Classification (NCBI taxonomy): domain Eukaryota; kingdom Metazoa; phylum Arthropoda; class Insecta; order Hemiptera; family Aradidae; genus Aradus; species Aradus depressus. The sequence continues at coordinate 27,915,421 of OY759215.1, forward strand.
TTGGTAGGACTAACAGTTTTCGGGTAAATCAAGGAAACTTCTTAAAATATGTTTCAAAACTACATTTTAGGACGGTCGAAAACCGGGTAAACTGCAATCACTCCTATTTCATATAATTGTGTCTTTCAGTATTCTCTACACCTTTTATAAATAAAAGTAAAAATAAAATCTCTAGTAATAATAAAATCTTTTCAAATTTGAAAAGATTTTTGATTAGTTCATAAATATAAGCGATAACTTGTAAAATATACCTACTTAAGTAAAGTGGCCTCAATTTTCGTCCAATTTTGGCTTTATTCTAATCAGATCTAAGCTAGTACATGTGTCATTTCAAGTTCATAGATAGAATAGTTTTTATGGTATACTTTCAAATATCCAAGCACATATGAGTAGGTACACAGACATTGCGAAAATGGTCAAAACGTATTCAGGGAACCTCGAGACGTGAAAATTCGTTGAAAACTCCATCTTGGGTTTATTCAATATTACAATACTTTCTTATAATATAGTTATATGCTCGTAGGTATGCTATTGTGTGGATTAACGTAAACAAAAGTTTTTTTGTCTGAATAATAGCGAGTAATTGTAGAGAGATGAGAATTATTAAATGTTTAGGAGCCTGAGAGGAGAGAGATGTGGTCATTCTCAGACCCTCTTATTAATATCTCAGAAAAAAGCCCATCTTCCTTTTAGGTTGTTTTTGAATTCTCCTCAACATGTTTACACGGCCATTTTCTATCTTGTCTGCGTTCTTAGCCTTGTCTTCTCTGTTTGTATCCTTAAAGTCACCTTTAAATTATGACCAAATAAAGTTAAGAACTGAGAATATTGGCTTTGCATAACTCATTTATAACAGTTGTCTGGAGGTTAAAAACTTTTTTTGCTGTATTTGGAGCTAACTTCGAAGGTGTTTCCCAAGGATTTTTCTCTGGCCCCTGACTTTGTACAATTTTCAGAAGGAATTAATAGCCTCTTAAAGAACACTCATTTTCTTAATCTTTCTTTATGAAAATTCAATTTTTTACTTACTTATGTGTTTAGTATAAGTATTGGTAACCATACGAAAATCTGTGATCGAGTTTTCAACGGGATTTCATGTTGCAAGGTCTCCTGAATATGTTTGACTGTATGAGATTAGAACTTAGTGAGCGCTCCAAACCGAAAACAATTATAGATTTTTTTTTTTTTATATAACTCTTTTTCTTGAATATTTACAATCGGTATAACCATAAGTAAATTTGATGAATAATTCATGTATAATTATTATACATAGAACAAAGAAAAAAAAAATAATAATAATAATAAAAAAAAAAAATTAATAAAAAATACAAAAAAATACATCGAAAGCATATAGTTATGTACAAAATAATAGGTAAAAAAAATAAAAAATAAATAAATAATAATTAAGATAAAATAAAATCAATATAAAATAATAGAATATTGATTATAGAAATGAACTTTAAATTTGAAGTGAATACGTCACATAATATGTGTTAACATATTAAGTTAAATCAGACACTCATTAGTATTTGAACGAAATCACATGAAAATTGTGACCACTTTACTTCTGAGGTTAAGTATATTTTACAAGATACCGTTTATATTTATGACCTAATCAAAAATCTTTTCAAATAAAAGTTGTAGAGAATACTAATAGGCACATTTTAAATGCAATACATTTTTTCGAAGAAGGTCCGGTTTGCGAGATACATGTCAAAAACCATCTTAAAAAGACGTTTTGAAACAATTTTTTAGACGTTCGCTTGATTTACACGAAAATGGTTAGTCCTAGCGAAAAATTAATTCTCATCAAAAATGTTCCTTACTAAATTTTTAGTCGTTTTTGTATCCTTAGATTGGGAATAGGACAAATACTAACGTAAGTTATTGCGCCCCAAAAAATGTACAATTTTCCGTTGGAAATAGTTTAAAGCAGTGTTTAAATTGTAACGCATAGTAAAGAATTTTAAAGTATCTTTTTATTATTGTTAATTTTATATTAAAAAGGATAAAAATCAATCCCCCTCTCAGAGTCATTTCATATTACTGGGTATAAGAAAGTCACTCTGAGAATTACGCTATACAATGAAAACCCCAAAGGCCAACACCTTACTTTCATCTAACCAGCAATGCCAGTATAAAATGAAGGACAGATCACTCTCCCTCCCTCATCTCAATTTATTTATTTATTTATTTCATATTTTTTATTTATTTTATTTTATTTTAAGTTATTTATTCCTCACTTCTCCGAAAATAATATATCGATTTCGTATGGCGTAAACGATCTGGACCAGCAAAGTTCAAGTTGAAATCATTTGGTATTTACGTTGTTTGTGTATAGTTTTGTCTATAGTTTTACACGCTGTAGTAATTTCAGATTTGACAGGGATGATATTTCGTAGGGCTTTAGCACTTATGTAAACAAATATTTTAAAAAAATCTTCATAGAGGAATGCGCTTGTTGCATGTCTGTTCGTTAATTGAATTTGTGATTGCATAATTCCGAGTGGACTGACAGTATATATATCGATCTGAATAAAGACACGTTACATGACCAAGGTCTCTCACCGGTTGAACAGGTGCACTTAATAAAAAGTGCTACAGGCACTGTTGGAGAACCTTCAAACATACTAACAGGACATGTCTCACTAGTAATTATCATGCATACAATGTATTACTTTATTACAATACTTTCAAGTAACTAACAATTTGAATTAGGTCGTTTTTTCAGGATTAAAATTTAATTAAAACCCTTTGCTTCAAAATTATTTCAATCTTTTTCTTGAAATTCCTGACTAGCAATAGTTTTGTCTGATTTCAAGGCGACACAGTATTGATGAAGTTGTCTGTTTCATAACAATAATGAAACATTTAGAGAATTTATTACTCAATATTTTTTGAGGAAACTTAAAACCACGATATGCTTGGAAAAGTGTTCAAACTCCTTTTATTGTGCTGCGAACGATTTCTTTTTGGTGGCTCAGAGGTAGCATGCTTGTCTATTAAGCTCAAGATCGCGGGTTCGATACCCGGCCGAGGCTCTTAAGTTTTTTATCTGGGAAGTGGAAAACAAAATAGAGTAGTCCGTCCTTCGGATGGGACATTCAGCGATGGTCCCGATTATATATATACATAAAACATATATATAGTTAGTTATTTAGTTAGTAATGATGGCTCATGCCCGGGCTTTAACTACGAGGTCATATCGCCTACTACCAGAGCGACGAAAGGGCGCTCTTCCGTCGCTCAGGTGGACATGAGCCCGATTCTACTGTGGATGTTCTAAATTTTGCCTATTCTACCATTTTTGACAGGCTCGGGATCATCACTTAACGTCCCATCCGAAGGACGGCGTGCTTATGTTTGTTTTACCTCCCCGATAAACTAAACTAAGGGCTTTGCCCGGCTTTTGAACCCACGATCTTGAACTCAGAAGGCAAGCACGCGAACCGCTGAGCTACCGGGGCCCTTAAAATATATATAAATGACAAAATTAAAACTAACTATATTAAAATTATACAATTGAAATGTTGCCTCTTGCTAACTATCCCTCATAAGTCTTTTAAAAAAATATCTGAAATAGAAGAATGGAAATGTTGTATCGTCTATAAATATTTAGAGGCAATTAGCTAGATCTGGTGAGTTAATTAGTTACTATGACTCATGCCTGGGCTTTAACTATGAGGTCATATCACCTACTACCAGACCGCACTTGTCACACTAGTGTTCCTAAATTTTTACCTTGGCTAGGGGTCTTTAACGAGTACCTGACATCGTACAGGCTCAGTACCATCACTTAACATCCCATCCGAAGGCAGCGTGTTTAAGTTTATTTTACCTCCCAAATAAAATAAACTAAGGGCCTCGGCCGGGTTTTGAACCCGCGATCTTGTTTTAGTAAGCACGCAATCATACCACTGAGCTACCTCAAGAAAAACCAACGGGAGCTATACTTTGAAACGATATGATAAAGATGAAGCATGTACATGTTCAACTCAATAATATATCCTATGTGAGTCGCATTTTATCATAGCTGATGAACTTAAAAACTTTCTGATAAAAATATATTGTCTATTATGTAGTTTTTTTCTAAGTAGATACAAAGGAGTGGTTGGAGCGAGGGCAGGTTGGTTAGGTATGGTCACTGATATAGTTGGTACTGCATCGAGTTCACGGTCATCTGAGCCACTGGACAAAGGCCAGGGTTAACAGGACTTATAGAGAAAATAGAGGCACCTCCTTCCACATTTTTATAGAATACTCCAGGGTCTAGACCAAGTTCACCATTCTATTTCTCTCCTCCACTCACCTATTTTCAGGGTTCCTAGAATGAAGACAGCAGAACGGTCGTACAATGTGTCTAGGTCTCTCTCCAGCTATGATAGGGGAAGTTGTGTGGACAGAAATTCGAACTCCTGATTCCAAAAATTAACTCCCGACAGAATACATGTATCGAAATCGTATACAAGTACCCAGAACCACCCAAGAATGACACCTATTGATTTTTAGACAAATCGGTCTAAGAGAAGAGGGGATTAGGAGAGTGGAATACTCGTAACTGTTGTTGTAATGAATGTATCGGCAAAGTGTATGTATGAGGTATTCTGATATATTCGTGTAAGAGAACTATTGATTTCTTGCCTAAACGGTCGGTTGGTTTTGGAGGGAGAGCGAAAACGTAATTGATTAATTCTTTCTGGGGAAGTACATTGTCGGAACTATTTTCTTGTGCTATAAAATTAATTTTATATTTAACGTTTGTCGACAAAGTTATCACCACCTGAGGCTCTCATTTTGAAAATTTCAATGGATTTTAGGTGTTTCAATATCGAAGATGCATCGTCCTTAGGTCTGTGGTCATAAGGGAAGAGGGGATTAGGAGGGCTTTAGTGAAAACTGTAATAACTGTCGTTGTAATGAATATCAGCCAAATGTTTGTAAGAGGTATTCTGATATATTCGTGTAAGAGAACTATTGATTTCTTGCCCAAAAGACCGGTTGTTTTTGGAGGTAAACTAAATAAACAAAATCATTTGTTGTTTATTCTCGTCCTTTAGGTCTGTGGAGAATCCATTTAGAAAATCAGAAGGCGGCCAAAGTTTTTGAAGCAGACATTTCTGCTTATTGAAACTGACCTCTTTGAAGGTTGACATTTTACTTCACATTTGCACTGGCATGCCAAGTTTCTTGTGTATGTTGAATGTTGTGGAAGACACAGGAAAGAAAACATTTATGCTGTTTTAGGCTTCTCTGCGATGTTCCATATTTTCGCCAAAACTCTCAGTGATGTTCACATATTGCAGGTCGATATCAATGAACCTATTACGGTCCTTCAAGTTCATTGTAATTTTCCTTAAACTCGACCCGAAATATTAGGAGGGAGGCTTAACAGAAAAAACCTAATAACTCCCGATAAAATGAATCTATCAACACGAAATTTTATATGTGTATCCAGAACCCCATATGAACGACACCTATCGATTTTCAGCACAATCAGTTGAAAAAAAAAGGGGTTAAGAGGAGGGGGCCCAACTCAAAAACCCTATTAACTGCCTACTTAATGAACTTATTGGCAAAAAATTTAGTATGAAGACCGTTAGAAGACCCTATGTAAGTCAACTATTGATTAGTCAACTGGTTTTGAAGGGGGTGCGAAAAGTTAATTGATTAATTCGTGCTGGGGAAGTATATTTGTCTCACCTACTTTTTCTTTTCTTTCTTCTTTCTTTCTCTAAGACTTTTTTTTTTTTTAGAGTAGAGCCAAATATCATAACTTATTCCATGTTTCCTAAACATTTATATATAGATATATTGTCCTATTTGTTTCAGTGTATTGGATCCCGGGAAACATGCCGAGACCATCCATTTCTGGATAATACCTCTGTTTCTTTCTTAGTGTTTACTTGGTTTTTCTCGTCGATTGGGATATTTGTGGAATACCTGCGCTTTCTGCGTCAAGGTCTTTTTGTACAGGGCTCAAAATCATTTGTTGTTTATTCTTGTTTTTATTACTATTTGTTTTTAACTATGACTTCAGAGGAATGGTTATGCAATCTTAGTAGAGTTAATGCTCGTTAGTTCCGTAAGGAGATACTGGAAGGGATGCAGTTTGTTGGTGCACGACTGCACTCTGACGGAGGCCAGCTATGATCTCTAAAAGGACGTCAGGTGAAGGTCATACTTGTAGAGTTGGGCATAATAGGTGAAACGTTGCAATCCAATTCTACACTTCTGTTTAGGAGGATGTTTAATTCGAAGGTGAGTTATTGCTTCCCAAGGTTGATCGTAGAAAATATAGCTGAGGGAAAAGAGGAGGCGTAGCCAGGGGTGTTTCGGGTCCTCCCTGGACAGGAGGCAGAGGGTCCGATCTGGAGCATTGTAAAGAATTGGATTTACAGACTAAGGGGAGTTAGCATTTGAGTTGTCCGTTAAGGGCACTGGTAGCTCACCGTGCTTGCTTACTGAGCTCAAGAAACCCGGACGAGGTCCTTAGATTTTTTATCTGGAAGTTGTAAAAACCTTGAGCACGCCGTCCGTCAGATGGGACGTTAAGCGTGTACAATGTCAGGTGCTCGTTGAAGACTCTTAGCATAGGGGGGTGTCTACAAAACTGGACGTATGGCGTTCAGCTCTGGAGTCCAGTTAAGCCCTCACACACCAAAAGAATTCAAGCTATTCAAAATAAAATCCTCCGAATCATCACACAGTGCCCTTACTACGTATCAAACATAACATTACATCATGACCTGAACATACAGTTAGACAACAGCTTTACACAAGTTCATGACACACCCGAACACACTAGTGGAAGCTATGTCGGTCCGATCCTGGCCGGACAACCCTCCTCGACGACTGAATCACGGCCGCGTGCCCCTCCTGCCTGAGGAGGCGGTTGTGTTGACAAGAGATTCAAGCGGTGTTTTTATTTTTCTTTTGTCCATATTTCCTAGTTATGATGTATTTCATAGTTAGAAATTACATAATAAAAGTGAAAAAAAAAGGATTAGGGCAAGTGGTGCCTGTAACGTCCCTGAGGATCCCACTGATTTCCCCCAATATTACAGCAGACCCTCTCGGACCTAAACATTGTTGTGAAAGTTCTGGCCTTCCTCTGACACCCGTGAATGCTGTACAGCGTGGTCCCACCCCACCCTCACCTCAACTCTTTAAATATATTATTTTTAGATAAAAGGATGAGGACGCCATTTTCTTAGAGGTAGCATGCTGCGCACGATCGTGGGTTTTGTTTTTTTATCTTGGAGGCAAAAAAAAAAAAAAAAAACTTGAGCAAGCTGTTCTTCGGATGGGACATAAAGCGATGATCCCCAACCAGTAAGATGTCAGGTACTTGTTAAAGACCCTAAACCCTTGGTAATTAAACCTGCATAGACAACATTTAAGACTCCCACTTTCGAGTCGGGCTCATGTCCACCAGAGACTCGATGTAGTTAACCAACCCGTGGGCAAACATTTTTATTAGATCCTGCAATAGTACTCGAGTGTTTTTAGTGCAAATTCAACTCACAGAAATTATTTTCAAAAATTAAAAAAGCAAACTAATCAAAACTGGCAGCTTTTTAAAGATTCAATTTCTGAGATACTTATCTGCTGACTCGCTACCCGCAATGCCATAAGGACCTGGGATTCAGAGAAAAGCAACTGAAACCTGGTTTCTTCTTAACTGCCTGTCAGACACTTTCTACGCTTGCATATAGTCCCCATCGTAAGAATTTCAACCTTGTGGTGGATATTTCCGAAACTCTATCTAATAATAGCTACCAAATTACCCACCTATTTCTTGTTTGCACTTCACAAACCACCTATCTAAATTATAAAACAAAATTGTGTTCATCACGTAGCCTTTCTATTCCGTATACAGCAATCTCGACCTTTATTATTATTAATCTGCGCCGATCCAACTAAATTAGCCCGTTAGGATCCCCACAGACCAAAATGCCTTAAAGAAAAAAAAAAAATTCAATTTTCAGATGTTTTGAAAAAAAAAATATTTATCGCTGGATCACCGGCAATTTACTTCTCCAGAAGAACCAAAATAACATCATTCCCTGTTGAAAAAATTAAATACAAACCGATTTGTATGTATATATACATATCGTCAGATAATTTTATATAATATATCCTAGCCAGTGCTGAGATCTAGTGAAAAATCACTTTACCATTTTGGTGACATGCACAAGTAACTTAAACATATCAATAGTGACCTTGAAATTAAAATTTTTATTTGAGTCGAAAAAAATGAAAATCTGATGAAAACTTGACGATTTTCTGACCAATTATATAACTTTCCCTATACCTCGTAGAGCTATGGAAGCGTAGCAAGTTGTGCGTCCTGCCTCATGCAAGGCACTTTACCTTAAATAACCGCATCACTGGTCAGTTCCATTATTGTCATGTTATTCCTGTTAATCCAAAACATTTCAAATACTTCACCAGATTGTATTAATTTGTTACGAAAGGTCCAACACATTTCTCAACCTGATCAGCCTATCCAGACTTTGTTTTTATTTTAAATGGTCGTCTTTTAAATCGAAGCCGGAAAGGATTATTTTATAATAATATTTATAAAGAGTGAGACAAAAAAAGACTACAGATCCTCGTATATTACATGATCACATTCCAGTTATCCACAGGATGGCAGTCTCAAGGTGAGGCTTCTTAGCGTCATGACGTATTTCTTTATCTGCCTATTGAAAACCTCCGATCCATCATCCATGGGTATGATGATTAATAGTTGAAGTCATGGGCGCCGGCTATAGGCGCTTCTTTCCTCCTCCCTCTGTGGTAATGATGTTCTCATGGGCGTCCGCTCCGAGACTCAGCACGCCTATTATTATTTTTCCCTTTGAGATATTTGTTTTAGCTATATTCGTAGTTAGTTACTGTGAATTATACACGGGCTTCCTAAACCTCCTCAGGTATTATTTTTAACCTAGTGTCCCGACGGGATTCGATCTTTAACGAATATCTGACGCCGCAACATCCCATTCGAAGGACGGTGTGCTCAAGGTTTTTTACTTTCCACATAAAAAACCCAAGGGCCTCAGCCATCTGGAATTCAGATATATAAACAATTAATAAATCTCAGAATCGGACACACATGTGATTATTAAAAACAATAATAGTAAAAAATACAATTAAATAAATAAATAATTGTAATTAGTTAACTAACTACAATTATTTATTTATTTAATTGTATTTTTTACTATTATTGTTTTTAATTAAAATTAATTTTACACATTTATTTATAATATCAATATGAATTTAATTATACCTTACTTTTAATGATTTTTCAATTCGGTAAAATTAGGCAATTAGGTATATTTATTTTACAATACTACTTTATTTCACTATCCTTAGACGTTTCGACTTGCAAATCATTTTCAATTCTAAAAACAAATTCCTTTTAATAGGTTGTATTAGGTTTTATGACTCATGCCCGGGCTTTAACTACGAGGTCATATCGCCTACTACCAGAGCGCTCTTTCGTCACTCTGGTGGACATGAGCCCGACTCTACTGTGGGAGTCCTAAATTTTGCCTACCCTAAATTTTTATTCATCTAGGGCAGGGGTCTTTAACGAGTACCTGACATCGTACAGGCTTGGGACCATCGCTTAACGTCCCATCCGAAGCACGGCGTGCTTAAGTTTATTTTACCTCCCAGATAAAATAAACTAAGGGCCTCGGTCGGGCTACGAACCCACGACCTTGAGCTCAGAAGTCAAGCACGCATACCACTGAGCTACCGGCGCCCTCCTATTAATAATAATAATAACATTATAATTTTGATTGGCATAACCATTTTTTATAATTTATATATTTATGTAAGTCGAAACGTCTAAGGATAATGAAATAAAGTATTATTGTAAAATAAATATTTTTGCCTAATTTTACCAAATTGAAAAAACATTTATTTATTTATTTGAGTATAAATTATAGACACAAGGTCATTGTTACCTGAAGAATGGGCGTGGAATCGACCCGAAATATCGTTGGATATAAATGGACATTCTGGAAGAAATACCAAAAATATGGAATATACATAATAATATATAATATATTAATTTTAATACTCTCCTCCCGACGGGATTTGAAAACATGCCCGTGCTACGTTGTTGCAACCAAAGCCCTACACAGTAACCCACACGGCCACAACGACAATGCCGGTTTGTTCTCTATGAGGACGGAGAGTATGGTAACCACCATACACAGTTTCCTATCGTATTCTAACATCTAATCGATCCTCAACAAACTATAACCGCCAGATAAGGGCAAAGCGCCATTGGATCCGGACTTGACCTGAGTCAGGAAGGTGGTCAATGGTCTTCTATGTATCTGGCTGTCGAAAGAGACTCTCTGCAGTCAACATTGATAAGACACTAGTCTGTTTTTGTAGCGGAGCTCCTTACGTACCGTTGGTCATTCTGATAGTGAGTTGGTAAAAGCGTTACGACACGGAAATGGCAACGAAAGTTTCACTGCCCCCCCCCCCCCCCTCCCGACCCCGCCTATGGACATTAGGAAGGGAGGAAGGTTTGGGAGGGGGCGGCCGGAGGGGAGGGGATGAATGAATCTTGGCGGGCTTTGTATCGATAAATTTGACTCTTCAATCATTGAACATGACCTTTGATTTTGGCTGGAGATTTCATTTGTAATTTTGCAGTAGAGAGGGTTAAGCCATTGATAAGGTTTCTTTTTGAAACATTTAAACTGAGAATGGTTAATGATCGAAAGTTAACTACAACAAGAGATAAACATGGCACAACTATAGACTCATTTATAGATTTTGAAGAAAATAATGTGCATGATACTGAATGTGTCAAGTCTAGGCCAATAGTTATACATAACAATGATGAAAATAATGAGGCAAAATCTGATGATATTATAATTATAAACAAACAATCTACAATTCTGATAAACTTTCTCAAGCAAAATACTTGGAAAATACGACAAATTGTACATTATACGATAGAATTGTATATTATACAACATCGCGGAGGAGCTTCTCTCCTGCCGCGCATCCCGCGAAAATATTCTCGACTCACTGTTCTGAGAGGCTGGTACGGCAACATCTGAACTGTAGACCCGTGACATTTCTGTGTTTCCACTGCAGTACGGGTTCTGGTATGTGTCAGTAGGAAATGGTGTGTCATGCCATAAAATGCCTCCAATATTAGATATGCCTCCCCTGTGGAATTTTCTATGGAACAAGAAGTATGCGAATGATTCATGGCTTTGGCGACTAAACGATAACAAGGAATTCTTGGCAACTGTTTAACCTGGAGACATTTGAACAGCCTCATCGAACGAATTCGCCTAACCTTGAATTCTCTTTGAGAAACCTGACAAGTCAGCGTCTTTCAAAAGCTTCACACCTCAACTCTATTCTTCGTATGTTGGGCCTCACAGTTAAAAGGACAAGGTTAAATTTGAACCGCTTTAATTCTTTCTTCTCTCTTGTACTTCTTCAAGTCGTGGCTCCTCTTCCCCTGCATATGTCGCAGCTAGATATTCTCAGTTTCGAAAATAATAAAAACAATATTCTCTTCAAGCACAATGGAAACGGGTGTATCCTTATTCTCAAAATTGTTATTGTTTTATTGAATTTAAAGAACACTTGGCTGCTCCCCTCTAAAATGTTTTAAGCATTAAATAGAATTAACAATTTTTTTATTTCTGTGCCCAGCGCACAAAGCACTCCGTACAGGAAAAAAAATTAAATTCGTTATAAATTGTCCTGGTAAAGACGGGGTTTGAGCCTCCTGGTTGGGTTGGTTGACCCAATTGATAAAATTTAGTACCAGAGACCAAAGAGAGCCCATCGTCATGATGTTTTGCAGAAAGTCTGCAATGTCTGGAAAGCCGATTTTTTTGAGAAATTTAGGTGTTCCGGGCGAACCATGGTGCAGTTACTGCCGAACGGAGAACCTTGTTTTCAAATCTTCAAAGTTTTTGTATGTTCCCAGCCAGGTGGGTGCTGCATATGTGAATACTGTTCTGAGTAGTGATGTGTAGAGGAGAATGCTGCAAGTCTACTTGAGTGACGATCTTCTGTCGATGAGGGGGCAGAGCTGCGTTAGCCTAGTAACTAACTTTCGTGTTTTTTGTTTATGTGTTGATCCCATGTTAATTTTGTGTCCAAATTAACGACAAGGTATTTAATTGTTTCGTGGTGAAACAATAAATATTTCATCTGTAAGTAGAGAACATATATGTTTTGGTACTATCGAGGAATGTATGTAAATACAAGACTGAAAGTGATGATGCGACTTATGTTAGTGAACTTTGGAGGAAAGAGGCCAAGGACTTATTCAACATCTTATACTTTTTTCTGGAATAAACACGTATTTTTTTATTCGAAGACTGAATAAATAGAATAATATCTGGGGTTTTTGGGATTCTCCTCTCAATCTATTAAAAGGTAAATCATCAAAGTTTTGGAAACTTGGAAAAACATTTACGGGCACAAAACTTTCGATCCTTTTCCAATAAATGTTAAGGATTTAACTCAAATGTGGTATAATAAAGTAATATGTTGGCGTCAGCTGTTTTATTATTTCACTGCACTGTAATTTTGAGAGTGACTTTCATATACTCAGTAATGTCAGTATGAAATGATTTTGAGAGAGGAGGGGGGAGGGAGTATGATTTGAATAAAAGTGGTTGGTATACTGAACTGTTTCACTAAATTTCATATTTTCTTTTTTCTATATTTTTCATCCTTCTTCATAAGAAACTACCAAAAATTAAAATATATCTTATGTTGTTTTGTGTCACAATTTAAACATTACATGTAAATATTTCCTATTGAAATTTATTGTACATTCTTTGTAGCGCTAGAAATTTGTTTATGTTTGTTCAATCTTCAATCTCAAGAATTCAACCAATTGGAAATTTAATAAGAAACATGTTTGATCCAGACCATTTTTTCCATAGGATTAACCATTTTTGTGAAAATCAAGCAAAAATCTAAAAAAATTATGGATTTCAAAACATTTCAGAACGGTTTTCGGCTTAGTCCCGGAAGTAATGTGGTCTTAATTTACGACTGACTTCTGTCAAAATCCAAACGAATTTAAATAAGCACATGCGACTTCTTCTATTCAAATTTCAAGTTCAATGCTTTAATCATTTTGGAATAAGAGAGCTCATAATGTTCCAATCACAAACAGATTGTGAAAATAGTCAAAACATATTTAGAAACCTTTAAACTGAAAATTCTATTGAAAACTCGATCTCGATTTTTTAAACGATTACAACACTTCCTTGTAGTAAAGTTATAAAAAAATTTAAATGTCTGGGAATCATAAAGCAAGCAATATCGTCTTTACTTTGTGTCTTGTATCAGCTAACTTAATGTATATTGAATTGTTTCAGACACAAAGAGTTAATTTTAGGACATGTAGTAACGATCGTTTCAACAGTATTTTTTTTTACGAAACTATGGCATGATTTTGGTAAAAGTTTGCCTAATCTTGTATTAAATCTAAATGCAGACCGAAGCCTGCAGAGACCCTCTCTAAATGCAACATGTGTAGCACTCGTACCTTGTACGTGTGTCCAACCTATGTAAAATTGAACGTTATTAATATAATATTAGCAAATACTATCAAATTAATATATTGCTTGTATAATAATTAAAATAACTATAACAAAAAGCCAAAATATGGCAAAAAAATGGAAGAGATGAGAGCTGCTGATTTCACGGACGCATGCGCGATAAGAATTTTGAAAAGTCGTCGGTGAATCACCGGAAATATACCTCCTCAGATCGAATTAATCAATTTTACGCTCTCCCTCCAAAACCAGTCGACCGTTTACGATAATATTCAACAATTAACTTACAGAGGGGCTCCTAAATCCTTATACTAAATTTTGTGTCGGTACATTTATTACATCGGCAGTTATTACGTTTCTTAAATTGAATTCTCTCTCCTGAACCCCCCTTCCCTTCTCCAGATATCCCGGAAATTTTCAGGTTATGTCCTCATCGGGTTTCGACTTTAAATGTGAAATTTCATGTCGATGAATTCATTACATTGGCAGATATTGGGTATTTTGACTTGAGCCTGTGTGTTGTCCTTATGGGGTTATGATCATACATATAAAATTTCGTGTCGATACATTCATTCTATCGGCTGTTTATAGACTTTTTAAGTTAAGACTCCCCCCTAATCCTTTGATCGATTTGACTGAAAAACAATAGGCGATAGTCGTTAGAGGATTCTGGATTCACATACAATATGTGTTCACAGACACACAGCAATTCTTTATCATATTTGGAATTTAGAGGTCGAAAAACACGAAATCCCGTTGAAAACTCCGCATCAAATTTTTGGCCGATTACATAACTTTCTCTATGCTTCTTACTGGGGGTGTAAAAACGAAAAAAAATATAATAACTAAAATTAAAAATTGAAATTTATTGAACGTAATAAATAATAATGGTAAAAAAAGTGATAGTGAATTGAAAAAATATATAATAGGAATCAAATGGTGTCTGAAGGACCTAAAAAAATATAATGATATTTGTAGCGTTAATAGAAACCTAGGTAACCCAACCTTGTGGTGAGCTTACAGGATTCTAATCACTCCCCCACCTAAATTACAATTATTAACCAATGACAAAAAGTGAGAGTGAAGCTTTTTAAAAAAAAATAATGTACTCATGAAATAACTCAAGAAAATAAAACAAGAAATAAAAATCGTGTCCACAGACAGACATATGATATTTTAGTTCCCTAGCTATACGAAGTATAATGGAAGTTATTTAGCAGTTCAAAATTTCGATGCCAGTTTTCAACGGAATTTCATGTTTTCCGACCTCGAAACGCATAAGGACGACACCTATCGATTTTCAGCAAAATCGAACTTAGGGGAGGGGGAATAGGGGAGAGGTTTAACACAAATACTCTAATAACTACCGTTGTAATGAATGTATCGCCGCAAAAGTTCATATATGAATTTTAAATCTCATAAGGACGACACTTGTTAAATTTCAGCAGAATTGGTAAAAGGGAAGGGGGATCAGAGAGGTGCTTCACTCGAAAACCTCAATAACTGCCGATGTAATGAATGTATCGACATGAAATTTCATATTTGATCTCAAAACCCAATAAGGACTTTAGTTATATCAGCTGATTAGTTATATCAGGTAGGAAGGGTTCAGGGTTGGGGGCTCAATTCCAAACCCTTAGTAATTGCCTATGTAATGAATTTATCAACACTAAATTTAATATGAGAGGTCGACTGGTTTTGGAGGGGGAGCGAAAAGTTAATTGATTAATTCGTTCTGTGATTCACCGAGGATTTTTTTTTTCACTTTTGGATTCAATTAGCGTAAAAGATGAAATTCCAGTGAAAAGCCATGATTATATTCTGACCGGTAAGATAACCTCCCCTGTATAAGAAAGTCCCCTGAGGGACTGGAATCCCCTGGGGAAGAAAGAAAATACTTCTTAGCTCTTTATAACGAAAGATAACTTTATTTATAAAACATTATAATATTCAAAACAAAAATAAAATTATATTGTAGCTTTTAAAGTTATAACAAGCAATCTTGCAGATTCTTATTTTTATGTTTTAATTTTTTGTTTTTCAATTTTTTTCATTCGGCTGTCCTTGATAATGTTATAATTCCTTTTTCATTTAATGTTACAACCACTTTTTTATTTTATTAATTGACGGGGTTAGAAACAAAGTGGTCTAAGTGACATTTTTAAAACTTTGAAGAAACTGTGCATTAAGTTCTTAACTGATTAAAAAAATCTATAATTTATCGAAACCGGAAATATTTTGTCTTCTCGTTTTATGGTGAAAGTTGCTGTTAGCAAACCATAAAATTGAATAAAGATCTTAATTTCAAGGTCACTATTGATATGTTTAAGTTACTTGTTCATATCACCAAAATGGAATAAGTGATTTGCCACTAGATTTCAGCACTGGCTAGGATTTCACTTGTACAACTTTTTTCCTGAACTGAACTATCATTTTTGCACGAAAAATTTTCAAAAATGTCACTTGGACCATTTTGATTCTAACTACGTCAATTAACAATTAAATTATTTACATCAAAACAAACTGAAGTATTATATCCAAACTAAGACAACATCCTAAGTGAGCAGAGATTTAAAATAAATAAAATATAATATTTTTTTAAACAAAACACTACAATGTCACATATAAACAAAGAATCTCAAAAAACAAAAACAACCCTCATCACGAATCTAGTTTACACTATTTAGAATAAAACAAAATAAAAGTATAAAAATATGGTTAAGGTTAATAGTAATATACAGTTAAATATTTGTTTTTTAATAATTTATAGTTAAATATCTGTATATGAGGGTTCCAAGTCAGTCTTCAATCCTAAATATTTCACTTAAGATCTACGAGGAAATGGCTGGTCTTCAATTACTACTTATTTCGCCCTAAATATCTATTTTTGAAAAATGTCAATATCTATCGATGTCAATGACCTGTCGAGTGGCAAGGTCTTTCCTTCAAGGATACCAACAAAAATTTTAATTTTTTTATCTTCCAACTAATTTATAGCTACAGCTACATCCATTTTATGGTTCAGAAATGAAACTATTTTTAGTTTATGATTTCTAAAATATTTAGTTTCCCGAAAAGGATCCAGGTACTACTCGAGACACCTTACTAAAACTCATTTCATTTTATGTTTACCAGTGTTCCCAGATCTTTGCTGTATTTAGCTCATTTAACGCTTCCATTTTTGCTGTCCACATACAAAATAGCTTATATTTATAGAGTTCTGTAGGTCTAAGACCATCTGCTTGGACCCTAGGTGCAATAATGTGAAGATGGTGTGAGTATAGTGAAGAGTTACTACTTACAACATTTCGCAGGCTATTACTTGTAAAACTGCAACATACAACCTTCTTTATTTACACATACATGGCGCAAGGTAAAACTTATGATTTTTTTGACATATTTTTCTTTTTCTATTTTCAATTAGCTGTAGACCGATGACATTTTTACACAAGTTGAAGGGTTTGTGAAGACGACCTCTTACAACAATAAAAACAATTTGATGTATGACATTTTGCACCAATAGCGGCTATGTATAGACCTAGCAGAAAATCTATTTGACAACAAGTAATTGAGTAGAAAGGAAATATTTGGCGAAAAAATATAATGTTCAATGGGATGTACTATAATGGTACGTTAGGAATGTCATGAGGTTACCTAAAAACATGCTTCAAATACAGGCTTTTCCAGATAGTTCCAACTAGATATATGAGGATTCAGACACTGCTATGTAAATTAACTATTTATTATTAACCCAAATGGTCAACTGGTTCTGAAGGAGGAGCGAAAAGTTAATTGATTAATTCGTTGGGGGGAAGTACATTGTCGGAGATTCCTCTACATAATATTTCTGTTTTAATCTTCTTTTCCCTCTACATAGCATTTAATATGAAGTTACTTTTTTTCTTTGCATGGATTTTCACTTAATATATTATAAAATCAATTATTATTATTTGTATAAAAACAGCTGTTAGGAGTGAAGTAGGTAACTTAAATAGTGAGTAAATATACAAAGATGGACTAGTCGCATTTTTTTAAAAAACGAAATGTGAACAACCAATGAATGGAGACAAAAAACGACGATCAGCGGTTTTAAATAGTGTGAAACAGTCTAAGTAGAGATGTGGAGGTAGACAGTCTAGAGAGAGAAGTGTTTTAAGGCTTAAATTAGTGAACCATGTAGGAGTAAAAAGAACAGTGAAATAGATGCCCAAAGGTACTTTTAGTTATTTATATGTTTATACGCCACAATATTTAAAAAGAAAAGAGACTAAAGACTTAGATGTAGAAATTAGTTTGTAAGATTTTTAGTGTAATTTGTTTTTTTTTATTTCATCTTGATATTTTGATTTTATATATAATGTAGGTTTAAGTAAATAAACTACTGTACAAATCAAAATTTAGTAGAAGACCTACAGGAAATGTGATAATTTTAATAGTTATTATTTCTTTATTTATTATGAATTCAATCATTATTTAAATTTTTATTTTTATTTAACATTTTTTAAATTATCACAGTATAATCAAATACTCTCATACTGGGTTATTTTTTTACGAGTAGTATACATTCTATTTTAAGAAATACAAAAAAAAAAAAAAAGGTAAATATAAATGTTTACAAGGGCCAAGGCTTTACATGAAGAGTAAACAAGTTTAAAGTAGGTTAATCAAGATGGGAGGCGGGGCAATTAGGGAACCTTCTGCATGGTGCAGGCTCACCAGTCTGTCTATCGTGGAATATTACTTATGTGATGTTTGGATGATAACACTTCTTGGAAGGTAAACTCTACAATTATACCACTTTATTATACATAAAGGCAATTGGTAATAATTTTCTTTGTTTTTTGTCATATCGGATTACGTTTTATTAAATAAATAATTACTGATTTCCTCTAATTCTATGCTATTAAGTTTCCTGGCCCCTAAAAAACAATATTAGGACCATTATTACTTAGTAAGCTCTATAATAAAAACATTTCTTGTGGCATTTGTAGTATTAGATGTCTTCAGATATGAATTTTATTACATGTTTTCAAGTAATGAATCTCTGTAGGCATCTGTCAATTTGAATATTTATACCCTTCATTTTACTTCATCATCAGTAAAGAGGGCGTTATGTGTGTAGGTGTGTGTGTATGTATGGACACATTTTTAATCCAGAACCCCATAAGGACAACAACCATAGATTTTCAGCCATTTCGGCCAAAGGGAGTTAAAAGGGAGACTTAATACAAAAACACTAATATTTAAATCTGATAAGATTTTGATCGAAATCGGACGAAAATTAAGACCACTTTACTTTTGGGTCTAAGTACATTTTGTAGGTTACCATTTATATTTAGGTTAGATTTTACTCATGCCCGGGCTTTAACTACGAGGTCATATTGCCTACTACCAGAGCGCTCTTTCGTCACACTGGTGGACATGAGCCCAGTCTACTGTGGGAGTCCTAAATTTTGACTACCATAAATGTTTATTCACCTAGGGCAGGGGTCTTTAACGAGTACCTGACATCGTACAGGCTCGGGACCATCGCTTAACGTCCCATCCGAAGGACGGCGTGCTTAAGTTTATTTTACCTCCCAGATAAAATAAACTAAGGGCCTCGGTCAGGTTACGAACCCACGTTCTTGAGTTCAGAAGTCAAGCACGCATACCACTTAGCTACCGGCGCCCTCATTGAAAGTAATATTAAAATTGTAATGCATAGCAACGAATTATTTTTTTAATGTATTATTAATAGTTTTTTATTCAAAAAACAAAAAAAAACAATATTTATATGTATATATATTTTCCTACCTCTAAATATACGTGATGTGGCTATTACAGAACATTCTTATACCAACCATATTACAGATCACTCTCTCCCCCCTCTCAAAATCATTTCATACTCGCATTACTGGTGGGCGTAAGAAAATCAGAATTACGCTGTACAGTGAACAAAGAAACTTGCAAAGATAAGCACTAACCAAAACATTACTTTCATGTATCCAACAATAATGCTAATATGAAATAAATTGTAGATCATTTATTAAACTGTCGAGTATGTTAAAGAAATAACACTTATGTAGAAAATTTTCGGGTCACCTTTGATGTTAGTAGGAACCCAGTAGGAGTGAGGGAGACAACAGGAGCTCAGGCCAACAACAGAATAGAGCAAACCCTGTTTTTCGCTTTAAGCTAAGGATTAGAGCTAACCCAGGATCAGTCGGTCCCTTTTGTCCTTTAAAAGCATTCAGAACAAAGAAAAAGTTGTCGGTGAATCACTGTCCGTATACTTCCCCACCTCGAATTATTTGTAATTAACTAAGTTTTCACACTCCCGTTGTCTTATTCAGGGACTTCTCAATCTTCATATAAACACTTCTCTTGATACATTTGAAACAATGGCGGTTATTTAGGTAGGTTTGGAAAAGTGATGTCATCCCTCCTCTTGTGTGAGGTTCCGTCCGATCGTTCTCTGTCTTATCCTTCGGCATTATTTAGGCAGGTAGATCAAGAAAGAAAAAAGATAATCCTGGAGATGTCGATCAAAGACGGTGTGCTGGGGCAGTATCTCTTCTGGAAGCTGAACTCCGATGATAGTCAGTTTTATGGTTCCAAGATTAATATCATAATCTGATCTTCACTGAGACTTATAAAGTTAGACAACTCCTACGATGTATAGGGGAAGTTCTGTAGGCCAGAAATTCGATATTGTGTTTTCACCGGAATTTCATGTTTTCTAACCCACTAATTCCAAAAATGAAAAAAAAAAAAAAAAAAAAAAGTAAATATCTGTGAATACTGTAACTCCCGATAGAATGTATTTATCAACAAGAAATTTGAGGGTGCCGGTAGCTCAGTGGTATGCGTGCTTGCCATCTGAGCTCAAGATCGTGGGTTCGAAACCCGACCGAAGCCCTTAGTTTATTTTATCTGAGAGGTAAAATAAACTTAAGCACGCCGTCCTTCGGATGGGACGTGAAGCGATGGTCCCGAGCCTGTACGATGTCAGGTATTCGTTAAGAACCATACAAATTTAGGGTAGGCAAAATTTAGGACTCCCACAGTAGAGTCGGACTCATGTCCACCAGAGTGACGAAAGAGCGCTCTGGTAGTAGAGTTATAAAACCTAAACCTCAACAAGAAATTTTATATGTGTATTCAGAACCTCATAAGTACGACACCTATTGATTATCAGCCAAGTGGGCCAAAAGGCAGGTGGGGATCTGGGGTAAGACTTAATACAAAAAGTAATAAGTGCTGTTGTATCAACACAAAATTAATCGTATGTAAATTCAAAACCTATTAATTTTCCGATGTAAAGGAAGGAAGTCTCAACTCAAAAACCCTAATAACTACCGATATAATGAATCTACTGACGTGGAAGTCCATATGTAACGCAACTATTTAACCGAAACAGTCGATTGGTTTGGGAGAGAGAGCAAAAATTTAGTTGATTGATTTGTGATGGGAAGTACATTGCCGGTGATTCACCCTTTTTTTTTATATTTTCACCGGCCCTAAACCAACACCTTGCTTATGCCATGTTCAGCAGTGTATAACCGCTGGTATTTCTGAGCTTTACAGGTCTTTATATAAGAATATAATATATGTAAACGAACAAGAATCAAATAAAAATATAAAATTATAATTATTATTATTTCCCATAAAAAAAATTATTGATCGATAAATAAATAACCTTTTAAATTTTAATTTTTGTATTTATTGTAGATATTTAATTTTTCCCTGTAATATTCAAGGTGGAACTGTTGCCAAGATTGTTTGCGATGATAAGCAGCAGTGGTTAGCCCGCGGTAGCACCACGCCTAAAGCATCGAGCTGCGCATATTAATGATTGTGATCTTAGATCAAAGTGAGACTATTTTCGATAAGTAGTGTATGTACTAGCAGGCAAGAGGTTTGTTGATGGGCAGAGGGCAACAATGATAATGAGGTGGCTGGCGTCACACACCCTGATTTCTGTTGCGTTGGCGGTAGGATCAGCAGGGTACCGGAAACTAGACCCGTGCCAGCTATAGAGGCGGCCGAAGCCGCTGGAGGGCAGCACTGAGGCAGACGTGACAAC